>CM075977.1:112163231-112240782 GCA_038087875.1 Malacoraja senta | reverse complement strand
TCTAGAGAGTATAAACCAAGTCTATCCAGTCTTTCTTCATAAGACAGTCCTGACATCCCAGGAATCAGTCTGGTGAACCTTCTCTGCACTCCCTCTATGGCAATAATGTCCTTCCTCAGATTTGGAGACCAAAACTGTACGCAATACTCCAGGTGTGGTCTCACCAAGACCCTGTACAACGGATCTACAGGAGTCACTGCCTCAAAAAGGAAACCAGCATCGTCAATGACTCACACCGCCATCTTCTTCTTGCGTATGGCATGCACAGCCTAAAGTTGTAGGACACTTGTTCTATTTGATCTTACTTGATTGTGCACGCCAGGTTGATTGCATTTGTCGATACAGGGCGGACTACGTGAAGGTTGCTATCTCGCACCCCCACTCATACCGACTGGCCAAGCTTCTATTTTACTCCTGCCATCGGGAACAAATTATAGGAGCCTGAAAACTGTAATGTCCAGGTTCATGAGCAGCTTCTTCCCAGCAACTATCAGATTATTGAACTATGAACTGTCTTGGGTTAACTCGAGACTTTGGGCTTTTCTTTTGCAATAATATTGTTAATTTCTCTCTGCATATCTTAGGTATGTTACAAAACTTACCTTCAGTCGCGCTGTAATTCTGCCACTGGCCGTGTGCGCGATTTTGGCGCCTTTAAGGGGGGGCGGGGTTAAAACGCGGGTTTCTCCTCCCTTGTCCTGGTTAATATTTTGTTGGAGTACAAGCGTTGGCTGAAGAATCGTTCCTAGTGGCCTTTTGTGTATTTTTTATTTTTATTAAATCGTCAATGTCAGCGCTAGAGTAATTTTAAAATCAGCTCCTGAAGCGTCAACGCCGATAACGGGGACGGATTTCACACACGGGACAGGTAAACGAAAGTGGTTTCTTTAAATGTATAAAAGTGCTTCTTAAGAAGCCTTTAATTCACATTTTTTCATGTGACACGGTGATTTTATTCCCCGAACTAACGGCAGTATTTTTCATGCCAATACGAGGTTAAATTCACCACAAATGAACGTTCCAAAAGATCGCGTTCCAGAAATCCTCACTCACAAGATGATTTAAATGCCCATTAATTTACAGGTATTAAACATTCAATTCCTTCCATTTGGCCTGTAAATTCCTGAAAATGAGATTTAAAAATTATGTTATATTGTGAATTATTGTGTGAATGTTATTTGGACACTTAGGCTATTTAAAAATGTTAATCTATTCTTAAGAAATTGATAGATGTTTAGATCTAGTAATTGAATTTTGTAATTAGCTACAATTAGGTAACTAACTAATTATATGCTTTACTTTCATGTCTTCTAAGTAAGATTGTTTCATATTTGTTTCAGAATGCTTCAATCTATAATAACTGAAAATTTCTTTCAGTTATCTTAATTTTTAAGAAAGTTATGGGCTTTTAACTGTCCTCGATCACAGCTTTTGTGTTAAGTCAATGGAAAAGCAATGGGGAACAAGATGCTAATTTCCGAGTATGAAAATGGCCATAACTTCTTTAATACTGAAGATATAAAAGTGAATTAGGTGTCAAATTAAACTTCTTTTTATGCTTTATCTGATGGGATAAATTGCAGACTTTATTTTTAAAAATCTCAAAATTTTGTAACATTGCTGCATATCTCTGAAGATCTGTCCTGGGCCCAAACCCATTGATGCAATCATAAAGCAAGCCCATCAACACCTCTACTTCCTTGGAAGATTTAGAAAATTTGGTACGTCGAAGAATACTCTCTTGAACTTTTACAGGTGTATAGACACAAGCATATTGATTGGTTGCATCATGGGTTGGTTTGGCAACTCGAACACCTAGGAACAAAGAAGATTGCAAAAACTGGTGGACATTGCCAGGTCATCGACCGTCAACGAAGGGATCTACAGGAGTCACTGCCTCAAAAAGGCAGCCAGCATCATCAATGACCCATAAAACCCTGGACATGCTCTCATTTCACACCTGCTGTAGGGAAGAAGGTACAGGAGCCTGAAAATTAAATGTGCAGGTTCAGGAGCAGCATCTTCCCAGCAACTGTACACTGCGAACACCAACTAAATTCCTAACTATTAACTTTCTTGGGTTAACTGGAGACTTTGGGCATTTCCCTCTCTCTGACTCTCAGTCTGAAGGTATATGTATATATACACACTGAACTTTTTTTTCTTGTTTATTATATCATTTACAATGTTTACATATTCTGTTATGCTGCTGCAAGTAAAAATTTCATTGTTCTATCTGGGACATATGACAATAAAACACTTGACTTTTTTTGCAATAATATTGTTTATTTCTCTCTGCAGATCTCTGATGATCTCTCAGCCCAATCTATTGCTGCAATCATAAAGTAAGCCCATCAACACCTCTACTTCCTTAGAAGATTTAGTACATCGATGAATAGCACTGGATAGCACGCAACAAAAGAGCTTTTCACTGTACATTGGTACATAAAGTAAAGTAAATTATACTAGACTTCCAGCTTTCCGTTTGCACTAATACTGTTTCTTTTCACGCTGACGTGCATCAGGCTGAAGTAAAAGCAGGAAATATGTAAGAAGGAACTGCATCCACAGTTCCTTCCAACACATTGTGGCTTCCCTGGCCATCGATGCAGGCTCTGCTTTGTTCTGTACCTCCCCTTATCTCTGGTGTCCCTCCTCCCTGACTCAGTCAGAAGAAGTGTCCCAACCTGAAACATCGCCTATCCATATTCTCCAGAGATACTGCCTGCCCCACTGAGTTACTCCAGCACTCTGTGAAATGTAACCTATCCCATGTTCTCCAGAGATGCTGCTTGACCTGCTGAGTTACTCCAGGTTTTTCAAAATCATCATAATCATACTTTATAATCATAATCATACTTTATTAGCCAAGTATGTTTTGCAACATACGAGGAATTTGATTTGCCATACATGAATACCAATAAAAAGCAACAGAACACACAAAATACATTTTAACATAAACAGCCACCACAGTGACTCCTCCATATTCCTCATTGTGATGGAAGGCAAAAAAAGGTTCAATCTCTTCCTTTCTTTGTCCTCCCGCGGTCGAGGGCCTCGAACCTTCCCTTGACGGGATGATCTTGGCTCCGGTAGCCGGCGGTCGGGCCCTCCGCGTCAGGGCGATCAGGCGCCTGCATTCGGGAGGATTCTCAGCTCCCCCTCGTCGGGCGATCAGACCCCGAGTTGGGGCTGGTCGAAATCTTCTGCGTTGTTTGGAGCTGCTGACATCGTTCTACCCGACACTGCGAGCTACTGATGGTGAAATCCGCAGGCCGCGGTTGGAGCGTCGATCCTAGGCAAGGGGTCGGCACCGATGGTAAGTCCACGTCCCCGCGGTGGGGCTCAAAGTCAGTCCTGAGCAAGGCACCCAGCTCCATGATGTTAGAACGCTGAGCGACCGGAGATACGATCTGGAAAACAATCGCATCTCCAGCAAGGTAAAGGGGCTGTCCCACTGCGGCGACCTAAGTGGCGAGTTTAGAACAGTTTAGGAGAGTTTGAAAAAATGTCATGTTGAAGACCTCCTTCGACTATGAGGAAGATCTCCTACGACCTCCTTCGACTATGCTGAAGACTAGCTTCGGGAAAATTGGACACCGAATAGTGGAGAGTGAAGACGACCTCCTTCGACCTCCCTTCGACTATGTTGAAACCTATCTACGACTACCTTCGACTACCTTTGATTACCTTTGTCTACCCTCGATTACCTATGAATAACATGCCGAACTACTACGACTAAACCTACGAGTAAATATAGTATAGATTTTTTCCATGGCGACCTTTTTTTACTCGCGGGCATTTTTTAACATATTGAAAAAAACGCCGCGACCTAGCTGAGGCCTCGAGTATGCGGAGACCACTCTCGAGCATGAAGGAGAGTTACGAAGACCTCCTTGGACCTCGTGTCGACCATACTGCCAGTATGAGTCGAGGGCAAACTCGTCAGAACTCGCGGATTAGGTCGCCGCAATGGGACAGCCCCTTTAGAGATTGAAAAAAAAGTTTCCCCTGACCACCTCCCCCACCACCCACATTAACACAAACTTTAAAAACACACTAAAAATAACAATAATAAGACGAATAGACCTGCTGCCGTTGACGGCGCCACCCGGTGGTCTTTTTGTCTTTAAACCAGCATTTCCAGCGCGTTGAGTTTGTCTAAAAGGAGGAAATCCTTGAACATTCGTGGGGCGGAGGGAAGAGGTCAGAGGTCAGAGGTCAGGAAGCGCCGAGCGGTGAGACGGGCTCTGTGATTGGCGGGGAGGCGCCGTGGGCTCCGTAAGCCGCCCTGCTATTGGCCAGAATCGGTGGACGGGGCCCACCGGCGTGGCGGTTGATCGCAGCGACCGCCGCCATGTTTGTCATTCAGGCTCCGAGGGAACCGCGGCGGCGGCGGCGACGGCGACAACGGCAACGGTGCTGCAGGAGCAACGGCGGACGGAGCGGTCAGGGGCACCAGGTTAGGGTGGAGGGGGAACAGGAACAACAACAACAGCGGAGGAGGAGGAGGAGTTGACGATGCCCGCGGCGTCCCCGGAGGGTAAAAAACCTCCTCAACCTTTCCGCGTGTACGCCTGGAGTCTGCTGTCACCGGTCGCCTCCGCGGGGCTGGGAGAGAGGGGAGGGAGAAGAAGAGGTCGAGGATGCCTGGAGAGGGAGGAGGAAGAGAGGAGGGGGGTGTGGAGGAGGGTAGAGAGGAAGGGGGGGGATGTTTAAGCTATATAAAGCTATATTTAAGAGGGAGTTAGATGTGGCTAAAGGGATCAGGGGGTATGGAGAGAAGGCAGGTATAGGATACTGAGTTGGATGATCAGCCATGATCATATTGAATGGCGGTGCAGTTCGAAGGGCCGAATGGCCTACTCCTGCACCTGTTTTCTATGTTTCTATGAGAGGAAGGAGTTGAGGGAAAGGGTGAGAGGGAGTTGAGGGGAGCGGTGAGAGAGGAGTGAGTTGAGGGGACGGATGAGAGAGGAAGGATTGAGAGGAGGGAGTTGAGAAGGGTTGAGGATGTTTGGGAGAGGAAGGGCTTCAGGATGCTTGGGAAAGGTGGGGGTCCAGGATGCTTAGGGAAAGAGGGAGGAGGAGGCCCGGGATGCTGGGGTAGGAAGAGGGATGGCGAGAGGAGGTGGTTGAGGACACTTGGGGAAGGAGGAGAAGGGAGGGAGAAATAGTTGGAGAGAGGGGGGGGGGGGGGGAGAAGGAGAAATAGGACATAAACTGCTGGAGTAACTAAGCAGGTCGGACATCTCCAGTCCAGGGAAGGGTACCGACCCACAACCTCCCCTGTCCTTGTTCTCCAGAGATGCAGCCTGACTTGTTGAGCTACTCCAGCACTTTGTGTCCTTTTGTGCATTTAACCTGGATATGCAGTTCTCTGTTTCTATTTGAGACGGGGGGGGGGGGGGGGGGGTTGGCTTAGAGGAAAGGGAGTAGAGGATGGTGGAGGAGAGGTAGGAGGAGGCAGCATGTTGGAACAGTGAAGGGGAGGGAGTTGTAGAGCTGGAGAGGGAGGAATGGTTTAGAAGAGGTAAGGCAGAGGGAGGGGCAAAGGGACATAGAGAGAGGGGGCATAGGAAAATTGGGAATGAAGGCATCGGGAGAAGGTGGGTTTCAGTAAAGCGAGGTGCAGGAGGTCATAGGGAGAGGGGGAAGTGAAGGGTATGGAGGGGATGGCACAAGGAGATGCTGGGGTGGCAGTTAGCTGGGGATGTGGAATGTTGCGAGAGGGGATTGAAGGGGTAAGGAGAGGGAGTGCGAGTAGCGGGCGTTGGTGTGGTTACGGGTGTAGGACTTGAGTAGAGAGGTGGGTGCTTGGAACATTAGGGGGCAATGGAGGAGGTGCAGTGAGTGTTGTGGGGCGTTTATTATGATGGGTGGTTGGAAGGGCGTTTGAGATTTGAGAGAGATACTGATGGGACAGGATAGAACTATGGGGGGAGCAGGTGGATGTGGAATTTGGTGGGAGAGTGAAGGGTGGGGACGAAGTGGAAGGGAGAAAACCAATTAGTTGCTCTGTAGTGAATCATTTCCTCTCCATAATATATGTTGTTTGGCTAAAGGAGCAGCTGGCCCTTTGAGATTGTGGGATATATCTCTCTTAGACCATCCAATGGGAATTTATCTGACAGACAATAGCAGCTCATTGACTAATTCTTGGAGGCATCCAGTCAACCAGACAAAAGCAAATTAACTGGGACAGTCGAAAATGGTTAATTGAAAAATTAACCAATAGGTCAAATGAAAGTGAGTAGTTTGTTGCTTGATCTGCAGTCTGTGTCTTTGTGGTCACATTTTCACACCCACGTACTTCCTTCATATAATTTGGATGGACGTAATGTTTTACTATATTGCTGTCAAACGGAAGCAGGCTCATGAAGGTACATCAGTCGCCAGTAATACCAGCAAGGAAACATTTTACCCAGCATGTGGTTGACTTGTTACCACAATGTGAGGTTGAACAGAGTAACATTGATGTACTTTCGGGAAGCTGGCAAAGAATGTTAGTGCGAGAAGAATAAAAAGAGTTCAATAAAAAGAGTGGACCAGGTGGTGGAGAAAGATGTGAATCATAAATACCAGAATGGAGTATGTGGAGAAAGGAATTACAGATGCTGGTTTAAACCAAAGATGGACACAAAAAGGCTGGAGTAACTCAGTGGCTCGGGCAGCATCTCTGGAGCAAAAGAATAGGTGATGTTTCGGGTTTGAAGCATTTCTTCAGGCAGAGAGTCAGGGATATGGAAATAGATGTATGAAAAGGTAGAATGAATGAAAGGTATGGAAAGAACAAATCAAGGCCAGCACGGATGATCAAGGAAAGGAGGAGCCCGCAATGGTCCAATGTTGGTGCAGTTGGGCTGAATTACCTGTTTCTGCACAGGAGATGTGGTGTAAGCCAGATGTGGTGTAGGTCAAGTATTTAGGATATCAACATTATCTACAGTTTAAGAAAGAACTGCGGATGCTGAAAAAATCGAAGGTAGACAAAAATGCTGGAGGCAGCATCTATGGAGCGAAGGGATCGGTGATGTTTCGGGTCGAGACCCTTCTAGTCAAGTCAAGTCACATTTATTTATATAGCACATTTAAAAAACAACTTTCGTTGGCCAAAGTGCTTTACATTTGTTATAAGAATAGTATAAACAAACAAACTACCTACATAGTGTTAAAGAAGGAACTGCAGATGCTGGAAAATCGAAGGTACACAAAAATGCTGGAGAAACTCAGCGGGTGCAGCAGCATCTATGGAGCGAAGGAAATAGGTAACGTTTCGGGCCGAAACCCTTCAGACGAGAAACTACATACATATATACATATAGCCCTCTAGAGGAGGAGGACTTCTTCAAGGTGGGCATACCTTGAGGAGATTTCGCAGTGGAGTAGACAATGTTTTAGAGAGAACTGCAGATGCTGGAAAAATCGACCCACAATATCCGAGCATGAAGCCAAGTTTAACTAATCTCTGCTTGTATGTGATCCATGTCCTCCATTTACCTGCGTTTCGATGTGCCCATCTAAAAGCCTCTTAAATGCTGCTATCATGTCTGACTTCACCAGTACCTAGAGGAGGAAAAGGGGAAATGATTTTTGGAAGGAAGTTTCAGATGAAAATAATCACTAGTTATGAAGTAATTAAAACAAGTGATGCAGGGTCAGAAATGGAAAAGTGCAGGGACGATGGGAGTTTGGCAATTTGGAGAGCATGAAAACTGTTTTGTCCCACCGAGTTCATGCTGACCATTGATCACCCATTCATACAAGTTATGCATCATCCCACTTTTGGGTAATGTCTGTGTGGAGTTTGCATGTTCTCCCTGTATGGATTTCTAGTGGGATGCTATGTTTTCCACTCGCATCCCAAAGATGTGAGGGTTTGTAGTTTAATTGGCCTCTGTAAATTGCCCCATGTGTGTTGGGAGTGGATGGGAAAGTGGGATGGCATTGAACTAGTGTAAATGTGTGAACGAAGGTCGGCACAAACTCAGTGGGCCGAAGGGTCTTTTTCCATGCAGTTTCTTGAAACTAAACGAATTTCTGGAATTTGAAGAAGGGCCTTGACCTGAAATGTCACCTGTCCATACCCACAGAGATACTGCCTGATCCGCGAAGTTACTCCCGCACTAAGTGTTCCCTAATTCATCTATCGCATTACATCCAATTTGCTGTATTGAGTTATTCCAGTACTCTGTGTCCCTTTTTGCAGTATTGAAACATGGCAGAGCACTCTTGAAGATGATTAATGAATACAGGGCTCCAGTTTAATGTTTCAAATGTAAGTGCAGCGGTAATGTGTCGTACAAAATTGTGGGAATAAATCTCTCGAAGTGGTCTTAATCCAAGACCTTTTCGCTCTTTGATGAGACTGTCTACTGAGAATTGGCTTCAAATTGTCTTTTTCTGGTGAGGTTGGCTTGCTGAAGGAAGGATAAAGTTCCCTCATAGAGAAAGTTCAAGGTTAAAGAGGATTTAGCATACCCAGCTTTTATTCAACGTTGTCGAATTCTTTGGCGACAACATGTAAATCATCTGGCTGATCAACTCGCTGTGCTTAATTTATTTCAATTTACTGCTACTTCATTCGCAAACATTTGGCTACTCAAGGTTGTAGAAAGAGCAATGTTTTGTCTGCTAGCAATGAAATGAGAACTTCTGTCTCTCTCTCCCCCCCCCCCCCCCTTCCAGCCCTCGGTCTATGTGGATGGCTTCCAGACGCTTATCTTTTAACCAGCCTTGGACTCAGTGTTTTTCTTTTGCTGCAGATACGATTGGTTGAAGCCCGGTGTACTCTGACCCATCACGGTGAGGCTTTGTTCCTCCGTGTGTGCTGACCTCGTGTTGGGCGGAAGCAGACGGGGATTGGGTTGCCAGACCAGCACTTCACAGGTTTAATCATGCCCCTGCTGCTGTCCCTACGTTCCACTCTGTGCCAGTGACTCTGCTGCCTTTCAGTCAACCGCTCTGTGCCCTTGGCTGCAATGACGATGACTTTTCTCTGACGATTTGTGTCGGGGACTTTCCTCTCCCTGAAGACCGCAGGGAGTCGAAGAACTCTTGTGGCAGGGGAGAGCAGCAAGTGTCCTGCGGGGAAATGCCCCCTCCGGCCCTGATGCGTTTCTCCGTGGCGGACTATGTCATCTTTGCCCTGCTCCTGATCGTCTCCTCGGTCATCGGACTCTTCTACGCACTGAGTGGCGGGCGACAGAGGACCACCCAGGAGTTCCTGCTGGCCGGACGCAGCATGACCTTTGTGCCGGTGGCCCTTTCCCTCCTCGCCACTTTCCAGTCCGCCGTGGCCATCCTGGGCGTGCCGGCTGAGATCTACACGCATGGCACGGAGTACTGGTTCCTCGGATGCTCCTACTTTCTAGGGCTCCTGATCCCGGCTCACATCTTCGTCCCTGTGTTTTACCGGCTGGGACTCACCAGCACTTACGAGGTAAGCAAAGTTTATGTTTTCAAAAAAAGATGAACGAACTACCAGAGGAGGTCGTTGAGGCAGGTGCTATATCGGCATTTAAAAGACACTTGGGCAGGGACATGGACAGGAAAGGTTCAGAGTGAGATGGGCAAATGGGACTTGCTTAGATGGTCCATCTTGGTTGGCTTGGACGAGGGGCTGTTTCTGTCCTGTATGACTGAGGAGAGAAAGGAAGGGAGGGTTTGCAAACATGTGGAGAGATCATATAGGCTGGGGTATTTTTTTCCTTTGGAGTGTAGGAGGCTGAGAGGAGACCTTATTGTGGTATACAAGATTATGAAGGGTGTGGATAAAATGAATGCTTGGTCTTTTCCTCAGGGTCGAGGATTATGAAACTAGAGTGCATCAATTTAAGGTCAAAGGGGAGAGGTTTGAGAGGGACCTTGCGGGCAACGTTTTCACTCAGACGGCAGTCCATATCTGGACTAGAGCTGCGAGAAGAAACTACAGAAGCAAGTACAATGACAACATTGGGACATGTATGGATAGGAATGGTTTAGAGGGCTCTGGGCCAAATGCAGACAAATGTGGGATTGCTAAACCAGAATGCCAACTTGGTTGGCATTGAGAAGGTGGACCGACGGGCCTGTTTCTGTGCTGTTGAGTTGGCTCCAGTGGTGAAACTTTAAATGTGGAGGCTTTCTAAATCATGAAACGTTTTGCTAGTAAATTGAAGGTCTTTTACTCCCCCTCCATTTCTCACATTCCAGAGGTGAGCAGCCATTTCTTAAGTGGTCGCTGTAGCAGGAGGCGCAGCAGTCAAGTTGCGTAAAGCATCTTCTCGTGTAGCAACGTTGTGATGATGCTGAAATCTTTTAGATTGTGAGATAAATACTGGGTGTGTTGTCAGGATAATCTTGCTGTCTTCTTTGATCTTATTCTGAGAGATCTTGCGTTTAGCTGAAGGATATTTTTGTTTCACTGGGAAAAAAATGTGACCTTGCAAAATTGGCAGGTTTACAGGTCTTTGGTTTTGCCACATTTGCAATATTGTGTGCCTCAAAGCCTTTTTGGTTCAGTGGGAGCAGGGGCAGTGGAAGCAATGGGCATTGGATGAATACTCTGGTCAGGGGAATATTGGATAGGACATGTAGGAAATGACCGAAAATGGAGCAGAAAGTCAAGAAGCAATCGTTTTATTTTCCCTCGGGGCAGAGGGTTCTAAAACCAGAGGGCATGGGATTAAGGTGGGAGGGGAGAGATTTGACGGACCTCACGGGCAACCTTTTCACTCGGAGGGTATTCCATATCTGAAATGAGCCTGCAGGAGGAAACTATAAAAGCGGATACAATTATGCTTATGGATAGGAAGGGTTTCGATGGATGTGGGCCAAATGCAGGCAAATGGGAATAGTACAGAATGCCAACTTGGTTGGCGTGAATCCACAGATGCAGCATGACTAGCTGAGTTCTTCCAGCTGGTTTGTTACTCCACATTACCACTATTTGCAGGCTTTTATGTCTTCAAGACAACTGCTGAAACTGAACTTCTGAAATACAAACAGAAAATAATAGAATAGAATTGGCAGGCTCGGCTGCCCCTGTGCCATGCAAAGTATGTGGGGAGAATGGTCAGTGATGGAGTTGCAAACATCTTACAATGGCAAATGGTTTGGCCTTTAGTGCAAGAAAATCCAAAACTGTTAACAACAAATAAACCTCCCTTAAATCCCTCTCAAATCTCCCATTTTACCTTAATCACATACCATCTAGTTTTAGAATCCTGTGCGCTGGATCGAGAATTCTATCCTCAGATCCAATTTTTGTCGTTTCCAACACATCCTGCATGATATTCCCCCCACGGAGTATGCATCCAATGCCCACTGTGTCCACTGTCCCTGCTCCCACAGAGTTTGTACGTTCTCCGTGACTGCGTGGGTTTTCCATGGGTGTTTTGGTTTCCTCCCACATTTCAAAGACAAAAAGGTTTGTAGGTTCATTGATTTTGGTAAATATTGTAAATTGTCCCTAGTGTGTTTCTGCACTGTATCTCTAAGCTAAACTTTTTACAGAAGTGATTGAGGTGAATGGTAACTTATCCCAGGGAAGGTGGATGTGTATACGAGGCAAAAAGGAATAATATCTGAGGAAGACACAAAGTGCTGAAATAACTCAGCAGGTCAGAGAGCATCCCTGGAGAACATGGATAGGCGACGTTTTGGGTTGGGATGCTTCTTCAGACTCCGAAGAATGGAGAATGGTCCCGACCCGAAACTTGAGTTTGAAGTTTCCATCTTCTCCAGGTGTGCTGCCTGACCCGCTGAGTCGCTCCAGCACTTTGTGTCTTTTTCGTAAATCAATATCTGCAGTTCCTTATTTCTTCAATAAGATCAGAGGAGTTTGAAGAGGCTAATGAGGGGATCAAGACTGGCAAAAATCAGTTGAGCCAGATGATTTGCTTTTGTACCCTAAACCACTTTTACTTCTGTCCAGTGAAATAGGTTTTGGCTGCACTGTTTTATTGACCCCACACCTTGTGCAGCCATTATCTGGCTCATTCCCCCCCCACCTGTCTGCCACAGTCCCATTCCACCTATATCCTTTCCCTCTGACTTTACATTTCACTCCGCTTCTCTCCTTATCTTTCACCCATTTGTCTCCATTCCATCTCTAACCATTGTAGCTTCACACACATCCGCTTAGCAACCGCTCCCCCGCCCCCCCCCCCCCCCCCCATCACTAGTATCTGCCTTTCACTTATGCAAGAAGGAACTGCAGATGCTGGTTTAAACCGAAGAAAGGCACAAAAAGCTGGAGTAACTCAGCGGGACAGGCAGCATCTCTGGAGAGAAGGAACGAGAGATGTTTCGGGTCGAGACCGAAATGAGTTATTTCAGCTTTTTGTGTCTTTCTTCTGCCTTTCACTTGCCAGGTTTTGTCCCACCTCCATGCAAATACAATCAGTTTGAAGAAGAGTCCTGGCTAGAAACGTTACCTATCCATTTTCCCTTCCTGAATTTATGTAACCCAATGAGTTACTCCAGCACTTTGTGTTTTTTGCTCAAGATTCCAGCATCTACTGTTCCTTGTTTCTCCAAATATAACTCATGATCATAATGACAAACATCTTCTGTCATTCAGTAACTAAAGTACTCAATTATGAAGAAGAAACATTTTCATTCTTGCCATTTTGCCAACAAATGTACAAAAGATTAAAGTTCGCAAATGCGGTGAACAAGCAACAGTTATTAACTTTGTTTTAATCATGATCTTTTATTTCGCTGGCGCTCAGCTATCTCAGTTCACGATTGTCCGCACGTGACGTTTGAACGTCAAGAGCAGTGGTATAGTTTGGGCAACAAATGTGAAACTGTGTTAAAGGTTTGATTGGTGCAGCAGAGGAGGCTTGGATGGTCTGATGACCTTGGATCCCATGCTGTGGCTTAGTACTGTTCAGTTGGAGACAACAGATGGGGATGGGGGGGGGGGGGGGAGGCACAATCAGTTCTAGTCCCATTCTGAGATGCTATCCAGCACTCCATTTTTGTTTAGTTTAATTAATTGTGTTGTGTACCGAGGTACAGTGAAAAGCTTTTGTTGTGTGCTAACCAGTCAGTGGAAAGACAATACACAATCACAATCAAGCCATTTACAGTGTACAGATACATGATAAAAGAAGAAATTTTTAGTGCAAGATAAAGTCCAGTAAAGTCCGATTGAAGATAGTCCGAAGGTCTCCAATGAGGTAGATCATAGCTCAGGACCGCTCTAGTTGTTGTTATGATGGTTCAGTTGACTGATAACAGCTGGGAAGAATCTGAATCACGAGGTGTGTGTTTTCACACTTCTGTACCTCTTGCCTGAGGGGTGCGACTCGCCCTTTATTATGCTGGTGGCCTTGCCGATGCAACGTGAGGTGAAAATTGAGTCATTGGAAGGGAGGTTGGTTTATGTAATGGTCTGGACTGTGTCCTCAATTCTCTGAAATTTCTTGTGGGGAAGGAATAGAATAGGTTTGGTCAACAATGTGTGACTATTCTGGTCAAATAACTACAATCCAGTTTTTCCCATACTTCCGAATGACATAGAAGGCTGTTTCTGCCCATTAAATCTGTGTTTGCTGAACAATCCCACTCTCACTGATTTTCCCTGTAACGATTTTTAGAGATACAGCATAGAAATAGGCCATTCGGCCCACCGAGACCACGCTAACCATGGATAACCTGCAAACACCGGCTCTTTGCCTTTCCCAATTTTCATTAGGGGCAATTTTACAGAAGCCAATTAACCTACAAACCAGCTTGTTTTTGGGATGTGGGAGTAAATCAGAACACCCGTAGGAAACCCACACAGTCACAGACAAACTCCACATAGGCGGTACCCGAGGTCACGATCCAACCATGGTCCCTGGCACTGTGAGGCAGCAGCTCTACCAGCTGAGCAAATGCGCCCACAATTTCATCAAGCCCCCCCTCCCTTCCCTGGATTCTACTACTCAACTGCACGCTAGGGGCAATTTGCAGAAGCCAATTAATCTACTAACCCCATGGGTCTTTGGATGTGGAAAACCGATGGATCTGGGGTGGAAATTTCACCTGGAAAACACTGGAGGTCAAGGTCAAACCCAGGTCGCTGGAGCCGAGGGACAGTGGTTCAACTAGCTGTACCACTGAACCACCAGGCAAAAGGTGGCATGGTGGCTCAGTGGTAGAGTTGCTGCTGTACAGCGCCAGAAACTCGGGTTAGATTCCGACTACGACTGCTGTATACGTAGTTTGAATGTTTTCTCCAGGTGCTCTGGTTTCCTCCCATGTTTCAAATTCGTACAGGTTTGTAGGTTAATTGACTTCTGTAAAATTACAAATCATCCCTACTGCGTAAAATAGTCCTAGTGTACAGGGAACGCTGGTTGGCACGGACTTGGTGGGCTGAAGGGCCTGTTTCTTCACTGTATCTCTAAACTAATGGTCAGCAAGAAGCAGGATAGGGTTGAATGTGCGACCTACTGTTGTTGCGTAGTCGACTATTTTCTTGATACCTGCCCAACTTTTTTTTGGATAAAATCATGCTTCTAGTACTCTGTTAGTATAAGCCCTCCTCACAGCAGATGCTGCCCAGTCCATCACATGGACCAGATTCCCCACTGACTCCCATCTAATCTTCATGCTGACGCGCAAAGCACCCAATATAATCCAGGACCTTTCCCACCTCAGTCATTCCTCCTGCTCGCTGCTACCTTCAGGCAGAAGATACAGAAGTTTGAAAGCATATACCACCAGACTTGAGAACAGCTCCTTCCTGCAGTCTAGATTCTCCAACCTACCTCATTGCAGGAATTGGACTTCTTCTGGAACTATTATGCTATAATGCTAAGATATACATTCTGCACTCTGGTATCTTTCTCTTCGCTCAAGTTTTTAGTACCTGGACAGCATGCAAACAAAAGCTTTTCACTGTACCTTGGTACACATGACAATAATAAATCTAAATGTACCATTCTTTATCTGGAGATAAGAATCCTACTTAACTCCAGCCAACAGAAGCAGCCTTTGATCCCTTGAGGAATGGCAACATGACTATGTCTCCATTGTTTTTTAAAAGGAAAGTTAGATACTGGGGTAAAATGCTCACAGAGCTGTGGAGAAAGAACAGACTGGGTCTCATTATATAGTTGAAGGAACAGGCAGCTGGTTCATAATGGGCTAAATGTCTTGTGCTGTGAGATTCTAGGGCAGTGCCAATTCTGATGAGGAACTGGAAAACCAAGTGGCTGCTATTGGATTGTATCACCGCTGGGGATGACAATAACTTTGCCCAAGACCGCAATAAATTATGGAGAATTGTAGGCATAGCCCAGTCAATCACGTAGACGACACACCTTGCCATTGACTCCATTTGCACCAATGCCTCAGAAAGCAACCAACATAATCAAAGAGTTGTCCCACCCTGGTCATTCCTCCTCCTTGCTCCCGTTGTGCAGTGATACAGAAGCTTGAAAGCGCACACCACCAGACTCAGGAATAGAATCTTCCACTCTGAATGGTCCTTCCATAAGCTAGGGTACCGTCCGATTCACCTCTACCCCATTGCGGCCATTGGAATTTGTCTCTGGAACTCGAGCACTACAATGCTGAGAACTATACTCTGCACTCTGTATCTTTCCTTTTGCTCAACCTATTGTACTTGAGTTTGCCTGGATTGTATTTACGTATGGTATATCTGCTCTGTTTGGATAGCACATTAAAAAAAAAGCTTTTCACTATATCTTGGTACACGTGACAATTATGAAGCTAAACTTAAACATGGGTGGGAGCATCAAGAAATCGGTGGAATCCACAACTGCAGACGGTATGGATGAAGTAGTGAAAGAAGTTTGTGCAATAACTCGGAACTATAATGGCTCTAAATTAAAACGCTTAATTTGTAATGACAGATTGGACAGAATAGACTTACAATCACCAACTGTGGAGGATTGAGGTAATCCAATTGAGGTTTTGATATGATTGAGAGATTAAACTTTTGAGTTACTCTGGTGCAAATTATCCAGAACAAGGGGCCCTAATCATAAAGTTAGACCGGGGACCGATGATGCGAGAGAAGAAGGGTCTTGACCCGAAACATCACCCGTTCCGTCTCTCCAGAGATGCTGCCTGTTCCGCTGAGTTACTGCAGCTTTTTGTGTCTCTTTGGGGACCGATGATGTTGAGGCACAATTTCCTAATCGCAGACAACGGTGGATCCTAGGGACAGTCATAGTTTTTGAGTTGCTGTTCTCTTGCACAATGGTACTGAGGGAGATGGAATAGGTCTGGATAAATGGAACTGCGGTGAAGTTCACTCCAGGCCACCTGCTTAATTCTTTCAAATATTCTCACTAAGAGAAAACATTTGAAAACTGAATGCTGATCGGAGTTGAGGAGCTGAGAATTGAAGATGATTTGAAGAAAACGGTGGAAAGCTGGAAAGGGTGCAGAGAAGATTTACAAAGATGTTGCCAGGACTCAAGGGTCTAAGCTTAGGGAGGTCTAAGCTATAGGGAGAGGTTGAGTAGGCTAGGACATTTGGATGAGGGGTGATCTTTATAGAGGTGCATACAATCATGAGAAGAATAGATCGGGTAGACGCAGAGTTCTTACCCAGAGTAGGGAATCGAGAACTGGAGGACGTAGGTTTAAGGGGAGGGGTGAAAGATTTAATAGGAACCTGAGGCGTAACTTTTTCACACAAAGGGTAGTGGGGATATGGAAAGAGCTGCCGGAGGAGGTAGTTGAGGCAGGTACTATCGCAATGTCTAAGAATCATTTAGACAGGCTCATGGATGGGACAGGTTTAGAGGGATAGACAATAGACAATAGGTGCAGGAGTAGGCCATTCGTCCCTTCGAGCTAGCACCGCCATTCAATGTGATCATGGCTGATCATCCCCAATCAGTACCCCGTTCCTGTCTTTTCCCCATATCCCCTGACTCCACTATCTTTAAGAGCCCTATCCAGCTCTCTCTTGAAAGCATCAAGAGAACCTGCCTCCACCGCCCTCTGTGGCAGAGAATTCCACACACTCACAACTCTCTGTGAGAAAAGGTGTTTCCTCGTCTCCGTTGTAAATGGCTTACCCCTTATTCTTAAACTGTGGCACCTGGTTCTGGACTCCCCCAACATCGGGAACATGTTTCCTGCCTGCAGCGTGCCCAAACCCTTAACAATCTTATATGTTTCAATAAGATAACCTCTCATCCTTCTAAACTCCAGAGTGTACAAGCCCAGCTGCTTCATTCTCTCAGCATATGACAGTCCCGCCATCCTGGGAATTAACCTTGTAAACCTACGCTGCACTCCCTCAATAGCAAGAATGTCTTTCCTCAAATTAGGGGACCAAAACTGCACACAATACTCCAGGTGTGGTCTCTCTAGGGCCCTGTACAACTGCAGAAGGATCTCTTTGCTCCTATACTCGACTCCTCTTGTTATAAAGGCCAACATGCCATTCGCTTTCTTCACTGCCTGCTGTACCTGCATGCTTACTTTCATAGATTGATGAACAAGGACCCCCAGATCCCGCTGTACTTCCCCTTTTCCCAACAACACCATTTAGATAGTAATCTGCTCTCCTGTTTTTGCTACCAAAGTGGATAACCTCACATTTCTCCACATTAAACGTCATCTGACATGCATCCGCCCACTCCTCCAACCTGTCCAAGTCACCCCGCGATGTCGTTTAAGTGGGGCAGGCCCTTAACTCCGTTTACACAATTGCAGATGACTCCGTGTTGGTGGAGCCGAACATTGTTAATAGCACCACGCATTTACCAAATGCAATGATCCCACTGCCAAGTCATGAGGAATAGGAGCAGAATTAGGCCATTCGGCCCATCATGTCTACTCCAGCATTCAATCATGGCTGATCTATCTCTCCCTGCTAACCCCGTTCTCTCCATAACCCCTGACATCTGATGAGATCAGAACTTTGTCCCAGAATGAACTTTGTCACAAGATCAGAGCGAGGGTCACAGAGAGTTGACAGGACGTGCGAGAGGACACGTTGGTTTCCCGCTTGGCATTGAAGAGGTGGTGGCGCCCGTTGATTCGCCACTGTTCTTTCTTGTCCTGTTCAATGGCATCTGCCAGGCCATTTGGAGCGAGCTCCTTCACTTTTTGGGCCGTCTGTACTTTTTCCTCATTCAATGAGGACAAACTACTGCAGATGGGACATGTTAGCCAGTGTGGCCAAGTTGAGCCGAAGGGCCTGTTTCCACAATGTGAGTCTCTATGACTACTAAGCTTAGGAACGCTGGCATGTCACAGTCTCAATGTCCCAAAGTACGTCTCAGCCAATGATTTGTATTTGAAGTGAAATGTTAGTAATTTGTGCACAGTCAACTTCAACAGCCATCTCTGTGATAATAACCAGATCGTAATATTGGTTTGAAGACTGGGGAAGGACTTCCCTGTGCACTACCAAGTCCTTGCCATGGGATCTCACAATCTGATACCATTGAGACGTGGTAGGTTGGGGTGAAAGACTCTTCTGTAAGACGACTTTTTGGTTAGGAGAGCATCATCCCGTCCATATTAGTTTATTTCATTTTATAATTATTGTCATGTATAACGAGGTACAGTGAAAAGCTTTTGATTGTGTGTTATTTATCAAAGAAAATATGCATACATGCAATCAAGCCTTCCACAGTGTACATATAAAGGATAATGGGTACAACATTTAATGCAAAGAGATAACATTAAGTCTAATTAAAGGTAGTTCAAAGGTCTCCAATGAGGTAGATGAGAGGACCATTCAGTTGTTTGATAACAGCTGGGAAGAAACTGTCCCTGAATCTGGAGGGATGCATTTTCACACTTCTGTACCTCTTGCCTGATGAGAGAGGGGAGAAGAGGGTGTGACCTGGGTAAGACTGGTCTGTGATTATGTAGGCGGCCTTGCTGAGGCAGGGCAAGGGCTCTGGCGATCTTCTGTGGATCCTTGGCTGCGGTCGGAAGGGAGAGGTGAGGCCTCACTTTTCAGATTTACTGGGGTAATGCTGACATTTAGGCCGGCATACAGTAGGCATGTTATAGTTCTGGTTCCTGCAGTTCTGCTGCCTCGTTAGATTGTTTTTCTGTCCCTCTAACGTGCAGTGTGAATTTATTTGGTTGCAGTACCTGGAGCTGCGGTTTAACAGGGCCACACGACTCTGCGGGACGTTGACCTTTATTTTTCAAATGGTGAGTGTGGTTTCTCCAGGTGCTTTATTAAACGTTATTTTATTATAGGTTTCTGAGGTAACATTTTCTTTTGAACAATCATGTACAAAAAAGAAATTTCTGTATTTAAAAAACCCAACTGCTATTGTCAGAATATCAATCAGTCTGTTTAACAAATCAGTAACGTTTCGATCTCAATACCATAATTTATGCTTTATGCTTTACTTGATTATGTCAGATTGTCCTTAATTATGGGGCTCCTTAGAACATGAGAAGCAGTTTTGGCCTATTGAGTCTATGTTGGTTCACAATGCAATCCTATTCCTTTATTAATTTATCCTTTTAACCTGTTCTCCCCACTTTCCCATCAACACTCTCTAATTTCTGTAACTCGCCTACTGTGGCTAATTATGGTGTGCTATTAACCTGTCAGTCCACATGTTGTTGGATTGTGGGAGGAAACTGGAGTGCCAGAGGAAACCTGTGCGATCATGGAGAGAACGTGCCAACTCAACATAGACAATATCCATGGTCAAACCCGAGTCACTGGAGAAGTGAGACAGCAGTTCTACTCACTGTACCACTATGCTCCCCTTTAAATGTTGTGATCAGTTTGTGTTTTAACAAAGAATCTGAAGTGTAAGTCAATGATGATATACACTTTGACCATAGAACAGTACAGCACAGGAACGGGCCGAACATGATACCAAGACCAACTCTTATATGCCTGCACATAATCTATGTCTTAAATGCCACTATGGTATCTGCCTCAACTACCACCCCGTGCAGTGCTTTCCAGTCACTCATCACCCTCTTTTTTTTTAAACTTGCCCAGCACATCTTTATTTGCTCTCTAGTATTTGATTTTTCCATCCTGGGGAAAATTTCCACCCTATGAGCAACTCACTTTATTTCCCCCTGGAAAGTAAGTGCAAAGTATTGCCAGATTAAAAAATTCTTCATTGCCTTGATGGTTGGATATTGGAGGAACCATGCCCAACAATGGAGCAGCAAATCAGTAAGGTGCATATATGAAATTCACAATGCTGAAATAGGCTACCTAATCCTCTCAACTCAGCATGTTGAAGCAAGTGTATGAAATAATCGGATTCCTTCGAATCATTTGGGTCTCTGCTACATCTTCCAAGGTTCACTGTACCTCAGCAGGTGGGTATACAAGTAATTACAAAGGCAGCATTTTGCTTTTGGATTTTAGTTGATCAAAGTTGTTAATAACCCACGTAACGACAATAGAAATACTTATACCAACAAAGGGCTTTGAAGAAGGACTGACCCGAAACGTTGCCTATTCATTTCCCTTCACTGATGCTGCCTGACATGGGAGGGGGGGTCCTGGGTTGGGAGAAATATGTGATCAGATTGATAGAATGGAAGTATTGTGGCCGTATGCGATCAGGGAATGTGAATATTGATCGGGGCATTTACATGGACAGTGTATTTAAGGGCAGTAAGGATTGCAATGAACTACTGTTGAGTTGCACAGTCATTGAGTAATTCAGCATGAAAACTGGCCCTTCGGCCCAACTCTACCATGCTGATTAAATTATTGATGTTTAGCCCCGTCTCAGCTAGTTCCATTTGCCCATATCCCTCTAAACCTTTCCTGTCCAAATGTATTTTAAATGCTTTTATTGTACGGCGCCCTCCATAATGTTTGGGACAAAGACCCATCATTTATTTATTTGCCTCTGTGCTCCATAATTTGAGATTTGTAATAGAAAAAATCACATGTGGTTAAAGTGCACATTGTCAGATTTTATTAAAGGGTATTTTTATACATTTTGGTTTCACCATGTAGAAATTACAGCTATGTTCATACAGTCCTCCTCCCATTTCAGGGCACTATAATGTTGGGGATACATGGCTTCACAGGTGTTTGTAATTGCTCAGGTGTGTTTAAATGCCATCTCAATGCAGCTCTCAGCACCTAGTCTTTCCTCCAGTCTTTCCATCACCTTTGGAAACTTTTATTGCTGTTTATCAACGTGAGGACCAAAGTTGTGCCAATGAAAGTCAAAGAAGCCAATAGGAGACTGAGAATCAAGAATAAAACTGTTAGAGACATTAGCCAAACCTTAGGCTTACCAAAATCAACTGTTTGGAACATCATTAAGAAGAAAGAGGGCACTGGTGAGCTTACTAATCGCAAAGGGACTGGCAGGCCAAGGAAGACCTACGCAGCTGATGACAGAAGAATTCTCTCTATAATAGAGAAAAATCCCCAAATACCTGTCCAACAGATCAGAAACACTCCTCAGGAGTCGGGTGTGGATTTGTCAATGATCACTGTCGGCAGAAGACGTCATGAACAGAAATACAGAGGCAACACATTCAAGATGCAAACCACTGGTTAGCCGCAAAGTAGGATGGCCAGGTTACAGTTTGCCAAGAAGTACTTAAAAGAGCAACCACAGTTCTGGAAAAGGGTCTTGTGGACAGATGAGATGTAGATTAACTTATACCAGAGTGATGGCAATAGCAAAGTATGGAGGTGAGAAGGAACTGCCCAAGATCCAAAGCATACCACCTCATCTGTGAAACACGGTGGTGGGGGTGTTATGGCCTGGGCATGTACGGCTGCTGAAGGCGTTTCATTCTACAGCAAGACATGATCCCAAACATACTGCTAAAGCAACTTGAAAAATGAGTTTTTCAAAGTAAAAAAAGGGTCAATTCTTGAGTGGCCAAGTCAATCACCCGATCTGAACCCAAATGAGCATGCCTTTTATATGCTGAAGAGAAAACTGAAGGGGACTAGCCCTCAAAACAAGCATAAGCTAAAGATGGCTGCAATACAGGCCCGGAAGAGCATCACCAGAGAAGACACCCAGCAACTGGTGATGTCCATGAATCGCAGGCCTCAAGCTGCGATTCATACTAAACATGACTACTTTTGTTTACATGACATTGCTGTGTCCCAAACATTATGGTGCCCTGAAATGGGGGGACTATGTATAAACACTGCTGTAATTTCAACATGGTGAAACCAAAATGTATTAAAATGGCTTTTATTAAAATCTGACAATGTGCACTTTAGCCACATGGGATTTTTTTCTATTACAAACCTCAAATTGTGGAGTACAGAGGCAAATAAATAAATGATGGGTCTTTGTCCCAAACATTATGGAGGGCACTGAAGCTGCCTCAACTACTTTCTATATAAATTGGAGTTAAAACCTCCTAAGGATGGAAAGGCCTCTGTGAAGAAGCTAGTGCAGAACCAAGTAAAGAAGGGCTGCAGATGTGTGCAGGGAATGTACACACGTGTAAAGATTAGATGTTTAATGGTGAGTTACTAAAGGGGAAAATCACTGAATTTTTCTTGCTGTTTGATGTTCCTTCCTTTCGTTCCAAAAGCCAAAATCAGTTTCAAATGACTGTTCATTTTGCCAGTGTACCAGAGAAGATAATTTTTAAATTGAGTGATTCCAGATGGCATCAATCTACTTTTTTGTCATCTGCCCGTGAAGGAAGGTATTTGGCCTGCCATGCTTGGCTGTGTCAAAAAACCTGTGCTTTCAATCTAATTTCCCTGTTCAATCCCCATGAGCCTGCGAATGTGTCCTCAGAAATTGATCAATAGGAATTTACCAAGTAAATGACAGTCCTGATAATTAAAAATCTTTTTTTTTTTTGAGGAAGTGATGCTTTTATTTCACAAGTTAGATTTAGCTCTTAGGGCTAAAGGAATCAAGGGATATGGGGAAAAAGTAGGAACAGGGTATTGATTTTTAAATGATCAGCCATGATCATATTGAATGGTGGTACTGGCTCGAAGGGCCGAATGGCCTACTCCGGCACCTATTTTTGTTTGTTTCTATGCAAGGGACCGCATGATAAGACCTCCAGAAAATCACTTGACATGATTCAACATGGGGTGGAAGATTGCAACCTTCACGTGGTCCGCCCTGTTTCGACTAATGCAATCAACTCGACGTACACAAACGGAAGATCAAATAGAACAAGTTGTCCAACTACTTTAGGCTGCGCACGCCACACGAAAGAAGAAGAAGATGATTCAACATGAAAAGGTGCCCACTGTCCTTGAGGGAACCATATCTATGGTGCAATTGTGACTGAAAGACTCTGACAAAAAGACACAATTTTAAGCTTTGAGCTTTCCTTCAGTACAGCTCTGAGGCTTTAGTGCTCAGATTCATTTGATTTGATCCAAAGTCATGGTGCTGTTAACTGCTGTGGTTTTTTTTGTAACTTGTCAGACCTGTCTGCGTGGGATGCTGCTTCTGTCTAATTTCTTTTTTCTTCACATTTTAGGTTATTTACATGGGTGTGGTCCTCTACGCACCTGCTCTGGCCCTAAATGCAGGTATGTTAACATACATTGATAGAATTGTTAAACTGAGTTATTTTGTCAATCTAAAGTCAACTTGACTCAAACACTTGTAGCTGTTGAAATCGATTCTTTATTCAGCTGAGACTAGTCTCTGAACCTTCCAACACAGAGCTCATGCTCTGGGGCGGGTCCAGGGAGGAGTAACTTTGATAGAACTCATGTCATTTATATTGGTATTAGACATTTCAGATACAGAGGGTATGACAAGCTAGTAACCAATCATCTGAGTCCTTCTGGTGATTTACAACATCAGTCACATGATCCCCCTTCCCCGGCCTCACAACCTTCATTTGCCTGTGGTATAACTTTGCTTTAGAATTATTTTATTTCAACACAGCAAAACCCCAGTAGGCTCAATTATCAAAGACCACTCCTCAAAATATAAGATACATATGTAATACAATGATCACACAAGTCATACACACTTCCCTTACCAAGAAGAAAGATATTTCTATAAATCTAAACAATTTCTATAAGTCTAATGTTTACATTCCTACTGAGACAATACATTTCATAATTTGTTTCACTACAATTTTACTATTACATATGTATTTAAAACATTAATTATATGTTTGCCGAATTACAGTTTCTAAATTCAACACCCCCAATCTCCCAGCCAAGCATACATGAGTCGTAAATCTGTCAACTTAATTAATAAGTGTTTGGTGCAAGGATACAACTCAATTCTAATTTGTAGCCCCTTTCCTGCTAACTGGAAGCTGCATTTCCAATCTCATGTACAAGGCAGAACACAAGGTTCTTACAAGGTACAACTCAGACCATTACATCAGAATTACATCTGCTTCTTCGACTTTCTATAAACAAATCCATCAATCTAATTATCTTCCTCTCCTAAGCATCTACTCCCCTTCACATACATCCTATCCCTTATCACAATCTCATTATAATTTAACATAGCCAAGGCTAACTACAGGGTCTATTATCTCTCAGCCTTGACTTCTGTCTCAAACTCAGCATAACCCTCACAGCTTAAGAATGTGCCAGAGAGAAAGACCAGCAGACCTCTGGCCTAAGAAGAGGCCCCTATTCAGCTATCCATCCATGTTTCATTGTACTTTATTTCGTTAGGAAAACCTTAAGCTTTTCTTTGGCAAATTATTTAGCTTATATAAAAGTCACCATCCGAGCGGTTCTATTATATAATATTTCCTCAGAATGGTCCAATAATCTGTGCCAAAACATCACCTGGGTAAATGGAGCTCCATAAAGGACATTGCACGCTTTTAAAGCTCTGGGATACTATGAGGCTTGGATGTAATCTGTCTGGCATGAATTCTGCATTATGCTCGAGAGTCAATAGTGTTTAATTGTCATGTGTACAGACCATGCAGCAATGGAATTCTTGCTTCCAGTAGATTAACAAGCCGATAAATGTAACACACACAAGTAATATTTAATAATAAAGTTCAATAAATTAATAATTGTAATATTAGTGCAAAATACAATACGGTGCAACCAAGACAGTCGATACATGTTCATAAGTTATAGGAGCAGAATTAGGCCATTCGCCCCCATCAAGTCTAGTCTGCCTTTCAATGATGGCCGATCTATCTCTCTCCATTCACTTGCCTTCTCCCCATAACCCCTGAATCTATCTATCTCTGCCTTTAAAATATACATTGACGGCCTCGACAACCTTTGTCCGCAGATTCACCAAACTCTGTCTAATGAAATTCCTCCTCATCTCCTTCCTGAAGGAACATCCTTTAATTCTAAGGCTAAGACCTCTGGTCCCAGACTCTCTCACAAGTGGAAACATCCTCCCACTCTGTCCACATCCACATCACTCTTTCACTATTCAAGTTCATAGTTGAGGTTAGTGTTGTGTAGTGTTCAAGATCCTGATGGTTATTGGGAAGCAGCTATTCCTGAACCTGGCAGTTATAATTCTCCGGATCCTGTACCACTTTCCTGATGGTAGGAGCGAAATGAGAGCGTCGCCTCTCGGCGACATATGTTGTTTAGTTTCACATCATGGCCAGTGTAAATCTAAGTAACATGATGTATGTGATGCCTCGGGATGGATTTAATTGCTCGGTGGAGAAGAGAGAAAATGGGTCATAGGAATGCTACAGAAATTATTTTTTCCTCATTTATTCTCAAAATCTTTTGCCATGGCTACGAGGAGCTGCAGCAAAGGGACATGAGGCAGAAAAGTGTCCAGCGGCAATATTTAAACTATTATGAGTGTGAGGCATATGTGGTGAGGACAGCTGGTCCTTCCCACCCATTTATTCCCTGATTAGACTTTAGAGATACAGGACAGACATGGGCCCTTTGGCCCACTGAGTCTCCGCCGACCAGTGGTCACCCCGTACACTAACACTATCCTACACACTGGGGACAATTTACAATTTTTTCAAAGCCAATTAACCTACAAACCTATACGTTTTTGGAGTGTGGGAGGAAGCCGGAGCAGCCAGTGAAAACCCACGTGATCACGGGAGAACGTACAAACTCTGTACAGACAGCACCCATGGTCTGGATGGAACCTGTGAATCTGGCACTGTAAGGCGTCAGCCCTACAGCTGTGCCGCCTGATTAATTCAGGTCAAGACTTTCGAAATACATTGTTCTTTCATTCGGTTTGTTTTCAAAGTAGGATTCGAGTCAAATGATAGCAAAAGTGAATTAGTGGAACAATCAGCAGGAGAATGTCTCTAAATATTTTAAAAAAAATAACCATACGATCTTCCATTGTCTTTTATGTAGTAGAAACATGAGTGATAGTTGAAAATGAATTTAAAGGTAGTTAAGCTGGTAAACTCCTGGTGAAAGGGGAGCAGGGGTTGAATTCCAAGATAACGGGCAGAAAGGGCATACGTTTATTAACTGCCACAAGTGTCAGATAGCCATTTGGTATCCATTCTTCGGGTAGTTTTGGATGAGATAACTTTGGCATCAACAGCATAGTCTCAATGATTCAATGGCACTTTATTTGTCACGTACTGAGGTACAGTGAAATTCATTTTTGTATACGGCTCAGTATAAGTATCACTATACACAAGCTCTAGGTCTAAAGGAGATCCAGCTGCCTCTTCGATTTTAAACAATGTTTGGTTATTTAAGTATTTAGATGAACACTTGAATTCATCCATCACAGTGGATTCCACATTCCTCACTGTGATGGAAGGCAATAAAGTTCAATTTTCTTTCTCTTGTTCTCCCGCGGTCAGGGCAGTCAAACCTTCCGCAGTCGGCAATCAAAGCCCCCACAGCCGTTGACCGAAGCCCCCATCGGGGTGATCGAATCTCCCGTGTCGGGGGGGTTGAAACTCTCCGCAGCATGGAGCTCCCGAATTGGCCTCTTCTTACACGTCCCAAAGACGTGTGGGTTTGTAAGTTAATTGGCCTCTGAAAATTCCTAATGTGTAGGGAGTGGATGAGAAAGTGTGATAACATAGAACTAGTGACTGCGGGTACTGTCTGTACGGAGTTTGCACATTCTCCCCGTGACTTGCGTGAATTTTCTCAGAGATCTTCGGTTTCCTCCCACACGCCAAAGACGTACAGGTTTGGGGGTTAATTTGCTTGGTGTAAATGTAAAAAAATTGCCACTAGTATGTGTAGGGTTGTGTTAATGTGCGGGGATTGCTGGTCGTTGCAGACTCGGTGGGCTGAAGGGCCTGTTTCCGCGCTGATCTAAACTAAACTGAGTCGACAATGTGCTAGGATTTTCCACTTAACTCAACCATTTAAAATTAACTTCCAGCAGAAAGCCAAATTAATTCAATATTAGCGCTATGGAAAAAACAAAACGGGGAATAATTAAAGCAAAATTTAAAAACTTCTTGGAATGTGGAGTAGGAACAGAAAAGGCCCAATAAGGTTCAGTGTATTTTACAATGCTTGTAACACAAATATGAGTTTAGGACCCTGAAAAAAGGTCTCAACCCGAAACATCACCCATTCCTTCTCTCCAGAGATGCGACCTGTCCTGCTGAGTTACTCCAGCACTTTGTGTCTCTCTTCGGTGTAAACCAACATCTGCAGTTCCTTCCTACAGCGTTACTGTCCTATGTTCTACCTCCGACAGTTATTACTGCACTACGCTCAAGTCATGGATTTTTATGCTCTGATGTCTGTGAGCTAGCTTCTGCCACAGCTGCCTCGCAGAGTGAAATCACCACAAGTATTTCCTGTCCCTCTGAATTACTCTAGCATTTTGTGTCTATCTTGAGTTTTGGATTGATCCCTTCTGTTAAGTTAAATCACTATGGCAGGGCCATTTTTCTTAAAGAGTGTTAAATATAGTATTTAATTGCAGAGCTGTGTGGCTCTGAGGCAGTGTTCATCTTATTAATTGGGAATGACTGTCTTTCAGAGATTATGTTAAATCATTAAAAAAAAAACAAGATCTCTTTGTTCTTAGCTCTGTGATTAGAAGATGCTGGATGAACGTTATTGTATAGGGCACAGGTCAGGAGGCGGCTGATTATGTGAGGCTGCTTGCTTCATTCTGGAATAAAATGAGTCTTAATAAGGAAGTAAATTTAGGGCCAAAGGGTGTAAGATGGCAATGAAATTGTGCTCTCTGCCAACTGTAAAGCATTTCATCAGCCTTTGCAGCTCTGGCCAGTTTATTAGTTTAGAGATGCAGCAAGGAAACAGGCCCTACATCCCAACCCACCATCGATCACCAGTTCACGTTAACCCACTTTCTCGTCCTCTCCATACACACCAGGGGCAATTTACAGAGGGCTAATTGACCTTCAAGCCCGCACGTCTTTTGGATATGGGACGAAACCCATGCGGTCACTGGGAGAGCGTGCAAACTGCACACGCAGACGGCACCCGAGGTCAGGATTAGAGCTGAATATCTGGCGCTGTGAAGCAGCAGCTCTACTGCCCTGATGTGATCTGATGTTGAGCAAAAGTTGAAGATCGGTGGAAGAAATGTAGAGATAGTGGGGCAGATGGAGGAGAAAGTTTTGATCCAGTAGGAAGATGATTTTTTTGGTGGGCAGCTGATTTTGTTACTGAAGTCATTGTTGCATTGTATCGCAGGTAGATCTTGTGCTGACCATTGACTGTGGCTATTCTGCTTTTGATCTATGGTGGTCATGTAATAAAAAGATCTATGTTTTTTGTGTTTGCAGTTACTGGTTTTGACTTATGGGGAGCAGTGCTAACTATGGGTCTGATCTGTGCACTCTACACCGCAGTGGTAAGTCATCTGTGGACCAGTGTGCCCTGACTTTTCAAAATGTTCATGCGGCCGCTTTATACAACTTGATTTCCCAGATCAGTAATGTGAAGGGTAGTTATAATTGGTATTGCAAGTTGGTGAATGCAGCAGATGTTTGTGTACAGAAGGATCCCAGTTATAACTGTCCAGGAAGAGTATGGTGACATGCACAGTTGGTAGACCTGCTGCCTCACAGCATCACCCTGACCCCGGGTGCTGTTTGTGTGAAGTTTGCACGTTCTCCCTGTGTCTATGCTCCAGTTTCCTCTCGTATCCCCCAAAACGTGTATGTTTGTAGGTTAATTGACCTCTGTGAATTGCTCAAGTGGATAAAGATAGAGGGATGACATAGAACTAGTGTGAACAGGTGATGAGTGGGTAGCATGGACCCGGTGGGCTGAAGAGCTTATTCCCATGCTGTATCTTTCAATTTAATTCAATTATGCCTCTGACTGCTGATGGGTGGCACTAACCTGTAATGAAGAAGTGCTTTAAGAGGTTGGTTTTGAGGCATACTTACTTCCTTAGCAAGTACTTGGACCCACTGCAATTTGCCTACCACCACAATAATTCCCCAAAACATCCAGTGATTATAGTTGGGACTGTTGTGCCTTTCAATGGGACATGTTGAACTGCAACCTAATTATTACCCACTGTTGGCCTGTATACTGTACCTGGGGTGGAAAAGCTCATTGATCTTGGGTCTCAAACCTTTGCAGCTTTGTTATTAAATATGAGGCAGGAACATTGCTGCTCTTTCAATGTGCTGCTGTATCTTTTACATCTGCTTGTGTAAAAAGACTGAGCCTCTTTAATGTCTGATCAGAAAGATCACTTCACTGATGGTTCCTCAGTGCTGTATTGTCTGACGCACTTGTTGACCAGCTTGCAAGCCAGGAGTTCTGTGATTCAATGGGAGAATGAAACTGACTGCCAAAGTTTAATCCGGGTCTGACTTCCCCTTTCTTATCCTACTTAATGTCTCCCCCCCCCCCCCCCTCCCCCATCCACGTTCTCTCCTTTTCTTTTTCTCTCAGGGGGGGCTGAAAGCTGTGATCTGGACAGACGTATTCCAGACATTGGTGATGTTTTCTGGGCAGCTGGCTGTCATCATCATCGGAGCAAAGCAGGCAGGGGGGATTCGAGAAGTGTGGCAGGTAGCAGTGAAGGGCGGCAAGATCGCTGGAATCGAGTAAGTGAAATATTTAACAACATAAATGCAACAATTTTTTTAAAACCTAGTGTCTTCACTTGAGAACCAATTGAGGGGGCAGCATTAGATACCAGAACAAACGTCAGTGGAGGGCTGCAAACTTTCTTTATTGATGCAAAGGATTATGATCAGAAGCTTGAAAGCACACACCACCAGATGAAACAGTTTCTTCCCCTCTCATCGGGCTTCTGAACAGTCCTTCCATAAGCTAGGGTACTGTCCGATTCACCTCTACCCCATTGCGGACATTGGGCTTCGTCTATGGAACTGGTGCGCTACAATGCTGAGAACTATATTCTGCACTCTGTATCTTCCCCTTTGCTCTACCTATTGTGTTTGAGTTTGACGATTGTATTTACGTTTAGTATATCTGACCTGATTGGATACAATGCCTAACCAAGCATTTTACTGTACGTGAGTACACATTACAATAATAACCTTAATCTTACTGCGTTGCCTGAAGAGAAGAAACAATTGTGGGGCTGACCCTAAAGACTAGCAGACAGGAGAGAATAGAAACATAGAAACATAGAAAATAGGTGCAGGAGTAGGCCATTCGGCCCTTCGAGCCTGCACCGCCATTTGATATGATCATGGCTGATCATCCAACTCAGTATCCCACCCCTGCCTTCTCTCCATACCCCCGATCCCTTGAGCCACAAGGGCCACATCTAACTCCCTCTTAAATATAGCCAATGAACTGGCCTCAACTACCTTCTGTGGCAGAGAATTCCACAGATTTACCACTCTCTGTGTAAAAAATGATTTCCTCATCTCAGTCCTAAAAGTCTTCCCTCTTATCCTTAAACTGTGACCCCTAGTTCTGGACTTCCCCAGCATCGGGAATAATCTTCCTGCATCTAGCCTGTCTAACCCCTTAAGAATTTTGTAAGTTTCTATAAGATCCCCCCTCAGTCTTCTGAATTCCAACGTGTACAAGCCGACTCTATCCAGTCTTTCCTCATTTGAAAGTCCTGCCATCCCAGGAATCAGTCTGGTGAACCTTCTCTGTACTCCCTCTATGGCAAGAATGTCTTTCCTCAGATTAGGAGACCAAAACTGTACGCAATACTCCAGGTGTGGTCTCACCAAGACCCTGTACAACTGCAGTAGAACCTCCCTGCTCTTATACTCAAATCCTTTTGCTATGAATGCTAACATACCATTTGCTTTCTTCACTGCCTGTTGCACCTGCATTCCTACTTTCAATGACTGGTGTACCATGACACCCAGGTCTCGTTGCATCTCCCCTTTTCCTAATCGGCCACCGAATGTTGCATCTTTATTCATGAAATGTCAAGCTCCAGCACCTATATAGGCAGATGAAATTACATCAAGGAGAATAAAGTCAGTAAAACACAATTTTGGGAAGGATCGGCAAGTTGTTCAACATCTGTGTATAGAGAAATAACCCGTAGACCTGCATTGTAAACTTGCATCAAACTGAAACAAATACTTCGCATCTGCAAGATAATGCCAACCCATTTTGTTTAGTTTATTGTCACGTGTTCCGAGGTACAGTGAAAAGCTTTGTGCTTGCATAACTCTCGTCAACAGATTTTGCATGCCCAATGCCTCTTACCCTGAAGAAAAAGCCTCCAGTGGACAGTGAGATTTGTTTTGTGTACAAAAATAAAAGTTACTCAGTGGGTTAGGCAGCATCCGTGGAAGGAAATGGGCAGGCGACGGTATGGGTAGGGATAATTCTGCACTGATGGGATAGAGGGGATTTGCTCTGTGTGTTTTTCACTGAAGTAATTGTTGCCCTTGCTCTCTGCAGCCTGAACCCTGATCCCTTCGAGCGGCACACCTTCTGGACGCTGGCCTTTGGTGGCGTGTTCATGATGCTGGGGCTGTACGGAGTGAACCAGGCGCAGGTTCAGCGCTACCTCAGCTCGCGATCGGAGAAGCAGGCAATACTGTGAGTTCATCTACCAAGCCAGCCTGGGTTGGCAGCTGTTGCATCAACCACATCATTGGTGCTTTTATGTGTTCTGTTTTGAGTTTATGAACCAAGGCCACACTTACATTGTAGAATAATTTATACATATTCCACTGCCCCACTATCAGTTTAGACTATTGTCATATATACTGAGGTACAGTAGCAAGCTTTTTTGTTGCGTGCTATCCAGCCAGCTGAAAGACTATACATTATTACAATCAAGCCGTCCACAGTGTACAGGTACAGGATAAAGAGAATTTATTGCACAAGCATTACGTAAGCCGGATAATCAAGTCAGTTATGTTGCACTTTTCTCGAGCTTGCCTTGTGCAAAGGGTCTGCTGCAGTACTGTTGATCATTTCAAGTCAAGTTTGTCGTATGCACAATTACGATAAGGTACAGGTACAATGAGAATATTCCTTGCAGCAGCATCACACGCACAGACCCAAACAAACATTCAGTAACATAGTTTGTACATAAATTGTTCATAAATTACTTTGGACAGTAAAAAATATTCTTGCTGCTTTAGACAGTATTTGGAGACTCTTGAGGTGGTGACAGGTGAAATTAGTGTAGGTATTAATGTCAGCAACCGTCTCAATGCCATGACAATACTTTGTCACTGGTTTGTGCACTGGAAAGTCCCTTGAGCTAGTGGAGCTGTGGATCGTTGCTCACGGTTTCTGGCTCCAGGTGTCAGGTTTGTCTCCCTTGACTCTTTCCTTGTTTGTGCTACAGGGAGGAATCTTTCTGAATAAAAATGCACCAGTGATTGGTTAAATGCCTTGCGTTTTGCTGTTTCTGCCTGTAGCTTCTGACTCCCTTTGCTTGTTTTCTCCCTTCCACCCCATGGTAGGTCGTGCTACGCAGTGTTTCCTTGCCAACAGATAGTCCTGGCCATGGGATGCTTGATGGGCCTGGTTATGTACGCTCGCTATGGAGAGAACGGCCCCCTGCAACAGGGTTACGTCGCCACCTCTGACCAGGTATCACTGCCACCTTATGTCTAAAAGCCCAACTGTGTCGGGCAATAGCTTTCTATAGCTTCCTGTCATGACTATAGCACATCCCCTGGGCTGCATCGGTAATTAATAGCACAGTCAAGGACCTTTATTCCATACGACCAGCATTAGTATTCGTGCTCTATCTGTGCCGCCACCACCGCCTCCTTCCTCATTGCATCAGCAAATTCAGTGTCACGACAAAAAACATCACCTATCCATTTTCTCCAGAGATAATGCCTGACCCACTAAGTTGCTCCAGCATTTTGTGTCTATCAGTGATTTTTGTTTTGTGTACACCATTGCCCATTTAATCTAATTCAACAATGTCAACTTTGGATGAATTACAGATGGTTCTTTATTTCGTCATGGACGTGCTCCAAGATTATCCTGGTTTACCTGGTCTCTTCATCGCCTGCCTGTTCAGTGGAGCTCTGAGGTACGTTGATATAAACACAGTGTTTATGAATTAATGGGAGTGATCTTGCAACAGCAGAGTCTGCAGACTTGTGGAACCTCGACTGCAATCATAATCAACCTTGGCATTTTCATCGTACGTCCTTGGTTTTATTGTACATAATACATTGTGTCTGCCCATCTCAGTCAAGATGCCAAGAAAACAATGAACCACGGATCCTGAACTCCCTTAGTTGTCTGATGCTGTGAGGGAAATCTTTAAATGATTTTCGAGAAGCTGTTGATGACCAAGTAATTTGGGCAATGGGCAACATGTAAACTGGAGAGAACTCTGCAATTCCTTCGCTCGCTTCAGTTAGATCGCATCTAATCTTTGTGTTCAATTTTGGTCAATGTGCTATAGTTAGGATGCCGATAAACTGAAAAGGGTGCAGAGAAGATTTACAAGGTTGTTGCCAGGACTCGGGGGCCTGATCTATAGGGAGATATTAGGCAGGCTAGGACTTTATACCGGAGCGCAGGTGGCTGTGGGGTGATCTTATGGAGGTAGATGGGATGTAACTGGAAGGGGAATCAAGATCTAGGCGACATAGGTTTAAGGTGAGAGGGGAAAGATTTAATAGAAACTTGAGGGTCGACTATTTCGCATGGAGCACCCTGATGGTAGGTAAATGGAACAAACTGCCAGAGGAAATCGTTGAGGCAGGTGCAATAACTAAATTTTAGACATTTTGAAAGGTACATGGAGAAGAGAGGTTTGGGGGTATCTAGGCCATTTGTGGGCATGGACGACTTAGTATGTTTCCGTACTGTATGACTCGGACACCATCTAGACCTCCAACTTCCATAGACCTTAATGCTCTTGCAACAAAATCTACCTTCGGTTTTGTGTGGAATAGTATTTAATGTACAGGATTGGCAGCCAACTGATCCCAAGAGAGGGGTTCAAATCCTACTTTGGCATCTGGAGAATTTAAATTCCACTTAATAAGTCATCCCTGGAGTTTAAAACATTAATGTACAAATCTAGCCTCAGTAACAATAGCCACAGCAATGATGGATTGTCATCAATAGCTGACGCAGATATCTTTGAGCCAGTTCATGATGCTGGGCTGTATGGAGTGAACCAGGCGCAGGTTCAGCGCTACCTCAGCTTGCGTTCAGAGAAGCAGGCGATACTGTGAGATCATCTACCAAGCCAGCACAGGTTGGCAGATGAAATCTACCTTTCGTTACCTTGTGCATAACTCCTGACAGTACCACTGTCCAACATTTCTTCTCAAAATATGGTGAATCTTAACTGTTTTCTCAGTTATGGGACTAGTTTAGTTTAGAGATACACCGCGGAAACAGGCCTTTCGGCCTACCGGGTCCACGCCGAATAGCGACCCCTGCATATTAACACTATCCTACACACACTAATGACAATTTTTACATTTACCAAGCGAATTTACCTACATACCTGTACGTCTTTGGAGTGTGGGAGGAAACCAAAGATCTCGGAGAAAACCTATGCGGTCACGGGGAGAACGTACAAACTCCGAACAGACAGCACCCATAGTCGGGATCGATTTCGGCGCTGTAAGGCAGCAACTCTACCGCTGTGCCACCGTGCCGGCTGTTGAGGATAGGCAATAGATTATAATATTGATTTTATGCCCCCATCCTGTGAATGAATAAATATGGCATTGCTCTGTGACTCTGCCACTGCAAGTGCTTTGACTGTAGCGTCTCTGTATTTCCATCCTTTGAAGGAAAGATTTTTGGCATTGCTTTTGAATGGTTTATCCATAGTTTTTTGATTATGTTGCCTTGCTCAGCAATTGCATGTTTTTGCATTGCTCTTTTCTGTCAGACTATTCATTTAAGAATACAGTCATTGAGCTGGAGACACAGGGAACTGCCGATGCTGCAATCATGCGGGAAACAAAGTGCTGGAGTAACTCAGCGAGTCAGGCAATATTCTGAAGAAACGTCACCTATCCATTCTCTCCACAGATACTGCCTAACCTGAGGTATTCCAGCATTCTATTCGAGTCATTGAGCTGCACAGCACAGAAACGGGTCGTTCGGCACAACTAATTCATGCTGATTGTGATGCCTGTCTTTGCTAATTCCATTTCCCTGCATTAGGCCTGTGTTCCATTATGCCTTGCAGTCCAAGTACCTTGTTTTAGGAGAATGTTTGCCTTAAATCCAAAATAGTTTGTGTATTCATGTGATCTGTCTTTTAAACAGTGAAACTTTGGAAAGGAAGAAAGCTGTTAGGATAGCTGAGATGATGTCTTCCCTGTCTGGTCATCTGTTGACCAAAAGATCATAAAACAGCAATCAACACTAAAATTGCATTGATTGTCACTGCACTTTTTGGAATCCTATAATAGTATACGTGCTCATAAACAATAGTATCAAGCCTCAGTCATGCCAAGTTTGAAGTATTTGTGCAACCTTGAGGTTGATGCCAATTTCACAGCAGGATTTTATTTCGGAAATTTAATGTGTTCAGACATAATTCAAAGTGCTGGAGTAACTAAGCAGGTCGGGTAGCATCACTGGAGATCATGGATAAGTGGTGTTTTGGATCGGGACCCTTCAGATTCAGAACGCAAAACATCACCGATCCTTGTTCTCCTAAGATGCTGCCTGATCTGCCGAAGTACTCCAGCACTCTGTGTCATTTTTGGAAACCAGCATCTGCAGTTGCTTGTCTCTCCAGGCACAATGATTGTCGTTAATTGTCTAATGTGCTGTTTCAAGTATTTGCACGTTTCATTAGATGGATGAAGCTTGCTCAGTGGAAGCCATGTCACCAAAAGCTCTCATTGACGCTGAATTACTGCTTGTCCCCTCAGCACTATATCATCTGCATTCAATTCACTGGCTGCTGTCACTATGGCCGACCTTATTAAACCTCACTATCCAGACATGACTGAGAGTCGTGCCGCGCTGGTATCCAAGTGTCTCGGTAAGTACCGGTGAAAGATAATAATTTTGTGTAATCAGAGTCTGAAGAAGAGTCTCGAGCTGAAACGTCACCTGTCCATGTTCTTCAGAGATATTACCTGACCTGCTGTTACTCCAGCACTTTGTGTCCTTTTGTGTAATCAGAGAAGTTTTATATCAGAAGACCCCATGGTACTACACAGATGTGTGCTGCCAGACCATATGTAGCTGATGGCACATAGATATGATGAGAGCATAAAGCTTGATCAAAGAATTTTAAAAGGAGGTTAGGCCTGAAGACGGTATTTCAGGGCTTAGCATCTTGGCGGATAATTGTTCATCAAATAAAGTGAAGTTTGTCATATGCCCAAGTATGATAGGTGCAGCTAGATTGAAAATCTTGCAGCATCGCAGACACACAGTCTCTGACGACGCGCAAGAACAAATTGTGCTTCAATTACACAATTTCAAAAAAAGATGAAAAGTGAAGAAAAAAACAGTGAACAGAGCACAAGACCAGAACTGGTAGAGCTGCTGCCTTGCCGCACCAGAACCCCGGGTTCGATCCTTATATCTGGTGCTGTCCATGTGGAGTTTGCACGTTCTCCCTATGACCGTGTCGGTTTTCTCCGGGTTACCTCCCACATCCCAAAGACATGTGGCTTTGTAGTTTATTTGGTCCTCTGTAAATTGGCTCTAGCCTGTAGGGGTTAGATCAGAAAGTGGGATAACATAGAACTAGTGTGAATGGGTGATCACTTGGTGTGCTGATGGGTCTGTTTTCATGCTGTATCTTTGGACTTTAGAGATACAGCGTGGAAACACACTTTTTGGCCCACTGAGTCCGCGCCAACCAGCCATAACCCCATACACTAGCACAGGCCCACACACTAGGGACAAGGGACAGAAGTCAATTAACCTACAAACCTGTACTTTTTAGAATGTGGGAGGAAACTGGAAAACCCACGCAGTCACAGGGAGAACATTCAAACTCCGTACAGCCAACACCTGCGGTCAGGATCAAACCTGGGTGTCTGCCGCTGTAAGGCAGCAATTCTATTGCTGCGCCACTTATCTCCAAAACGAAACATTTATAATTGGAGGTTCAAATCTCAAGTTTACATGGCTGAAGAAGGTTGCAGAGAAAGATTGGAGAAAAGGGTGAGAATTGTAAATGAGGTGATGTTCAGCATAGTTCTGCAAGCACATGGATGTGTTGTGTAAACAAGACCCAGAAGTTGAAATAAGGGCAGCAGTGATCGGAGTTGGTTAGCCTAAAAAATGTTTGAAGTGAGTATAGGTATTGCAATTGTCAGGACTTGGAAAACTGGTATAACTCCACGGTGGCACAGCGGTAGAGCTGCTGCCATACAGTGCTTGCAGCGCCGGAGACCCGGGCTCGATCCTGACTACGGGTGCTGTGTGTACGGAGTTTGTACGTTCTCTCCGTGACCACATGGGTTTTCTCCGAGACCTTCGGTTTCCTTCCACACTCCAAAGACGTACAGGTTTGTAGGTTAATTGGCTTGGTATATACGTAAAATTCTCCTTAGTGTGTGTGTAGGCTGTTGTTAATATGTGGGGATCGCTGGTCCGTGCAGACTCGGTGGGCCGAACGGCCTGTTTCCTCGCTGTATCTCTAAACTAAACTTGTCTTGCATCCAATTCCATCTTGTGCTTTTCAAAATATCTGAGCACTAAATCTGGCTTAATTACTTTTTAATCAGCCTCTGCCTCATGACATATTTCATTTGCTCCAATTAATCCCGTCTTGGAATGCTGCTGAATAACGGCAGTGGTAAATCCTCTTCACCTCCCCGTGACCGATTTATAAGCCTTCAAGGCACCAAGAACTATTGCCTACAGACTGGAAACACATGCAAGAGACTTAAGAGAAAGAGACTTGACATTTTCTTTCAAAACTCCAGTGCCTTTTATGAAAGCAGTGAAATGTTGAACAATCACTGCCTTGTGTAAATAACACTTTTTCAAGCACCTCACAGAGATGTAACCGGGAATATGGCAGCCTATTTACATAGCAAATTCGCCCAGTCTGGAATTTCAATGTAATAATTGTACATTAGTGGAGCTTACTTGAAAAAAAAAATATTTATTCTTGTGAGGTGCATCAAGATGCAGAGAAAAACTTTGGTTTGCATGTTATCCAGGCAAATCATAGCGTACATGAGTACAACAAGTAATTGGGCCATTCAACCCATCAGATCCATTCCAATGTGAATTTTCCTTGCCCATTTAAGGTTCCCTGTGATTCCCATCTAAGTTATACAACACGGAAACAGATCCTTCAACCCAACTCGTCCAAAATGCCCCATTTATCCACGCCTTGTCCATGTCCTTCTAAACCTTTCCTATCCATGTATCTGTTCAAATGTCTTTTAAAGGTTGTTATTGTACTTGCCTCAACTACTTTGCCAGGCAGCTCATTCCATATACCCACCACCCTGAGAGTGGTAAAAGTTGCCTCTTGGGTTTGTATCACTCTTCCCTCTCACTTTAAATCTATGCTCTCTAGTTCTTGATTCCCTTATCCTAGGAAAAATACTATTTCTTGCACATTTCCCTCGCGATTTTTTACACCTCTACAATCCTCTCAGACAACTGTGCTGCAAGGAATAAAGTCCTAACCTGCACAACCTCTCCCTGGAGCTCGAGTCCTGGCAACATCCTTGTAAATTTTCCCTGCACTCTTTCCATCGTAATGGCATATTTCCCACACCATGGTGAACAATACTGAACACAATATTTCCGAAGAAAGGTCCCGACCGAAATGTCAGCTGTCCATTCCCTCCATGGATGCTGCCTGATCCGCTGAGTTCCTCCAGCACTCTGTGTTTTGTACCATACTCCCAAGTCATTATATGGCATCTTTACTGTTTGCTTAAACTCTCCCTGAGGATTTGTATTCCAACTGGACCCTGTGCAAAGATTGTATTTGCTTTTTGGGCCATTTTATTATCAGCTTCCAATAAGTTAATGTCCCTGTGTCTTTACAGCCCTAGGCTATGGATTGCTCTGCCTTGGAATGGCATACATCGCATCCCTGATGGGCTCGGTGCTACAGGTGTTGTATGAAAGGCCTCCATTTTACGCTATTTCCATGATCTGTGAATGCTGAGCTTGTCTTATGTGCCCATCCTTGTTCAACCCTAGGCGGCTTTGAGTATATTTGGGATGATTGGCGGCCCTCTGCTTGGCATCTTCTGCCTGGGAATGTTTTTCCCGATGGCTAATTCTGCGGTGAGTGTTTATTATGGCTTTCAAAGACATGGGTTCATCAGCTAATGTAGTTGTGCATGGATATTGACATTGTGCATAGTTGTGCATCGTCCCATTAATGCTTAGGGTAAAGAATGTTGAGGAAATAAATCAGGGAAGGTAGTGCATCTGTGGATAACAAGGGAAATCAGGGATAGTATCAAAACAAAACATGAAGCATACAAATTAGCCAGAAAAAGTAGCCTACCTGAGGACTGGGAGAAATTCAGTCCAGCAGAGGAGGACAAAGGGCTTAATTAAGAAAGGGAAAATAGATTATGAAAAAAAACTGGCAGGGAACATGAAAACTGATTGCAAAAGCTTTTATAGATATGTGAAGAGAAAAAGATTAGTTAAAAGAAATGTAGGTCCCTTGCAGTCAGAAACAGGTGAATTGATCATGGGGAACAAGGACATGGCAGACCAATTGAATAACTACTTTGGTTCTGTCTTCACTAAGGAAGACATAAATAATCTGCCGGAAATAGCAGGGGACCGGGGGTCAAATGAGATGGAGGAACTGACTGAAATCCAGGTTAGTCGGAAAGTGGTGTTAGGTAAATTGAATGGATTATAGGCCGATAATTCCCAGGGCCAGATAGGCTGCATCCCCGAGTGCTTAAGGAAGTAGCCCCAGAAATAGTGGATGCATTAGTGATAATTTTTTAAAACTCTTCAGATTCTGGAGTAGTTCCTGAGGATTGGAGGGTAGCTAATGTAACCCCACTTTTTAACAAGGGAGGGAGAGAGAAAACGGGTAATTTCGGACCAGTTAGTCTAACATCGGTAGTGGGGAAAATGCTAGAGTCAGTTATTAAAGATGGGATAGCAGCACATTTGGAAAGTGGTGAAGTCATTGGACAAAGTCAGCATGGATTTATGAAAGGTAAATCATGTCTGACGAATCTTATAGAATTTTTCGAGGATGTAACTAGTAGAGTGGATAAGGGAGAACCAGTGGATGTGTTATATCTGGACTTTCAGAAGGCTTTCGCCAAGGTCCCACATAAGAGATTAGTATACAAACTTAAAGCACACAGTATTGGGGGTTCAGTATTGATGTGGCTAGAGAACTGGCTGGCAGACAGGAAGCAAAGAGTAGGAGTAAACGGGTCCTTTTCAGAATGGCAGGCAGTGACTAGTGGGATACCGCAAGGCTCAGTGCTGGGACCCCAGCTATTTACAATATAAATGATTTGGACGAGGGAATTGAATGCAACATCTCCAAATTTGCGGATGACATAGATACATAGATACATAGAAAATAGGTGCAGGAGTAGGCCATTCGGCCCTTCGAGCCTGCACCGCCATTCAATATGATCATGGCTGATCATCCAACTCAGTATCCCGTACCTGCCTTCTCTCCATACCCCCTGATCCCTTTAGCCACAAGGGCCACATCTAACTCCCTCTTAAATATAGCCAATGAACTGGCGTCAACTACCCTCTGTCGCAGAGAGTTCCAGAGATTCACCACTCTCTGTGTGAAAAAGTTTTTCGTCATCTCGGTCTTAAAGGATTTCCCCCTTATCCTTAAGCTGTGACCCCTTGTCCTGGACTTCCCCAACATCGGGAACAATCTTCCTGCATCTAGCCTGTCCAACCCCATAAGAATTTTGTACGTTTCTATAAGATCCCCTCTCAATCTCCTAAATTCTAGCGAGTATAAGCCAAGTCTATCCAGTCTTTCTTCATATGAAAGTCCTGACATCCCAGGAATCAGTCTGGTGAACCTTCTCTGCACTCCCTCTATGGCTATAATGTCCTTCCTCAGATTTGGAGACCAAAACTGTACGCAATACTCCAGGTGTGGTCTCACCAAGACCCTGTACAACTGCAGTGGAACCTCCCTGCTCCTATACTCAAATCCTCTTGCTATGAAGGCCAACATACCATTCGCTTTCTTCACTGCCTGCTGCACCTGCATGCCTACTTTCAATGACTGGTGTACCATGACACCCAGGTCTCGCTGCACCTCCCCATTTCCTAATCGGCCACCATTTAGATAATAGTCTGCCTTCCCGTTTTTGCCACCAAAGTGGATAACCTCACATTTATCCACATTATACTGCATCTGCCAAACATTTGCCCACTCACCCAGCCTATCCAAGTCACCTTGCAGTCTCCTAGCATCCTCCTCACAGCTAACACTGCCCCCCAGCTTAGTGTCATCCGCAAACTTGGAGATGTTGCTTTCAATTCCCTCGTCCAGATCATTAATATAAATTGTAAATAGCTGGGGTCCCAGCACTGAGCCTTGCGGTACCGCACTAGTCACTGCCTGCCATTGTGAAAAGGACCCGTTTACTCCTACTCTTTGCTTCCTGTTTGCCAGCCAGTTCTCTATCCACATCAATACTGAACCCCCAATACCGTGTGATTTAAGCTTGTATCCTAATCTCTTATGTGGTACCTTGTCGAAAGCCTTCTGAAAGTCCAGATACAACACATCCACTGGTTCTCCCCTATCCACTCTACTAGTTACATCCTCGAAAAATTCTATAAGATTCGTCAGACACGATTTACCTTTCGTAAATCCATGCTGACTTTGTCCAATGATTTCACCACTTTCCAAATGTGCTGCTATCCCATCTTTAATAACTGACTCTAGCAGTTTCCCCACTACCGATGTTAGACTAACTGGTCTGTAATTCCCCGTTTTCTCTCTCCCTCCCTTCTTAAAAAGTGGGGTTACGTTTGCTACCCTCCAATCCTCAGGAACTACTCCAGAATCTAAAGAATTTTGAAAAATTATCACTAATGCATCCACTATTTCTGGAGCTACTTCCTTAAGTACTCTGGGATGCAGCCTATCTGGCCCTGGTGATTTATCGGCCTTAAATCCATTCAATTTACCCAACACCACTTCCCGACTAACCTGGATTTCACTCAGTTCCTCCATCTCCTTTGACCCGCGGCCCCCTGCTATTTCCGGCAGATTATTTATGTCTTCCTTAGTGAAGACGGAACCAAAGTAGTTATTCAATTGGTCCGCCATATCCTTGTTCCCCATGATCAATTCACCTGTTTCTGACTGCAAGGGACCTACATTTGTTTTAACTAATCTCTTTCTCTTCACATATCTATAAAAACTTTTGCAGTCAGTTTTTATGTTCCCTGCCAGTTTCCTTTCATAATCTATTTTCCCTTTCCTAATTAAGCCCTTTGTCCTCCTCTGCTGGTCTCTGAATTTCTCCCAGTCCTCTGGTATGCTGCTTTTTCTGGCTAATTTGTACGCAACATCTTTTGCTTTGATACTATCCCTGATTTCCCTTGTTATCCACGGATGCACTACCTTCCCTGATTTATTCTTTTGCCAAACTGGGATGAACATTTTTTGTAGTTCATCCATGCAGTCTTTAAATGCCTTCCATTGCATATCCACCGTCAACCCTTTTAGAACTAATTGCCAGTCAATCTTGGCCAATTCACGTCTCATATCCTCAAAGTTACCTTTCTTTAAGTTCAGAACCGTTGTTTCTGAATTAACAATGTCACTCTCCATCCTAATGAAGAACTCAACCATATTATGGTCACTCTTGCCCAAGGGGGCACGCACAACAAGTCTGCTAACTAACCCTTCCTCATTACTCAATACCCAGTCTAGAATAGCCTGCTCTCTCGTTGGTTCCTCTACATGTTGGTTTAGATAACTATCCCTCATACATTCCAAGAAATCCACTTCCTCAGCACCCCTGCCAATTTGATTCACCCAATCTATATGTAGATTGAAGTCACCCATTATAACTGTTTTGCCTTTGTTGCACGCATTTCTAATTTCCTGTTTGATGCCATCCCCAACTTCACTACTACTGCTAGGTGGCCTGTACACAACACCCACCAGCGTTTTCTGCCCCTTAGTATTTCGTAGCTCTACCCATACCGATTCCACATCCTCCAAGCTAATGTCCTTCCTTTCCACTGCGTTAATCTCCTCTCTAACCAGCAACGCTACCCCACCTCCTTTTCCTTTCTCTCTATCCCTCCTGAATATTGAATATCCCTGGATGTTCAGCTCCCAGCCTTGGTCACCCTGGAGCCATGTCTCCGTGATCCCAACTATATCATAATCATTAATTGCTATCTGCACGTTCAACTCATCGACCTTATTACGAATGCTCCTTGCATTGAGACACAAAACCTTCAGGCTTGTTTTTACAACGCTCATACCCCTTATACAATTATGTTGGAAAGTGGCTCTTTTTGATTTTTGCCCTGGATTTGTCTGCCTGCCACTTTTACTTTTCACCTTGCTATCTATTGCTTCCGCCTGCATTTTGCACCCCTCTGTTTCTCTGCTCACCCATTTAAGAACCCCACCACCTCTTATTCTCTGTTTATTATTGTTTTCTTCTTTCCCCCCTACATGTTGGGTCTGAGTGCTTTCCTTCTCTGCCTCCTGCCTCACACACTGTCTAATAGCATTCTCTATTTGAGTCCCTCCCCCCAACCATTCTAGTTTAAAGTCTCCCCAGTAGCCTTTGCAGATCTCCCCGCCAGGATATCGGTCCCCCTCAGGTTCAAGTGCAACCCATCCTTTTTGTACAGGTCGTACCTTCCACAAAAGAGGTCCCAATGATCCAGAAATTTGAATCCCTGCCTTCTGCACCAGTCCTTCAGCCACGCATTTATCCTCCACCTCGCTCCATTCCTACTCTCACTGTCGCGTGGCACAGGCAGTAATCCCGAGATTGTTACCTTCGCTGTCCTTCTCTTTAACTCCCCTCCTAACTCCCTAAATTCTCCTTTCAGGACCTCTTCTCTTTTTTTACCTATGTCATTGGTACCTATATGTATCACGACTTCGGGCTCCTCTCCCTGCCCTTTCAGGATGTCTTGGACACGTTGAGACACATCACAGACCCTGGCACCAGGGGGGCAAACTACCATCCGGGTCTCCCGACTGCGTCCACAGAATCGCCTGTCTGACCCCCTAACTATAGAATCCCCTATTAATATTGCCCTCCTCTTCTTACCCTTCTGAGCAACAGGACCGGTCTCTATACATGACATGAAGCTGGGGGGCAGTGTTAGCTGTGAGGAGGATGTTAGGAGGCTGCAAGGTGACTTGGATAGGTTGGGTGAGTGGGCAAATGCATGGCAGATGCAGTATAATGTGGATAAATGTGAGGTTATCCACTTTGGTGGCAAGAACAGGAAAGTAGACTATTATCTGAATGGTGGCTGATGAGGAAAAGGGGAGATGCAATGAGACCTGGGTGTCATGGTACACCAGTCATTGAAAGTAGGCATGCAGGTGCAGCAGGCAGTGAAGAAAGCGAATGGTATGTTAGCATTCATAGCAAAAGGATTTGAGTACAGGAGCAGGAAGGTTCTACTGCAGTTGTACAGGGCCTTGGTGAGACCACACCTGGAGTATTGCGTACAGTTTTGGTCACCTAATCTGAGGAAGGACATTCTTGCCATAGAGGGACTGCGGAGAAGGTTCACCAGACTGATTCCTGGGATGGCAGGACTTTCATATGAAGAAAGACTGGATAGACTCGGTTTGTACTCGCTAGAATTTAGAAGATTGAGGGGGGATCTTATAGAAACGTACACAATTCTTAAGGGGTTGGACAGGCTAGATGCAGGAAGATTGTTCCCGATGTTGGGGAAGTCCAGAACAAGGGGTCACAGTTTAAGGATAATGGGGAAGTATTTTAGGACCGAGATGAGAATTTTTTTTTTCACACAGAGTGATGAGTCTGTGGAATTTTCTGCCACAGAAAGTCGTTGAGGCCAGTTCATTGGCTATATTTAAGAGGGAGTTAGATGTGGCCCTTGTGGCTAAAGGGATCAGGGGGTATGGAGAGAAGGCAGGTACTTGATACTGAGTTGGATGATCAGCCATGATCATATTGAATGGCAGTGCAGGCTCGAAGGGCCGAATGGTCTACTCCTGCACCTATTTTCGATGTTGAAAGGTTGAATTCTGTTGAAAAGTCATCGACCTTAAATGTCAACCATTGTGTTTGTTTTGACAAATACTGCCTTACCGGCTGAGTATTTCAAGCAGTTTGAGATAATGAGAGGTTCTAATGGGATAAAGAGTGTCCAAGGATCAGACGTACCACATCCAATGGAATAGGTCTTGGAGAATGTTAGTTCATAAGACAAAGGTGCAGAAATGGGCCGTTCAGCCTATCGAGTCTGCTCCGCAATTCAACCATGGCTGATCTATTTCCCCCTCCCCCTCCTTCCCATCAATCCCATTCTCCTGCCTTCTCCCCGTAACCCTTTAACACCCTTACTAATCAATAACCTATTAATCTCCACTTAGGACACTATTTGTATTGCAGAATGGTAATGATCTACAAGGGTGGTGCTCCCAAAAGGAGTCGGAGAGAGGCTGTCATTGTACATATTGGGATATAGTTCAGCTACAGAAGTAGTAAAATGGCAGATGAAGTTTAATCTGAGCATTTAGTTTTTAGTTTCGATTTAGTTTAGAGATATAGTGCAGAAATAGTCCCTTCAGCCCACCAAGTCCACACCGACAAGCGATTCCCACACATTAACACAATCCTGCACACACTAGGGTCCATTTACACTTATACTATGCCAATTAACCGACAACCTGTACGATTTGGAGTGTGGGCTGAAACCGAAAATCTCAGAGAAAACCTATGCGGTCACGGGGAGAACGTACAAACTCCGTATGGACAGCCCCTTTAGCCGGGATCGAACCCGGGTCTCCGGCATTGCAAGAGCTGCAAGGCAGTAACTCTACTGCTGCGCCACTGTGCCGCCCATGTGAGGTGTTGCACTTTGGGAGGTTGAATGTACAGGGAAAGTATACAGTTAATAACGAGGCACTTAACAGCATTGATGTACCTAGGGATCTTAGGATCCCAACCCACAGCTTCCTGAAAGTTGCAATGCAAGTAGATAGAGTGGATTAATAAAAATAGGCATATGCAGAGAATGGGGGCACATGCAGGCAGACGAGAGTAGTTTAACTTCACAACATGTTTGGCACAGATATCGTGGGCTCAAGGATTTGTTCCTGGTCCATTCTATGATTGGCCACATCTGTGGTTATGTTACTTCACTGAATGAACAATAATTCAAATCCCACCACACAGGTCAAGAGTTTTAACTTGTTTGAAGTAGGGCAATAAAGAGCTAGAACTCGTGAAGGTCTCGGTGTCTTCCTAGTCTGTCTGATTCACATCTCTTTGGGGAAGGAATCTGGTGTGCTTCACTATTCAGGCCACAATATGACTCTGATCACACATGCAAAAGACAGCAACTCCAAGTAAACTGGCAACTCATGCAGTCCAGGCAATTGCAGGCGATATCTGGGAATGTTTTTTGTAAAATATAATGTTCAAGTCAACTTTAATTTACGTGTATGTTCTCCACAATTGTTGCCTTTGCTAATCCTTTGCTTCTTATAGGGTGCAATCTCAGGCTTGGTGGCAGGCTTGGTGATGGCGTTTTGGATAGGAATTGGCAGCTATATTTCCCAACTTTCGTTCGTAAACGCTACCAGCATCGAAAACATCACCCTCTCCCTGACAACCACCATCATAGCAACAGCTAACCCAACAACAGTGGCAGCAAGTGCAGGGTACGTGTGAGAACCCACGCGTTTCACAATGGTGGGGGAGTCTTTACAATCTGAATGACTTTGTTGATCTTGCATTTCCCAGCGTAATGCTTCCTCTGTTCTGCAGTCCCACAGGGCTGAAGAAGTTCTATTCTCTCTCATATTTATGGTACAGTGGACACAGTGCAGCCACCGTAGTTGTCGTAGGACTGCTGGTCAGTTTCCTAACAGGTAAAGTATAAGATTACTCAAAGCAAAATGGTGAATTTCGAGTCTCCTTTCTAAGCATCATGGGCTAGTAAACTGTAGAGTGTGAGTTCAGATCCCATCCTTCCTTGTCAGTGCATTAGGATTCAATTTAATTCCCAATTAAAATAGTTTTGTTTATTATTGTCACGTGTACCGATGTACAAAGAAAAGCTTTTTGTTGCGTGCTATCCAATCAGCGAAACGACAATACACGATTGCAATCAAACTGTTCACAATGTACTGATCCAGGATACTGTGCAAGATGAGATGTAATTGAAGATAGTTCGAAGGTCTCCAATGAAGTAGTTCAGAGGTCAGGACCACACTCTAGCTGGTGAGAGGACTGTTCAGTTGCCTGATGACCGCTAGGAAGAAGCTGTCCCTGAATCTGGAGGTATGAGTGCAAAGTTATGTTCCTCTTGCCTGATGGGAGAGTGGAGAAGAGGGAGTGACTGGTGAGATTGGTGCTTGATTATGCTGGTGGCCTTTCGTAAAGTGAAGATGGAGTCAATGGAAGGGAGGTTTGTTTGCCATGTGATAGGCCATGTTAGTTGTCAAGTCTCTGCAATACATTTTGCAAGAGTCACATCCTGAAATATCAACGGTCCTTGTGTGTTTGCATGCTGCCTGCCCTGCTGAATTTCTGCAGCAATTTTCTTTTTCTTTCAAGATTACACCGTCTGCCTTTGCTTGTGGCGACAAAAATAATACTGATACCAACAAGGCCATCTCATTTGTTTACAGTACACGCTGCAAATATAAATATTCCCTATAATCTAAAGCTGCTAATATGCACGAGTAAACAAGCTAAAATGTTTATATGCCTGGAAGGCTATGACATCAGCCAGCAAACTACTTCCAGTGCAACTTGCAAACTGTAAGCCTAGTTTAGTTTAGAGATACAGCTCAGAAACTGGCCCTTCGGCCCAATGAGTCCGCGCGGACCAGCGATAGTCCCATACATGAACTCTATCCTACACACTTGGGACAATTAACAATTTATACCAAAGCTAATTTATTGACAAACCTGCACGTCTTTGCATTGTGGAAGGAAACCTGAGCATCTGGACAAAACCTACACAGGTCACGGAGAATGTACAAATTTCATACAGACAGCATCTGTAGTCAGGATCAAACCCGGGTCTCTGGCACTATAATAGCAGCAAATCTACCACTGTGCCACAGTGACGTGCCACCTCTGAAATCATAATATGGGCCTGAATAAACAAAGACCGTGCTTTATTGGAACTGGGTGCAAGAGGGAACCATGTGACACTGGAACCAAACAGTTTACAGTGGTGTGTGTGTGTGTGCTCCTCCTTTCAACTGAAGAGGTGCAGCAAAAATTTGCAAGGATCTTTCTGTGACTTGAAAGGTTAGGAGAGACTATGGGCTGAGACTTTTTTCACGGAGCATAGGAGGCTGAGGGGACACGTTATAGAGGTTCATAAAATCATGAGAGGGAAAGAGAAGGTGACTGGTCAGACTTTAAAGAGAGTGGGAAAAGATTTAAAGGGTACTTGAGAGCAATTTAGACAGGTACATGGGTAGGAATGGTTCAGAAGGATCTAGGCCAAACATAGGCACGTGGACTAAATCTTCCAGGTAACTTGTTCAGCATGCATGAGTTGGGCTGAAGAGCCTGTTTCTATGCTGTACAACTATGAATCTATTTCTCAAACCTTTCCATACAATAAAATCTCTTTAATTGCATATTTTGGCATAGGTTAGTGCGCTTGTGTCTGTATCTAGATGCATGTGCGCACGTTTTTTCAGGGTGTAACTTTGTACAGATATAAATACATCATTGCTGACATTTTTTTTAAATGTGTAAGTTTAGGCCATTTGTTTATGTTGCAGGTCCAATGAAAGGGGAAAATGTGAATCCTTCCACTGTGGTTCCTGTTCTTCAGTACCTACTCTTCTTTTTACCTGAAAGATGCAAGGAAAAGCTGAGCTGTGGAGTCCGCTATCACCCAGCGGTAAGTGAAGAAAGTCGAGCATTCGTCTAAAGAAATTGCAGAGAATTGTGGTCGCAGCCCATGCTGTCATACAAACTAACCTCCCATTGACTCCATCTACACGTTGCGCTACCTCGGCAAGGCCACCAGCATAATCAAGGACAAGTTACACCCTGGCCACTCCCACTTCTCCCCTCTCTCATTAGGCAAGAGGTATAGAAGTATGAAAACGCACAACCCCAGATTCAGTCTACCCCACGACTGAAGGGAGAGGAGTTGTACAGTTTGATAACCACAGGGAAGAAGAATCTCCTGTAGCGTTTTGTGCTGCATCTTGGTGGAACCAGACTGTTCCTGAAGGTACTCCTCAGGGTGACCAGTGTGTCATGGAGGGGGTGAGCTGTATTGTCCAGGATGCTCCTCAGCATCCTCCCCTCCAAGACCACCTTCAGTGAATCCAACTCCACCCCCAGGTGGAGCCAGATTTCCTGATGAGCTTGTTAATTCTGTTCGCGTCCACGGCGTTCGCCCTGCTGCCCCAGCACAGGACAGCGAAGAAGATGACACTGGCCACCACCGATTGATAGAACATCTACAGCATCTTAGTGCAGATCGAAGATCTGAAAGAGCGGAGCCACCTCCGAAAGTACAGACGGCTCTGTCCCTTCTTATACAGTGCCTTAGCGTTCCTGAACCAGTCCAGTTTACTGTTCAGGTAAACTCCAAGGTACTTGTACTCCTTGGTAAACTGCACATCCACACACTTGATGGAGACAGGGGTATTCCTCTCATAAAGTCCACTACTAACTCCTTAGTCTTGTCAGTGTTGAGCTGCAGATGATTCAGCCCGCACCACTCAAGGTCATTGACTACACCCCTGTATTCAGCCTCACTCCCCTCACTGATGCAGCCCACAATTGCCGAGTCATCTGAGAACTTCTGCAGGTGGCAGGAGTCTGTGTTGTATCTGATTACATGATTACAATAGATCCTCTTGGCACGGCACACAGGTGCCATACTCCAGCGCCCTTTTGCAGCTTCAGAATCCCTGAAACTTAATTGTTCCGCAGTCCTACCTATCTCCGGTAAGCTTTCACCCTTTTCCCAGGAAGAATCTTTTCATTTGCCTTAAACATATTCCAAGGCTATTTCCACTGCCCTTTGAGGGAGTTCCAAAGATTTATGGTTTTTTGAGAGAACATCTTTTTCCTTGTTTCCGTCTTAAATAGTGACTTTTTTAATGCGCCACCCCTACCCCCAACCCCAGAACCTTTACGCTAAAATATCATCTCCATAATCGGGGGTAGACACAATGAACTGCAGATGTTAGAATCTTGCATGGAATGCAAAGTGCTGGAGTAACTCGGTGGGTCAGGCAGCATCTCTGGAGGACACGGATAGGTGTTTTAGGTTGGGACCCTTCTTCAAACCAGCTGTCTTGCAGTTCTGGTGACCTTTATTTAATATATTTGCCTCTGGATCTTACAGATGCCGCCTGACTTGCTCTGTTCCTCCAGCCGTTCTTCTTACTCAAGAATTCCAGATCTGCAGTCTCCGGTGTCTCCCACTCTTACCATCGTCCTCCTTCCACCAAAGCATGCTCCTAATGACTATGTGGGTTTCCCCTGGGGTAACTTTTTCACACAAAGGTTGGCGGGTGTGTGGAACTAGCTGTCGGAGGAGGTAGTTGAGGCAGGTACTGTTGCAACTGTTAAGAAACATTTAGACGGGTACATGGGTAGGATAGGTTTAGAACGATATGGGCAAAATGCAGGTAGGTGGCACCAGTGTAGATGGGACATGTTGGTCAGTGTGGGCACTTTGGGCCGAAGAGGCTGTTTCCACACTGCATGGCTCCATGACACAAAGGGCTGGAGAATGTGGAAAGGTGAGGTGAAGTTTTGGGTCGAGACCTGAAAACGTCATCTATCCACGTTCTCCAGAGATGCTGCCTCCTATTGAGTTACTCCAGCACTTTGTCTTTTTTATGTCTCTCAGAAATGTTAGCTTGCCTGAAGTCTTGCTGCTCTCGCCCACACAGATCAACGAGCCCAGCCTTCAATGCTCGCTTGTGCAGAAGGCGTCGAACGGGGAGCTGCGCAAAGAAGCGACCGTGTGGACAGAGCAGAAGCAGGGGCTTGACGCTGACTTGTCCGTTGAGCTTGGGGTGGCGAAGAAGGATCAGGAGGTGGAGATCCTCCAGGAGACGCCTCTGTGACAGGGGATTCCACATGGCCGGTCACTCCAGCTGTCCGCGGTATCCGGGCGCCTGAAAGGTTTCCATACAGTGTCTTCCGAAACTCCCCATGTTAAATAACCCCAAGCCTGCAGGACCAGCACTGGGTGTTGCGAAGGCTGGACCCGCGCAGAGTAAGCGTGCGGCTGGATGACTGAATAGCGAGAAGGGAGGTTGGCTGGATGAACCGGACTATCGAGACCATCTGAAATTATCTGACCTCAGTCAAATTGGCTCTTAGCTCAGCAGGTGGAGTTACAATAGCCACTGGTTTGTACAGCAGTACTCAAGTTAGGACCAGTGTCATCGACAACCTCTGGCCTCCCTCGCAGGGTTTCTGATTTTTATCTTTTCGGAAATTAGCTACTGAAACAAGTTCAGAAATGTTGGATTCGTAGATGGGGGTGTGGGTGAGAGCAAGTTTATTTCCTGTTTTGTGGTGAGCTTCTTGTTCATTTATTTTTCTAATTGTCTCATCAAAACGCACAAGTAGCCTCTGGTTTTAAAGCACACCCTGCCCTGTTTCCATGAGTAGGTACCCATTGCTTCACCCAATTGCAAGAATGGTTACAGCACAGGAGGAGGCCATTTGGCCAGTTATGTCTGTACTGTCTCTATGGAAGAGCAATCCAGCTTTCTCCACTCTCCCGCCGTCATCCTGCCAGATTAATTTCCTTTCAGATACTTGCTCAGCACCCGTCTGCACACCACAGATAAATCTGTCCACTGCTCTCCATCGACATGCATACCAAAGCCTAACTATAGGTCTGTGCGGATGGGGACATTTTCCTTTGTGTTACTTCTACTTCCTGTGTGAATTGTGCTTATTTACATCTACTCGTTTGTGTTCCCACTGACAGTGAGAGCAATCATGCTCTATCTATTGTCTACATCTTGGGGCTGCACAGCTGGTAGAGCCGCTGCCTCGTGGCACCTGAGACCCGGGTTTGATCCTGACCTCGGCAACTGTATGTGTGTGGAGTTTGCATGTTATCCCTGTGACAGCATGGGTTTCCTCCGGGTGATCCGGTTTCCTCCTACATCTCAAAGACGCCCAGGTTTGTAGCTTAATTGCCCTCTGTAAATTGACACTCGTGTTCAGAGAGTGGATGTGCGATAACAGAACTAGTGTGAACGGATAATCGATGATCAGCGTGAACTCGGTGGGCCGAAGGGCCTATTTCAATGCTGTATCTCTAAACTAAACAAACCTGTCATAATTATAAATGCTTCTACTGGACCCCTTCAAAACTTGTTCTGTTGCCAATCTCCAGTCCATGCCGCTGAAGCCTTTTGCCTTTGGGAATCATTTTCTTAATCTCCACTATGCCCTGTGAACATCCTTTACACCTATCCCAGAGCGTGGCCACGGTATTCCAGTTCTGGTCTGACCAGTCTTTTATCTTGGCCTCTGTGCTCTCGGTTCAAAACTGTGATTCTGCCAAGCTCTGGGGATAAGTTCTGTCTCTTGTCTGAAGAAGGGTCTCGACCCGAAACGTCACCCATTCCTTCTCTTCAGAGATGCTGCCTGTTCCGCTGAGTTACTCCAGCATTTTGTGTCTATCCCCTGTAACTCAGTTCTCCTCTTACGCTCGGACCAACAACGCACTGAGCTGCCCCACCATTTCTCCTTGCTGCTGTTTAATCTAAAACAAGATGCACAACATGGGTTACACATCCTCTCTTCCTCTTGCCTCCTGTTTCCTTTTCCCATATCTGTTGTTCTAAGGGATGAAGTTAAGGGTGCAGGAAGTCATCTCTTTCATCAGTCTATGGTTCATAAATCATGGGAGCAGAAATCGGCCATTCGGCACATCTAGTCTACTCTGCCATTCAATCATAGCTGATCTGTCTCTCTCAAACTCATTTTCCTGCCTTTTCTTTCCCTTACACCCTTCCTAATCAAGAATTTGTCAAACTTCGCTTTAAAAAGACCCAGTGACTTGGCCTCCGAAGTCGTCTGTGGCAATGTATTCCCCAGATTCGCCACCCTCTGACTAAAGAAATTCCTCCTCTTTTCCTTTCTAAAGGAATTCCTTGTTAAGGTGAAAACAGAAGTATGTGTACTTTATTTATTAGTTTTCAGCTATGACTCTAAATATATAGAACAGAGGTGGCTTCGCCCTTTGTGTTCACCCCAACCAAAATATTTGGGTCACTCGCTTTCCAGCTCATCTGCGGTTTTCTTATGTTATTAGTTCAAGTTGTCATCCTGTTACCTCTCAGTATGCTTCTTGTCTCTGCTCCCATCACTGGCAGAGAGTTCGAGACATCCACTGCCGCTCAGACGGGGGTTTTTCCTAAATTCTTTCAAACATTTAATTTAGATTAATGGGAAGGATGTGGAGGCTTTGGAGAGGGTGCAGAAGAGCTTCACCAGAATGCTCTCTGGATTAAAGGGTATTAGCTACAAATGAACATTGGACACACTTGAGTTGTTTTGTGTGGGGCTTTGGAGATTGTGGGCAAGCCTGATAGAAGTATATAAAATTATGAGGCATGATATGCAGGCCCAAGATTTTCTTTTACACAGAAGATAGTGAGTTGTGGAATACATTGCCTGGGATGGTGGTGGAGGAAGATACAAAAGTGGCATTTATAGACTTGGATAGGCATATGGATCATGTGCAGGCAGAGGAGATTATTTTAATGGTGTGTTTGGCAAAAAAAAAGCTGGGTCGAAGGGCCTATTCCAGTGCTGAAGTGTTCTATGTTTCATCTTAAATAATAGGCAATAGGTGCAGGAGTAGGCCATTCAGGCTTTCAGGCCAGAACCGCCATTGAATGTGATCATGCTGATCATCCTCAATCAATACCCCGTTCTGCCTTCTCCCCATATCCCCTGAATCTGCTATCTTTGAGAGCCCTACCTAGCTCTCTCTTGAAAGTATCCAGAGAACTGGCTCCACCGCCCTCTGAGGCAGAGAATTCCACAGACTCCCAACTCTCTGTGTGCAAAAGTGTTTCCTCATCTCCGTTCTAAATGGCTTACTCCCTATTCTTAAACTGTGGCCCCTGGTTCTGGACTCCCCGAACATCGGGAATATGTTTCCTGCCTCTAGCGTGTCCAAAACCTTAATAATCTTATATGCTTCAATAAGATTTCCTCTCATCCTTCTAAATTCCAGAGTATACAAGCCCAGCCGCTCCATTCTCTCAGCGTATGATAGTCCCGCCATCCCGGGAATTAACCTTGTGAACCTACACTGCACTCCCGCAATAGCAAGAATATCCTTCCTCAAATTTGGAGACCAAAACTGCACACAATACTCCAGGTGTGGTCTCACTAGGGCCCTGTACAACGGCAGAAGGACCTCTTTGCTCCTATGCTCAACTCCTCTTGTTATGAGTATTTCTTCATTCGCTTTCTTCACTGCCTGCTGTACCTGCATGCTTACTTCCATTGACTGATGAACAAGGATCCCCAGATCCCGTTGTACTTACCCTTTTCCCAACTTGACACCATTTAGATGATAATCTTCCTTCCTGTTTTTGCCACTAAAGTGGATAACCTCACATTTATCCACATTAAACTGTATCTGCCATGCATCTGCCCAGTCACCCAACCTGTCCAAGTCACCCTGCATTCTCATAGCACCCTCCTCACAGTTCACACTGCCGCCCAGCTTTGTGTCGTCTGCAAATTTGCTAATGTTACTTGTAATCCCTTCGCCTAAATCATTAATATATATTCTAAATAGCTGTGGTCCCAGCACCGAGCCTTGCGGTACCCCACTAGTCACTGCCTGCCATTCTGAAAGGGACCCGTTAATCCCTACTCTGTTTCCTGTCTGCCAACCAATTGGATATCCTTCAGTTCCTCCGTCACCCGATTGAGTTAGTGACCTATCTGGCAGGGTAAATGGCTCCTTCCTGTTCACCTTTTCTAGTATTCTCATAAACATTCACCTCAACTTTGTTTTTGCCATAATCGATAGACAGGACATTATGCATTCATCTCTCACACTGGGGACTGGGGCAGTTATCATGTTGTCCGGCGACATTAATCCAATATTCTGTCTGAGGAAGGATCCCAACCCAAAATGTTATCTGTCCAATTCACTCTACAGAGGCAGCATGATCCGTTGAGTTCCTCCAGCACTTTGCTTTGCCCCTAATATTCCAGTCTCTTGTGTCTCCGTCCTGTCTGCTTTCTCCAAATGTTATGAGCAGTCCCCTGTTGCTGTGTTTTAGTGGAATACAGCTGACTATCCAATTCCAGTGCTTCCAGAGAGAAATAAACCTTGTTCACTCTGAGCCCAGAGCATCCCCTCTGCTTGTCTCTCCCAGTAACCTGGGCTAGTCCTTGCTGAGTCGCTGCCACTCCTGTTACAACCATCACGACAATTTCTCCAGCCAGATGAAGGTTGGCTGCCCTTTCAAATGAAGGCCTTCTATTTACTACTATTCACACCTATTAAGCATGTCAGTCAGTTGGTCGTATTTGCTGACTTTCATTCTGTTGATGGGCGTCTGTCTCCCAGCCTGCGTTCTCTCATCGCAATCGTGCCCCACGAGTTGCCCTCTTTGTTCCCTCAGCCCCTTAAACCACTGGGCCACTTAAGATTGGTTCTCCTTGTAGGTTATTATGTTCAGCATAGACAAACCACAACCGGTCAGTGACTTTACTCAGTCATGGACTGTCAGTTATTTAAAATTCAGCTTTGTATAGTTGCAAAAAAAGAGAATATAGCAGTTTGCTGTGTGAATAAAATCTCTCCCCGGCCAACGATGGCAATTCAGACAGGTGGCCTGACTGCCTACATGTTTTTATAAAAGGATCTTTTCCCATAGGGTCAGAGAGTTGCTTATTACTAAATGCTGAAATACTGGCCTGAATTGATTTTTACCTGCGATCGGTCCAAATGTCTACCTATCCCACGTTTAATTAGTCTTGTTTAACTCACATTTAGCAGCTTCTGTACTTTCATTGTGCAAATGTTTATGCTCAATTGAAGGGAAGCTTAGCCGTTCAACAGACATGGGTATTATTCCAGTTCGGACTGCCGATGGTCTGAAGATTGTCACTTTTTCAGGAAGCTTAACATTGGAAATTCAAAATAAAGCAGAGAATGCACAGTAGGTTACGCAGCATCTGTGGGGCGAGAAACTCCAGTTAATACTTCAGATCTTAACCTGAGATTTGTGTTTCTCTTTCCACAGATGCTGCCTTAACCTGCTGCCTTTTTCCAGTATTCTCTGCTGCATTTCTTATTCCCTATCACCTGTACATTTAAGGAATGTTTAACTTGGGGTCTAGTGACCTGCTTCATCATGACAGCCTTTCCTTGCCATTGTGTTCCCACCCTCCGTATGGGATTCTGAATGAAGAATGTAGAGCGAGCTTGCAATTCCTGTGGGTAGCCTGACTTACCTGCATTTTTTTTTTTTTAAGAATGTCTCCCCGTAGAGTCTGATAGTTGCTCATTACTAATTACTAAAGTACTAAGATAAATTAATCTTTACCTGGGATCGGTCCAAAGGACTACCTATCCCACATTTATTTTGTCTTATAAACCAACTCACTTTTACTAGGTTATGTGCTTCCCCTATACAAATGGTCATGCTTGATTCATACATTCATACGTTATAGTAGAATTAGGCTATTGAGTCTACTCTGCCATTAAATCATGGCTGATCTATCTTACCTTCTCAACCCCATTCTCCTGCCTCTCCCCTAAGCCTTTGACGCTTTTACTAAACAAAAACTTGTTAATCTCGCCACCCTTTGATTAAGACATTCCTCCTCATCTTTTTACGGCTGAGGCTGTGCCCTTTGGTTCTAGGCTCTCCCACTAGTGGAAATATTCCCTCCACATCCTCTCTATCCCAGCCTTTCACTATTCGCTAAGTTTCAACAAGGTCCCCCCCTCTTCTAAACTCCAGCGAGCACAGGCCCAGAGCTGTTTAACAGACAAGGGAATTATTCCACTTTAAACTGTTGATAATCTGAAGATTGCACTTTTTCCTAAACCAGCATATGCAGTTCCTTGCTTCTACCTATCCAACATTTTATTATTTAGTTTTAATCTGCCCTATGGAAAATAATTTGCAGCAACAGCAAAATATGAAATGAGAGATCTGGACTTTAATTTCATCCCCTTCCCTTTGATTTATGATGGTGATAATCTGTTATACAGCAGAAGTTTTTTTTGCAAATTTGCCATGTTTCTCTTGCTACTTGGCTTGGGTTTCACCTTTGCCCTGGATTATTACCATCTGAGTGAGCGCAATTAAGACTTTATTGCTGGGATACGATTGAATAGCTGGCACTTTACATCTGTGGTTTAATTTTAAGATCAGATTTTTTTTTCCTCCCAATTATCGTCATACAGCACGGAAACTGGCCCTCTGGCCCCACTCGCCCATGCCAACCAAGATTCCCTATCTAAACTGGTTCCATTTGGACCATATCCTTTAATGTATCTGGCCCACATCCTATCCATGTATCTGTCTAAGTGTCTTTTAAGTGCTGTTATAGTACCTGCCTCAACTATCCCCTCTGGCAACTCATTCTGCATACACCACTGAGTGGAAAAAGTTGCCCCTCAGGTTCCTATTAAATCTTGCCCCTCTCATCTTCAACCTATGTCCTCGTTCACACCCCCCCCCCCCAACTCAAGGTAAAAGACTGTGCATTCACCCTATCTAGCCTTCTCATGATTTTATTAGCTTCTACGATCATCTCTCGTCCTTCCGCCTGCACGACAAGAAATAAAGTCTTAGCCTGCCCTCACTTTCCCTATAGCCCAGGCTTCTGGCAAAGCCCTCGCAAATCTTTCCAGTTCTGACATCCTCCAGGGTGACCTAAACTGCACACTATACTCCAAATGCAACCTTGCCAAAGCCTTGTACAAGTACAACATTTTTCAGGAGCTGCATGTTGCTAAGAGGGATTGACTAATGCCCGGCAATAACAATTATTGAAGTGACTGTTTTCCTGGGCCTTGTCAGAAGGCAGTAAAATGGCAATCACCTAGAGGCCAGACACTGTTAGCAAGGCAGATCGTGGTGGTTGTGCTGAATGCAGATTTGCATTTAGCTGAAATATCATTTTCATGATTAACATATTTGTCAAGAAAATGGGGAGGGGGGTGTGGGGCGGGGGTGATAAATGCTTTTTTGCAAAAGTCATAGGGCTGTACAGCATCGAAACAGGCCTTAGGGCCCAACACCGGCACGGTGACGCAGTGGTAGAGTTGCTGCCTTACAGCGAATGCAGTGCCGGAGATCTGGGTTGGATCCTGACTACGGGTGCTATCTGTACAGAGTTAGTGCGCTCTCCACGTAACCGAGATCTTCGGTTTCCTCCCACACTCCAAAGTGGTACAGGTTTGTTGGTTAATTGGCTTGGTAAATGTAAAAATTGTCCCTAATGTGTGTCGGATAGTGTTAATGTGCAGGGATTGCTGGTCAGCACGGACCCGGTGGACCGAAGGGCCTGTTTCCACGCTGTATCTCTAAACCAAACTAAACTAATCCTCCATGCCGATGAAGTTGCCCATCTACATTAACGCCATTTGCCGCGTTAGGGCCAATGATGCCTTGCCTGTTTGTCGGAATGCATCTTAAATGTTGTAATTGAATCTGGCGCCACCACCTCTGGCAGCACATTCCAGGTGTAGACCCAAATCTCCTGCTCGAACACCTTTAGAACACCCTTCTCTCTCATCTTTAAACCTATACCTTTTTGTTTTTCCTGATCGCAGATTCCCTCCCACACTCCCAAGAATTCTATTACCCGCTTACAATAGGCCAAATTTTGATGCCCAATTAAGCTACAAACATGCATGTAGGGATGTGTGATGTGACCCGGGAACAAGGAGAACGTACAAACCACACAGACAAGCATCCGAGGTATGGATTAAACATGGGTCTCTCATGCTGTGAGGCAGCATCTGTACAAGCAGTGCCAGTGTGTCACCTGCAGTCATATGTGACTCTTGCCCTCTGGCATCTTTACTGCATCTTTACCATTTTCTGTGCCCCCTCTCAAAGACAGCTCACTGTCACTACCCAAGGAAGCTGGGAAGGTCAGTAAATGTCCTTTCAGGCTTAAATGCCACCCATGTCAGAAGATACCAAACTCTGCGCCCATTTCTAAGACTTAAGCTTGAATAAGTGCTGTTTATCTCAAACTCCAAATAATGTAATTTTAATTTATGGTATGTTTAAATTATTTGCCAAAATCTTTTAAGTATGGTTTTACTCTAGGCTATTAATGTGATTTTATTTTTGCTCAATTCATAATTTACTGTTAGTAGGAGCCTATTTAATGTCTTTCACAAATCCAAGGTAATGATGTGAGTTTGGTGTTGATGCATATATCCTACACTATGATAGTCTGCTGTGGAAAGTACGTAGTACTGTGTGTTTGTGTGTGAAGTGCATTGCACTGTCTGTGTCTGTGTGTATTTGATACGTAATCCTTACTGTTTAGCACAATATATTGTTTGGCTTGACCATATTGTCAAGGTGTGTAGAGGTCACCTAATGTAATTCACTGTGGCTGTGCCACTAATACAGTTTGGTTTGGTCTGCTTCTTGCTGTGCAGAGAGTGTGGGGAGCCTTTTGTATGGGTGTAAAATGTCTTCTCAGGATGTACAAAGCACTTAGTTGATAACTGCACTACTGCTTTAAACTGGAACCAAATGGTGTGGCATCTGGCCTTGCTCCAGAGAAGAGCAAAAATGCCCACAGCAACTGCCCGATTGTTGTGAAAGCCCGACAGGTGGTTCAGGCATTTTGCCATTTCCCATCCTGCTGTTGCCTCCAAGTGTGAATGGCGAGGTCAAACTGAAGAACACAAATCTGGGGCTGAGACACACCGTGCATCTTGGCATCACCCTGCCCAGCTGCCATCACCAGCCCAAGAAGATGGCACCGCACCATCCAGTCCCATGTCCCATAAAACTGAGGCTCGGATAACCCTCATGGGTGCACAATGTGCCATTGCCTGTTTAGATAGAATAGTGGTTGGGTTCTGCAAACATTCTCCCTCAGGAGGCATTGCTAACAGATTATCCCTGCGTCACGATTCAGTTTGTGGGATCTTGCTGTGTGCTAATTGGATGCTGTCACTCCTACATTGCAACAGTAACTTTACTTAATGTTGGGTAGAAACAAGGAACTGCAGATGTTGGTTTACAAAGTGCTGGAGTAGCTCAGCGGGTCAGGCAGCATCCCTGAAGAACATGGACAGATGATGTTTTAGGTCAGGACCCTTCTTCAGACTATTCCTTCAGGGAAGGGAATCATCTTTGACCTGATGTCATGCAGTCCTGTGTGGTTGACATTAACTGTCCTTGGATGTCACTCTGCTCATCCCTCCAGTGTTCTGGAGAACCTTGCAAAGACTTGCCAAGGGAAATAAAATACTGGTCCAGATATCCATGACACATCAGAAGACAATGACAGTCCAAACTTGTTTTGTCAATTAGTTGCACTGCACAGTGGTCTAAATCCTCCAGTCTTGCATGGAACCAAGATGAAGCATGCTTGCACATTCAAAGTGGTCACATCTCTGCGTGATTCCCTCTGCCTTTGGGGATATTACTGTTTCAAACACTAGAAGTTAGGGGTGACAACCTTATTCCCCCAGGGTGGAAGTGTCAAAAGACTGACATAAGGTTATAGGGACAAAGTTTAAAGATATACGTGGCATTTTTTTTCCAGTAAGTATTAGGTGCATTAAGGTACTGTCAGGGCTGGTGGTGGAGATAGATATGATGGTGCTTTTTGAGGCTTTTAGGTCGGCGCATTGATATGGAGGGAAATGGATCATATACAAGCAGAGAGAGTTTAAAAGCATCATGTTCGGCAAAGATTGTGGGCCTAAAGGCCTGTTATGTGCTGAATTGTTCTTTTTTTTTTTTTTTTTTTTTTTTTTTTTTTTTTTAGAAGTACGGTAGATTACAGTAATGTACAACACGTATATATTAATACATTTTTTGTACCGCTTCACTTTTTTAAACTTTAAGAAAGAAAAAGAAAGAAGTAAGAAAAGTGAAGAAAGTGCACAAAGGTTGTGAAGTGCAAAAGAGTGTTGGGAAAAGAAAGCCCCTTAGAAAAGAAGTTAGAGAAGGAAGTAAAGTTAGAAAATAGACCCTAGAAAAAAAAAGAGAAAGAAAGAAGGAACAATCGCTCTATTATAACTCTTATACCATACTTCATAGAGAAGGAACTACCAACCAAGTCTGTTTTTATTTTACCTCCCATTACCAGGTCCAGATGCCTTTTATTTATTTATTTGTTTTTCTAAATTACTATTGCACCTCATGCTTGTAATAGGTCCAAAAATGTGCTGAATTGTTCTTGTTTAGTTTATTATCACGTGTACCGAGATACAGTGAAAAGCTTTTGGTGCATGCTATCCAGTCAGCAGAAAGTCAATACAAGACAATACACTGTTCTATGTTAATACCCTAAACTGTGCCCTTGCAATCCTTGAAATTGGTTTTGAAATTTAAAATGTTCTTTTGGATTGTACTGGAATTTTCAAGTACTCTAGTTCTGGGTTTGGTGTATGGGTTTCATTGCCTTGTCAGTGCAGTAAGGAGTCTGGGGCACGGTTCAGAGTTTTGCAGGCTGTTGGGAATGAGCTAAGTAGGTGGGTGGGGGGGGGGGTCAGCTTCTTTAAGTACTGCAGTGACTCAACAGGTCAAGCAGCATCTGTAGAATGAATGGGCCAGCAATGTTTTAGGTCAGGACCCTTCTTTAGACTGATTGGAGAGACAATGCTGCCTGTTCTGCTGAGTTCCTCTGGCACGTTGTGTTTCGCTCATGATTTCCGGCCTCTGCTGTACCTTGTGTCTCCAAAATCAGTTTTTTATTTGCGGCATAAGTTTTATTGTTTTCATTGGTCCCACCCAGCCATAAAAATACAGCAAGAACTTTTAAACTTCCCAGCACAGCTCCTGATTCCCATCAAATACTGTTTGAGAAATGTAGATGGAAGGATTTTGGCATGGGGACATTGTCTGTACAGAGTTTGCATGTTTTCCCAGTAAACACGTGGGATTCATCTCTTCCGGGCGCTCCGCTTTCCTCCTATGTACCAAAAACGTGCAGGTCTGTGGGTTAATTGACCATTTTAAATTGCCCCTGGTGTGTTACGAGTGGATGTGAAAGTAAGATAACAGAACTAATGTGAACAGGTGGTCGATGGTCGACATGGACTCGGTTTCCAAGATGTATCTTTGCAACCATGGGATGTCACAATAACATCTCCCAACCAAGGAGATTCCTTTCACGGGTTTTTGCTACTAACATAGGCAGAGCAGGATCCCACAAATTGCATTGAAACATTTTACAACAGTTTTTATTATGTCATGTTGGATAATATGGCAGCAATTGCCTTTGGCCCAGCCAGTCATCCTGGAACTTTGGGTTCCAATAAACTGATTAGGAACCTGTTCAGTTCATAGTAAGTACATGGAGCACAGATGAGAATGCAAAGCAGCACAAAACATTTTAAAACTGAACCTTGGAGCTGAAAATATAATCGTCCTTGCAATGTTGCCAATTGGTTTGTTATCCATTCCTCACTGATAACAGAACGTTCTCAATAACGTTCTCGCCATGGTCAAAGAATTATGTCTCGCATTTCAGTTCAAGGATATAATTGTCTAATCTTGTAACAATGTCCATAGCCATGTTATTCTTAATGAAATCTTGAATGTTAACTATTGGTCTGGTCCCAATGAGTGTACTGAGATTTCTTTATTTTCAACATTGATTTGGTATCTATGCATTAATATAAAATTAGATTACTGCCATTCCACTGTGATTTCCCAGGAGAAATTAAACAGCTATCCTTGGAGGCTCAGTTTTTCTATGACAATTCCCTGCAGTGCCCAACAATTTCTGTACCACGCATTTGCATGCAATTGGGGAGGGGGAGGGGGGGAGGAGAAGCAGGTGTTGGATGAGTAGAGTATTATATCATTTGTTCTCTCTCTCCAGGGTCACCTTTACTACCCATGGGAGGGAACTCAAACTTTCCAACAGTTAAATGGAATCATCGATCTTCCCATGGCGGAAGGATGGGGGGGCGGAGGTTGGGGGGGGGCTGGGTGAAGGGAGAGAACCAGAGTTATTAAACTTTGTGATCAGCATCTCCATGGAATCCTATCACTGCCTATGTGCTTGGTAAATGTTGCCAGGGGCACCTCTGTTGGTTTGGACTCCATCTGTAGAGCTTCAGCTCACTTTCATGCATGGGACACATCTTGCACAGTGATATTCAGTTTTCACCTGGCTTATGAGTAGTAATATTCTGATCCCACCTGCTCACTCCGGTAATTTGACAACTGCGTGGACGTTAAAAGATCATCCAACATCTTTTGGATTGGGAGAGCAGGAACATTAGAACATAAATAGAAGCTGGAGTAATTGGTTTAGCCCCTGGTGCCTGCCCCAAGAACGCACCTGATTCAAGCATTAGCGATTTGTTTAATTTGGCATCATAATCTGCACTGTTATTGTGGGCCAAAGGGCCTGTTCCTGTGCTGTATTCTATATTTAGGTCTATTACTGTTCCATGGACTGAGGTACAGTGAAAAGCTTTGTTTTGTATGCTGTCCAAACAGATCACGTGGGCAAAAGTGATTAGTTTAATTTGGCATTGTGGGGCGAAAGGCCTGTTCCTGTGTAATACTGTCATAGAGTTCAAATCATACAGCATGGAAACAGGCCCTTCGGGCCCAACTGACCCACACCGACCAACCTGCCCCATCTAAACGAGGCACATTTGCCTCCATTTGGCTCGTATCTCTCTAAACCTATCCTATCCATATACCTGTCTAAATGTTTTTTTTTAACATTGCGATAGTACCTACATCAGCTACCTCCTCCGACAGCTCATTCCTTCTTCTGACCACCCTTTTGTGTGCAAAAAGAATAGTCCCTTAGGATCCTATTAAATCTCTTCTTGTCCTCCCCCATTAAACCTATATCCACTGGTTCTTGTTTCCCCAATTCAGGGTGAAAGACTATTTACCCCAGCTATTCCTCTCATAGTCTGTGATAGGACAAAAAAAAGAAATAGATTATTTTCACCACACAAACCTTTTTTATGGCCAGAGTGAAGTCAAATGCAAACCAGGGGACCAGCACCTCATGTTTCACCTGTGGAAGGAAATAGACACAAGATGGGGAAGGGAGAGAGCTGGAAAAGGTGGGGGTGGACAAAGCCTGGCAAGTTATAGGTGAGGAGGGTGTTGATTGGCAAATGGAAGGCATATGTTATAAAGGGCAGGTGTGCAAAAGAGGTGTTGGATAAGGAGAGAAATGTGAAATATAAAGGGGAAATAAGGGACACGTGTGGACAAAGAAGGGGAAAGGAGCAAGATGGTTGGGGCAGAACTGTGGGTGAAACATGTGCACCAGGTGGGAGCAGGAAAAATTAAATGGGGTCGGGAAGAATTGACGGAATTGGAGAATTTAATGTTAAATGGAAGTTTTTGGAGAGTACAGTTCGATCAGGATGGATGGACTGCTACAATTGCCAAAGCATCCAGTGAGACCACATCTGGAACGTGTAGGTGGGGAGGAGAGGGGTGTCTACCAAGTGTATACCAGCCATCGAGGGAGTGCAGGTTCACCAGGTGTTAGGTTTGACATGGTAAATATACCACACTCTTCACTCTTGGGTTTAGGAATCGGTGGTGTCCTTTTTGAAGAGGTTTTACAGGGATTATAATCAGGGATGGAGAGGTCAATGTTTCCCCCGGCACAAACCAGAGGATATATTTTCAAAACGCAATGAAGGTCAGATGACATTTCTTAACGCAAACCACTGCATTCAATTCGTTTGTCAAACGCGGCTGTTGAGGTCCTGCTGTTGAGGACATTCAGGAGAAAAGTTAATGGAGTGTTGTATATTAATGGAATCAAGAGATGTGGACCTTGGATTTGCACAGGAGAGCAGTTAAAATAGAACATTGCACAGTTCTATTCAGAGCCTTCGCCAAAGTTCCGCATGGTTGGCTGCTCTGGAAGGTTGGATCCCTTTGCTCCACAACACTTCCCAGAGCCATACCATTCACTGTGTAGGTCCTACCCATGTTGGACTTTCCAAAATGTAATACCTCCCATTTCTCTGCATTATATTCCATCAACCATTTCTCAGCCCACCTGGCCAACCGATCAATATCCTGATGCAATTATCTTGACCAGCCTTCACTATCTGCAATACCACCCACTTTTCTGGTTATTAAATATGTCGCAGTCCTTACACAATGTCTGCAGTCTTAGTTTTGCCCTTAAATGGAAGTGTTGTGTGCGATGCAACATGTTCATTTTATTATATGTGGGATCACATCGCTTTGATCACATCAATGTGTTGAGAAATATGGCTGCAATTGACAGGAACAACAGACAGCCACAGCGAAGGTTAACGGTGGATTGAAAACAGCTGCTGGGAACACTCAGCAGGTCGGGCAGCATCTCTGGAGAGATTCAATTGCAGGGGGTAGCTGGATCACCCGGAGAAAACCCACGTGGTGACGGGAAACGTGCAAACTCCCTACAGGCAGCACCGGTAGTCAGGATCGAATCCGAGACTCTTGTGCTGTTCAGGCGATGAATTGAAATATTTCTAATAAAGCAAACCGTCAAAGGCTATATAAGCGAATTTAATAACCATTGTAGACACGGTGCTCTATTTTAGCAATCTAAAATAATTAATGATTGCAAATGTTTCGTATTAAGAATAGCACAGCGTAAATTCCCGCGCGCACTATTGCTCACAGTGGCCTAGGTAACACCCCGCCCCCCAAAAAAAATGAAAAACGCATCGTGTTCAGACCCTTCTTCAGAAGAAGGGTCTCGACCACAAAAACCGAGTTTGAAGAAGGGTCTCGACCCGAAAAACTGTCTGAAGAAGGGTTTAGCACGGAAATGGTACCTCTTCCTTTTCTCCAGAGATGCCGCATGTTACTCCAGCTTTTTGTGTCTATTTATGGTTTAAACCAGCATCTGCAGTTCCTTCCTCATCTCATGAGTTACACAACTCATCGACTTCACTCGACTCGATGCCCCGAATGGCCTAATTCTGCTGCTATGACATGAACATTTCGTATACAACTATGAAACGACTAATAAAGCGGATTATATTACAATAGTTGCATTAAAATAAGATGAAATCCATTTGCCCAGAAAATCGGACGGTCCGGCACCAAAGGCTGGATTGTGACCTATCAACAGAGTTTTACACTCGTTCCTCCATTCCCTGAGGCTTTTCTCTCTGTACTGGACAATGAAGGTTTCCGCAATCAATGTCCCTATTCCACTATAGGCAGAATATTGGACATATGTAGACACTGGCCCTCCGACCCGGGTAAAGTCCAGCTCTCCCCGCAGCCATCACGCCCTCTTGTCCCATCAGGCAAGAGGAACAGAAGTGTGAAAATGCACATCTGCAGGTTCGGGGTCAGTTTCTTCCAACTGTTATCAGGCGACCGAACCATCCAACAACTAGAGAGCGGCCCTGAGCTATTATCTATCCATTGGAGACCCTTGGACTACCCTTAATTTGGCATCACTGGACTTCATCTTGCACTAAACGTTATTTCCTTTATCATGTATCTATACACTGGATGGCTCGAATGTAATCGTGCATGGTCTTTCCGCTGACTAGTTAGCACACAATAACAGCTTTTTACTGTAGCTCGGTACACGTGACAATAAACTAAACTAAACTACCGTGCAGTTTAGGTCAGTGGATGCTTTCATCGCGAGGTGGGCGGGGAAACAGGTCTTCTCAGCCTCCCACCATGGATCTGTCTTGACTTTTCTGTGAACACAACAAGACCAATTAAAGAGACGTAACATAATTGTACAATAAGAAAGCTCCATTAACAGTCAGACATTTTTTGACGAGATTTAGATTAAGATCTCATCTGAACTATCCTGACGGTAGATGGTTGTGCCACTGCAAGGCCAGCGGCATAATCAAGGACTGGTCCCAACCCAGTCACTCCCTCTTCTCCCCTCTCCCATCAGGCAAGAGATATAGAAGTGTGAAAACGCATACACCCAGATTCAGGGTCAGTTTCTTCCCAGCTGTTATCAAGCAACTAAACCGCCCTAACGCCAAATAGAGTGCGGCCCTTAGCACCCATCTACCTGATTGGAAACCTTCGGACTATCTTTTTTTGGACTTTATCTTGTAATAAACGCTATTCCTTTCATCCTGTATCTGTACACCGTGGGCGGCTCGATTGGAACCATGTATGGTCTTTTGCTGACTGGATGACACACAAAAAAAAAGATTCTTACTGTATCTCGATACACGCGACAATAATAAACTAAGCGGAACTGGATTCTAGTGTCAGTGTTTGATAACAAAATTTGAGATGAATGCACATAATCTGAATTTCCAATCGAAATATTTGAGATGGACGTACATATTTTGTATGTAATCTTGAAGATGATGCGAATATTGGCGGTGGCGTTGACAGTGAGGAGAATAGTCTTATCCTGTAGGGTGAGGTTAATCAGATGGTGAAATGGGCAGAGCACTGGCAGATGGGGGTTAATTCTTTCATGGAAGGTGCTTCATTTTGAACCATTACGGGTAGGACATACACAAAGAATGGAAGGGTCCCAAGGAGGATTGTGGATAGGGCAGATCGTGGTGTACAGATCCAAGATGCTAAACAACTGCTAACTATGGGAGACAAGGAGCTGACTGGGATTCGAAAGTGAACAGAGAACTGATTATAAATAATTGTCATAAATGGACTTCCAAGGGATAGCAGTTGTTTGTTAATATCCTTAGACCGCTCAACATTTGGGATCAAACCGGAAGACAGTGAATGAAGGTGGTTTAGTTTCGAATAGAGATACAGCGTGGAGGAAACATCAATCACCCGTTCACACTAGTTATATCCTACACACTAGGGACAATTTACAGAAGCCAATGAACCAACAACCCTGCACGTCTTTGGAATGTGGGTGGAAACCGGAGCACCCAGTTCTGAACAGCAAGCTCCCATGGTCAGCAATGTGATTGTTCTTGATCGGGTAATAAGGTATGGAAACAGGTCCTTTGGCCCCAACTAGCCCATGCTGACAAACATGCTCCATCTACTCTAGTCCCCACCTGCCTGCTTTTGGCCCATATATCTCTTAAACCGTGCCTATCCATATACGTGTCGAAATGGTTCTTCAACGTTGTGATACCTGTTTGTTAAGGAAAATAAACCTAGTTCAACTAGGATGCCATCGAGTGTTTGAATCACTTCTCAACGCGGAGAAAATAGCCACTCTGTGACACACGTTTTGATCACTTTCAGCCAGGGATACCTAGAATGTTACATTCCTGAGTTTGTCCCTGGAGATGATGATGCACATCACTAAAAGGGCACTGGTTTTCAATCCCAGTGCGATGCTCAAGATCACAATGGCGACAATCCACGTAACTGATGAGAGTGAGAGAGATCAAAATAGACTGTGAAAAGTGGAGAGATCGACACATAGATAAATAGATACATAGACAATGAATGCAGGAATAGGCCATTCGGCCCTTCAAGCCAGCACCGCCATTCAATGTGATCATGGCTGATCATCCACAATCAGTACCCCGTTCCCTGCCTTCTCCCCATATCCCTTGATTCCGCTAGCCCGAAGAGCTCTATCTAACTCTCTTTTGAACGCATCCAAGGAATCGGCCTCCGCTGCCTTCTGAGGCAGATAATTCCACAGATTCATAACTCTCTGTGTGAAAAAGTTTTTCCTCATCTCAGTTCTAAATGGCCTACCCCTTATTCTTAAACTGTGGCCCCTGTTTCTGGACTCCCCCAACATCGGGAACATGTTTCCTGCATCAAGGGTGTCGATTCCCTGAATAATCTTATATGTTTCTGCAAGATCCCCTCTTATCCTTGTAAATTCCAGTGTATACAAGCCCAGTCGCTCCATTTTTTCATCAAATGACAGTCCCGCCATCCCGGAAATTAACCTCATGAACCTACATTGCACTCCATCAATAGTAAGAATATCCTTCCTCAAATTAGGAGACAAAATCTACACACAATACTCCAGGTGTGGTCTGACCAGGGCCCTGTACAACTGCAGAAGAACCTCTTAGCACCTATACATAACTCCTCTCGTTATGAAGGGCAACATGCCATTAGCTTTCTTGACTGCCTGTTGTACCTGCATGCTTACTTTCAGTAAGATCAATAACGCAGACCGATTCATATTTGTGGTGATAGATGTACCACTTAACAGCAAAAATAATCTGTGCTGCTCCTATGCATTGCACCTGATATCAACGGCTTTTCGTTGACCTGTGCTCTGTGTATGACTTTATCAAATTGCTTCTGTAAATCCAAATGCACCATATTCTCTGGCCTCACTCCTCTGTTCTACTCATCACACCTTTGATAAATCTACGCTGATGTTACATTATCTTATGAGTGTCATTGAGTCAGGCAGCGGGAACCGGCCCTTCGGTCCAACTTGCCCACATGTCCCAGTACCACTAGCCCCACATACATGCGTTTGCCCCATATCCATCCAAACCTATCCAATCCATGTACCTGTCTAACTGTACCTTAAACGTTGCGATAGTCCTAGTCTCAACTACCTCCTCTGGCAACTCATTTCATACACCCACCACACTTTTTGTGAAAAGATTACCCTTCAGATTCCTATTAAATCTATTTTACTTCGGAGTCACGGGAGTGACTATGTGAAGAAGGCCGTCAGCCCGCATGCGCGTCATTACATCTGGCACATTGCGCAACGCACTGACTGGCAGGCGCGCTGCGCCTGCCAGCGGTAAGTTTAAACCTGCAGGTATGTTTTAAACTTTCCAGGTTATGTTTTCTATTACAGGAATCTCTTCTCACATAGTTTTCCTGCTGGATTTCGGGGCGAAGTCGGGACGGGCCGCGGGGAAACTTTTATGGCCCGCGGGGTAATCCCAGTCATGGACCGCGGGGAATCCCGGTCACGACCTCGGGGAAACCCGGCCATGGACCGCGGGGAACCGGCTACGGAGGGGTAGCGGGCGACGGTCAAAATTCGCCTTCCGAGTCGCTGGCGGTGCAGCCAGCGGCTTCAGACTAGTGCCGGCAGCACCGTGGCAAACCCACTTGGAGGGTAGCCACAAAGAAAGTCTGTACGGCTCAAACGAGTCGGGCCAGGAGGATTCCTGATGGAGAGGATCCCCTCCTTCAATGGGTAGCGTCTTCGGATGTCTAACCCACATGGAGCACCTGATGGAGAGGTGCTCCACAATGGTATGCTCCAAGGAGGGAGTTATATCACCGTGGGTCTCCTCGGGCCCCACGGCAGCGGCACCTGTTTACAAGGCTGCACAGTGTCTCCCTCTCTGAGGAGGGGAGCAGTCAGGGTCAGTTCTGTCTGACTCGGAGTTCGGTACCACGAGGCACGAAGAGTATGGTCCGTGGATGGGGCCATATCAGCGCAGGTCTCCTCGGGGGCCTGCGGCAGCACCTGTTTCAGGGCTGCTTACTATCGCCCTCGCTATGGAGAGGAGTGCGAGGGGTCAGTGTGTAACTGACTCCAAACTGGGAAGTATGTCCGTGGAACATACTGGAGTACGTGTGTGAGGTACAGAAATGTCTGTCATGACATCCAGGTTTGCGACATCCTCGCAAACGAAGGAGTGCTGCTGGAAGAGTGGTTCCAGCCATTGGCAGCAAAACCTCACGTCACGTCATAACAGGGAGAGGTGACGGCTGTGAGATACCATGCACCTGTAAATTGTCCCTGAAAGTGCTGGCAGTGAACAGCACTATCAGGGGTGACTTTGGAGGGACATGGAACCCCAGGAAACCAGCCGCCGAATCTTCTCTTCAGGTAAGCCTATTCAACAGGTGGACCTGCATGAAGGAGCTAAAGCTGTCGAACAACGACTACAGCCTCATCGTTTTGGCAACAACACAACCCACGCCTCCATCGGCAGTAAGCGATTCACTGAAGCTGGTGGCAGCCAGCAAGCTGGGCAGAGGTCTTTTAGGCCAAGGCCCAAGCCAGTCTCAGGAAAAATATGGAATCCACGTACCCTACCAGTCCTACTCTCCAATCAAGGATGGAAATAGAACCCGCATCAGGGGCCTTTGGGCTTACCACAAGACCACCGGTAACCATGAAGGTAGGTGGGTCGGGTTCTTTCCGAAACATGGGGTATGTGGACCATTTACGAGTTGGTAATATTTACACTTATTTTTTGTACAAATGAGAAAGTGAACATGTGATTAGTTTATACTGCACAGTATACAAGGATTCCAAGCAGGCTTGGTATTGTGGCCAGAGTTGTCTTTCGAAGCAGCCTCAGTATTATGGCCAGGTTTGCCTTTTGAGACAGGCTCGGAAATATGGACAGGCACAGAATGATGTCAGAGTTGTCTTTCAAGACAGACTCAGTATTATGGCCAGGATTGCCTTTCGACACAGGCTCGGAAATATGACCAGAGTGGTTTTTCAAGGCAGGCTCGGAAATATGGCAGGCATAGCCTGATCATTGTGTAAGATGCAGGATGTCAGTTCATCCTTGATTAACTCGCATGTGCAGTATAGACATTTCAGCATAGCTAACTTTGTTACTGTCTAACAACTGATTTCCATTGGATCTTTATGGCATGCATTGATCTCAAAGATGCATATTGTTCAGTTCTCATTTACATGGATCACCGGAGATATTTGAAATTTAGCTGGATGGGGCAATGATAACAGTTAAAGCATTGCAAAATATGCTAACATCAGTTCCCAGGATATTTACCAAATTACTAGAACCGGTGCTTGGGCTGCTTAGAGCTCAAAAAACACTTGTTATGGCCTAACTACATGATATTCTAAACACTGTATTTTGCTAAAATTAACTGTTTCGGCCGCACACTATATTTGGGAAATTGGGGTTTCTCATCCATCCAGTTAAGTTTAAGTTGATACCAACTAGAGTTATTGATTATTGGGATCTATCTTTAACTCTATTAATTTACTGTGACTCCGCCCTGCGGCAAGAGATTGGAATTAATAAAAGCCTGTAACAACCTTGTTGTTATGAAGCAGCCTCTATTCATAAAGTGTAATTGGCAATAAAGTGGCTGTGTTTTCAACTGTGCATTTGGACCTTTGCATTATCAGAACTTACAACGTGCAAAGGAGTAACTTCTTCAGTGCCATATAGGTCATTATTAACAGACCTATGCTATTACCAGCTGAAGCTATCAAAGTCACAATGGTGGACGAACAGTATTCAACATTGCTCCAGTAACTTTTGCTCAGTAACTCTTCAGTTATATTACAAACTGATACTAGTACTCAAAGATGAAATATTATGAATACCATCTCTAGTTACGCAGGTGGATGGGCTTTGCATGAGTTACCATTTTTCAGTTATATGGTATCAACCTATAAGACACTAGGTGTATTCTATGGGTTAAAAGTTTATTGTGCGAATATGCATAATCTGCATGCTCAACTCCAAGTTGATACACTATGGTGGTGGCATATGTTAATCACATGGGTGCAGTCAAGTTAAATATCCTGTGATAATTTACATAACCTCATTTGGCACTGGTATATCATCACGTAAAAATCTATCACAATACAGAATGGATGTTGTATCACAAAGTATTTAATGACATTGTGGTTCGATGGAACACCGAATATCAATATGTTTACATCCAGGCTCAATCACCATTGTAAAAATATGTGGCACAGTGGGAATAGATGTATTCTCGCTACACCGAGGAGGAATGTTCTTTATGTCTTTCCTCCATTTTGCCTCATCAATCGGGTCTTGCACAAAATCCAGCAAGATCTCGCCTCAGGCATTTCGTACTGCCTGACTGGCCTATGCAGCCATGGTTCCCGCTAAATGTTGGAAATAATATAGGACCTTATATTGTTATCCTAAACACAAAAATTTGGTGGTTCAACCCCGTGACGCGGGAAACCATCCTCTGCATGATAAAATCAATTTATAGACTTGCAGACTCTGAGAGACCGTTTCGGCGGCTCGGGTTGCCAAACTGATCTATGTGCGTGCTCACTGCAGAGTGCAGGGATAGCACCGAAAAAGCAGCACATTTTTCCTCATCAGGAGATGGGAAGTGTTTTGTTTTAATGCCAATGTTACATGTAATACGGCACGGATAACTAACGCCTCGGAGTTCATTTTCAGATGGGTCTTTGACAATTAATTAAGTTATAGTACCATTAACTGTGCCAACGTGCTTTCTCATCATAGTTGCTGCAGCGATCGGGGCCCACTCTGTTGTGTCTCGCCCACTCTGTCATTTCTAAAGGATATCTTTAACGCAAATTCTCCCAGGGCCAGGTACTCGGAGATATGGGATGTTAGTAATTGTTCTAAAACTGCTTTGCCAGTAGGGCCCAGCTACATCTCTATCCCTGGTCAAACTCTCTTTCAAAGTGGTTATGCTCATGGCGCCAGTCTCAACACTACAGGTCCAGCCACTACTTAAATTGTGACTGTACAGGATGGTTACATCTGCTAATAATATAATATTTTATGTTTATGATGTAGTTAAGCAGGGCAGACCAGGGGCATCAGGTCCAAAACAATTTTTCATGGCATACCCCATGGACCTTTTGTTGTCTGTGGTCACACATTTACAACAATAGGTCAAGGTCACAAAGAGCCTTAGAGGCTCTGCACTAGCAATGTTTGTTAGTTACTAAAAATCTCATAAATGTATCAATTCAGACCATCTCCAGGTGTTCAAACGGGTTTTGGCTTATATAGCAGTAGATATTAATATTTACTATCTCACTCCACTAGGACTGCTACAATATTAACAGCAAGGGTTATGTACATTCCCCTGGAACACATCCTAGCGGCTGCAGGATGGTCAAACGAATGAACTTTCCAACATTTTATAATAACCCGTTGCCAGACCGTTTTTTTTGTTGCCTAATTCCATTTATGTTTTGTTTCATAGTTTCCCCCAGGATGGTAGGGGTCACTATTATTTTCCTTTGATGATTAACCATATAACAATAACCATAACAGCACGGAAACAGGCCATCTCGGCCCTTCAAGTACGTGCCGAACATTTTTTTTTAAATTTTTATTTTTATTTTTTTTAATTAAAAATAAATACTTCCCCCTAGTCCCATCTACCTGCACTCAGACCATAACCCTCCATTCCTTTCCCGTCCATATATCCATCCAATCTATTTTTAAAGGATAACATCGAACCTGCCTCCACCTCTTCCACTGGAAGCTCATTCCACACAGCTACCACTCTCTGAGTAAAGAAGTTCCCCCTAATGTTCCCCCTAAACTTCTGTCCCTTAATTCTCAAGTCATGTCCCCTTGTTTGAATCTACCCTACTCTCAATGGGAAAAGCTTATCCACGTCCACTCTGTCTAACCCGCTCATAATTTTAAAGACCTCTATCAAGTCCCCTCTTAACCTTCTGCGCTCCAAAGAATAAAGACCTAACTTGTTCAACCTTTCTCTGTAACTTAGTTGCTGAAACCCAGGCAACATTCTAGTAAATCTCCTCTGTACTCTCTCTATTTTGTTGACATCCTTCCTATAATTAGGCGACCAAAATTGTACTCCATACTCCAGAATTGGCCTCACCAATGCCTTGTACAATTTTAACATTACTTTTTTTTTTCTTTTTTTTAATATTTTTTTATTGGAGATGCGTACACAACCTAGTTACATCATTACAGTCTTACATTATTAAATTGATAATATTGTTAAATATTATTACAATGTCTCCAATACCTTTTGCTTTTTTTTTTTTAAGCTAAATAGAACTAAAGAGAAAGATGAAGTAAAGAAAGAGAAAAAAGAGAAGAAAAATAAAAAATAAAAAAAACAAATTAAAAAAAAAAAAAAAAAAAAAAAAAGTGTTTTGTTTTAATGCCAATGTTACATGTAATACGGCACGGATAACTAACGCCTCGGAGTTCATTTTCAGATGGGTCTTTGACAATTAATTAAGTTATAGTACCATTAACTGTGCCAACGTGCTTTCTCATCATAGTTGCTGCAGCGATCGGGGCCCACTCTGTTGTGTCTCGCCCACTCTGTCATTTCTAAAGGATATCTTTAACGCAAATTCTCCCAGGGCCAGGTACTCGGAGATATGGGATGTTAGTAATTGTTCTAAAACTGCTTTGCCAGTAGGGCCCAGCTACATCTCTATCCCTGGTCAAACTCTCTTTCAAAGTGGTTATGCTCATGGCGCCAGTCTCAACACTACAGGTCCAGCCACTACTTAAATTGTGACTGTACAGGATGGTTACATCTGCTAATAATATAATATTTTATGTTTATGATGTAGTTAAGCAGGGCAGACCAGGGGCATCAGGTCCAAAACAATTTTTCATGGCATACCCCATGGACCTTTTGTTGTCTGTGGTCACACATTTACAACAATAGGTCAAGGTCACAAAGAGCCTTAGAGGCTCTGCACTAGCAATGTTTGTTAGTTACTAAAAATCTCATAAATGTATCAATTCAGACCATCTCCAGGTGTTCAAACGGGTTTTGGCTTATATAGCAGTAGATATTAATATTTACTATCTCACTCCACTAGGACTGCTACAATATTAACAGCAAGGGTTATGTACATTCCCCTGGAACACATCCTAGCGGCTGCAGGATGGTCAAACGAATGAACTTTCCAACATTTTATAATAACCCGTTGCCAGACCGTTTTTTTTGTTGCCTAATTCCATTTATGTTTTGTTTCATAGTTTCCCCCAGGATGGTAGGGGTCACTATTATTTTCCTTTGATGATTAACCATATAACAATAACCATAACAGCACGGAAACAGGCCATCTCGGCCCTTCAAGTACGTGCCGAACATTTTTTTTAAAATTTTTATTTTTATTTTTTTAAATTAAAAATAAATACTTCCCCCTAGTCCCATCTACCTGCACTCAGACCATAACCCTCCATTCCTTTCCCGTCCATATATCCATCCAATCTATTTTTAAAGGATAACATCGAACCTGCCTCCACCTCTTCCACTGGAAGCTCATTCCACACAGCTACCACTCTCTGAGTAAAGAAGTTCCCCCTAATGTTCCCCCTAAACTTCTGTCCCTTAATTCTCAAGTCATGTCCCCTTGTTTGAATCTACCCTACTCTCAATGGGAAAAGCTTATCCACGTCCACTCTGTCTAACCCGCTCATAATTTTAAAGACCTCTATCAAGTCCCCTCTTAACCTTCTGCGCTCCAAAGAATAAAGACCTAACTTGTTCAACCTTTCTCTGTAACTTAGTTGCTGAAACCCAGGCAACATTCTAGTAAATCTCCTCTGTACTCTCTCTATTTTGTTGACATCCTTCCTATAACTAGGCGACCAAAATTGTACTCCATACTCCAGAATTGGCCTCACCAATGCCTTGTACAATTTTAACATTACTTTTTTTTTTCTTTTTTTTAATATTTTTTTATTGGAGATGCATACACAACCTAGTTACATCATTACAGTCTTACATTATTAAATTGATAATATTGTTAAATATTATTACAATGTCTCCAATACCTTTTGCTTTTTTTTTTTTAAGCTAAATAGAACTAAAGAGAAAGATGAAGTAAAGAAAGAGAAAAAAGAGAAGAAAAATAAAAAATAAAAAAAACAAATAAAAAAAAAAAAAAAAAAAAAAAAACATTTAAAACAACAAAAACAAAAAAAATGAAAAAAGATAGTTAAAGAAGAATGGAAAAATGTATTAAAATAGAAAACTTCATTCGAGATATATTCGTACATTTCTAGATATAGCGTTCCCAGTTATTCCTAGATCCCTCTGTTCAACTGCATTCCTCAATTCGCTACCATTTACCGTGTACGTCCTATTTTGATTTGTCCTGCCGAGATGTAGCACCTCACATTTGTCAGCATTAAACTCCATCTGCCATCTTTCAGCCCACTCTTCCAAATGGCCTAAATCTCTCTGTAGACTTTGAAAATCTACTTCATTATCCACAACACCACCTATCTTAGTATCATCTGCATACTTACTATTCCAATTTTCCACACCTTCATCCAGATCATTGATGTACATGACAAAGA
>CM075977.1:112067389-112163031 GCA_038087875.1 Malacoraja senta | reverse complement strand
GGGGTAGATGGATTTTATTTAACAAATGTGTACATAAAAATATCTAAATCTAATAAGGAGTGTGTTAGGGTATGTAAAAGTGTAATGTCTAGCGAAATGGAAAAAAAACTCGGAGTTTTCGCGTGTGGTTTTGGCGGAGCAAGGAATCAAAGGCCAAATCTGACACAACACACACACCCACACTCCCACACACACACACACAAACAGAGTTTTAATAGTATACTAGACCAAGAGCAGACCCGTTGTGTCTGGACCCCGAACGTGCTTCAGACCCCGGGGCGAAAATCACTAGCGAAAGAAAAAAAATGGCGTCGTTTTGGAGCAGAGCCGGTCGGCAGCAGCCGTTTTGGTGGCTGGACAGCAGGAGGAGATAAAATGAGTGAGAGGGGTGGGGGTGGATTTTATTTAAAATGTGTACATACAAATGTCTAAATCTAATAAGGAGTGAGTTAGGGTATGTAAAAGTGTAATGTCTAGCGAAATGGAAAAAATGGCGGAATTTTCGCGTGTGGTTTTGACGGAGCAAGGAATCAAAGGCCAAATGTGACACCCACAAATAAATAAACACATCCACACACACATCCATCCACACACACACAGAGTTTTAATAGTATATAGATAGATAGATAGCGCTGGGGCCGGTAGCGTTATATTTAGAAACCATAGCGCTGCAGCCGACAGCGCTTTGTTTCAATTCGCACGAGCTAAATTGACAGCCGCTTTGATTAAACCTTTGCGCGCCAAGTCTGTAGCGCTGTGTGTATTGCTATGCGCGCCAAGTCTGCAGGTGATAGCGCTGTGTGTATTACCTTACAAGCCACGCCTGTCGCACTCTGTATCACCTTGAGCGCCAGTCTTCAGCTGATAGCGCTTTGTTTCCAGGGGGGTGGGGGGGGGTAGGGTGGTGGGAGGGGGACGGGGTGGGAAGGTGGTGGGGAGGGAGGATGGTGGGGGGAGGGTGGGCAGGGTGGGTGAGGAGGGTGGTGGGGTGGGGGGATAGGGTTGTGGGGGGAGGGGAGGGTGGGGGTGTGAGGTGGGGGGAGGCTGGTGGGGGTGGGGGGGTTGGGGTGGGGGGTGGGGGGGTGGGGGGTGAGGGGTGGGTTGCTTGAATGCAGTCGTCTGCCATTGGTTGTAATTTGAATTTGGGAGCACGCTGTTGGCCAGGACTTACCGGTTGTAATTTCGACGACTGATTTCTGCCTGTATAAAGGCAGGTGCCAGTAAGCCATCAGTTAGTTCTTGACAAGAGGGGATCGCCGAAGGGTTGAGTTGCGATTAGCGCCGCGGACGGAGGCAGGCAGAGAGAGAGAGAGAGAGAGAGAGAGAGAGGGGGGAGATGGGCTGCTGTAAGACCGGCCCCGCGCATACCGAGATAATTATAATTGTTTTCTCTCTCGTGCGAATAAAACTGATTTAACTTAACGGACGAGTGTGCCTTCTTTCTGTTCTACTAGTCAGATACTTGAACCTGTTCCCTTGTAACACCATCGGGGTACATGTACAGAGTTCCCTGAAAGTGACGGCGCCAGTAGACTGGCCGTGCATTAGACATTACAAATGCTTGCTTTCACCGGTCATGGTATTGGATTTTAGATATGGGGATAAAGGTACAGCTGTGTAGGATGTTGTTGAGACATAATTTAAAGCATTGTATGCAGTTCTGGTCGCCACTACTGTAATGGGGGTGGCTCTAACACATTGATGGGGTTAAAAAGCCTAAAACAGGTTGTCGTGTCTGGTCGGGTCGTGAAGCGGGCGTGACGCGTGGTGAGGCGTGGTTACGCATGCAGTGACGCGCGGTGCTTCCCTGTCGCCCCAGGATTTTGGAATGTTCAAAATCCAGGGGCGACATTTGGGTGTCTCATCATGTCGTGTGCCCTGTCATACGCATCGTATGTTGTCCTGTGGGTGACGCCCGGTTAGAGTTTAGGGTTGGGTTAGGGACCACAGATGGGCCTGCAAAGCAATCTTCCTTCCATGCATGGACTTTAAACATTAATATATTAAAATGAATACAATAAAATCAATTGGTGCAAATGAAAAGATGTCCGAGTCGTTCAGGTTTATCTATAGATGTATTGGTCCGCTAACCAGATCCAATCACCGTCTCTATAACTTTTCAAAGGGATGGATTCAGTGAGTGTAGACTGAACTCGCCTCACCCCACTTCCCCCTCCGCCACCATCCCTCCTTATCCACTCCCCTACCCTTCCCCCTCCCTGTCCCCCTTCCCTTCCCCCCTCTTACTCCCTTTCTTCCCCGCTCCACTCTCTCCCCCTCCCCACTCCCCTCTCCCCTCACATCCCCTTCTCCCACTCTCCCTCCCTTCTCCCATTCTCCACCCCCCCCCCCACCGTTTATTACAGCCGTTGGATTAACCGGCGGGTTTGTTGAAACCGTTGGATTATCTGGCGGGTTTGTTGAAGCCGTTGAATAATCTGGCGGGTTTGTTGAAGTTGATTTAGTTCGGAAAGACAATTCTATTTGAGCTATAAAGCAACAGAGAAAATGATTCGGGTTAATCTCACCGGAGTAGACGGAGTGGGAGTCATAACGAACTGTGGGTTCTGCAATTTTGAGCAAACGCAAACTGCTGTTTGAATTAGGCGGGCCAAGCAAAATGTGTGGAAGGAATCGAAAGACGACACTTCAAGGTCCGATACGAAATGTTGGCCTATGCATTCCGACTACCGATGCTGCCTGACCCGCTTAGTTCCTCTAGCAATTCGTGCTTAGACCGAGTGGGAGGCTGTATTGATACTTTGCTTAAGCAACTGTCGTTTGAACTGGTGGACCGTCGTACATGGTGACACAACGAACAGCAGATGTTACCAAAACGAAGAAACACAAAGTGCTCGATTCTGGTCAGGCAATCTCACTGGAGGACATTGATAGGTGGGGCTATCTTTGTTCTTATATGTAGATGTTTATGCTTCCAGCGCCATGAGTATTTATTGCATTGGCGGACTGTACGCCATGTCTTCTCACATCAATTCCTCAGGTACAGTGCTTCTTGTAGAATTGGGTGGCGTTACCCCTACTTTGTCGAACATTGATCGGAGAGAGATGGATCCCACTCATCCATCCTATCCACAGAAGCAGCTTGACCCGCTGAGTTATTTCGGTTCTCTGTTTTGATCAATATTTAACCATCGTTATTTTATACAAGAAACACGCGGCGGTCACCATTCGAACTGACATTTCCGTGGTTAGGGAACGGGACTGCCTGTAGTTGAGGATTGGAGGCGGAGTAGGGCGGCGGTGGTTGTGCAGACGTTTCCATGTACAATGCAGGAACTCAGCCTGAACTGGCGCCCACTAAATCTCACTGCTCATTGTTTTGATCGCGATTCTCACAGAGATAATGCGCCGCAGTGGCGCATCCGGGAGGGCTGCTGGCTCTTGGAACCAGAGCCCCGCATTCGGCCCTGACCTCCGGTACTGTTTGTCTCACGCTTACACGTTCTCCCCGAGGTCACTCGCGTGTAGTCCGGGTGAGCCGGGATCCCCCCACATCCCAAGCAGATTAATGTTTGGAGGTTAATTGCCCTTTGTAAATCGCCCGCAATATGCAGGGAGGTGATGAGAGAATGGGTTAAGAAAAGATCCCGTGAACGAGAATTTGATGGTCAACGGGGTCACGGTGGGCCGAAGAGCCGGCTTTCAAGCTACTTATTTGATGATTAAATGATATAGACACGACTGGAGCTCCCACAGCTTCACATTCCCACACAACCCCGGAATATACTGAGTGAAGAAGCATTCAGACTCCGACACGTCGCATGTCCGTTCCACGACACAGCAGCTGCGTGACCGACTGAGTTACTCAAGCACATTGTTATTTATTATTGTTCTCTAACGTGTTCCCAATATTTCACGGGAATTCAATCTCATTCATTATTGATGGATGACGGGAAACAGCCAATATGTGATTTGCTTTTCTCGAAACGAATTAGCGAGCAATGTGTGCATCTCCGGATTGATTCTCGATTAAATGAAAGTAAAATGTCCATTTTATCTCTAGCTCTCTATCTCCTGTTGTTCGTACGGACTTAGTTTCCTTTCCGTAATTCTTTCTGTCATGATTCTGCAGTATTATTTTCTGTGGTGTTTATAATCGAAAATCATGGATTTTTGCACGAGCATTTTATTAACCTTTTTCATTTCATTGCTAAATAGACTCTTTGTGATGATTATGTGAAATCTCTCTCGTTGGGACATGGGCCACAACGAACCAAACCGAACCCCCAGCAAAGCCTTTCTTTCGACAACAGAGAGCCTTCAGAATCATGGAATAATTACGATCACTGTTTAAATTCGTTGGTGCATGTCTCTGCAGCTCACCACCATATCATATTTCATTCTTTCCTCGTAAACCTGATGGCGATCGCGGCCATGGTGGCGCAACGGTAGAGTTACTGTCTTACAGCCCTTGCAGTGCCAGTGACCCGGGTTCGATCCCGACTAGGGGTATTGTTTGTACTTTTCTCCCCGTGACCGCGCGGGTTTTCTCCCGAGATCTTCGATTTCCTCCCATACTCCAAAGACGTACAGATTTGTAGGTTAATTGGCTTGTTTGTATGTGTTAATTGTCCCTAGTGCGTAGGATAGTGTTAGTGTGCGGGATCGCTGGTCGGTGGGCCGAAGGGCCTGCTTCCGTGCTGTATCTCTAAACTAAAAAAACTTATCCGGCGGCAAGTGTGGTCTCTCCAAAATGCATCACTCGTTACCTGGTGGCCATGGCGACGGCGGACTTCTCCGTGAAAGTGTGCGACGTGATGCTTCATATATTTGGTGACCTCTATTGGCGAGGATTTGCCGTGCTCTACACTCCCGTGTGCAGATTCATTATCTTTCTTGCTCATCTAGCTATTGACTGTTCTATTTGGATCAGGTCGCTTTCACCATTTGATCGATTTGTGGCCATTCGCACAATACAACAGGTCAGGAAATGTGGGACACGTACACAGCGCATCATGCCGTAATGTGCATTGACTGAGTGTGTGTTAGATTGCATGGACACCCCCGCGTGTACGCGCGTATAACCCAGATGAACCGTGATGCGCCTATCAGGGTCGTGTTCTGGACTCGCGAATGGCCCCATCCGATGACCACCAGATGGTCACCAGACGCAGTCACGGCGATCTGTTGCAATCGGGGCTTGTGATAATAAAGTGACAATTTGGAACTTAAGAGCACATTTCTGGCCTTGAAATAATTGGAGTCTATGATGCACTAAAACGGTAAGGGAATGAACTGCAGATGCAAAGAGAGTCTGGAGAAGTTTGCAAGGGTACCTGTCACGATTTATTCCGAACAGCTGTCACAGAGGACTCTGCGATTTACGGACTGTTCCCAGGAACGCATTCAAAGACCGACACCGAATGCTGCTGGGAGGTCATCAACTCGGTGAAAGACGCTCCTTGGTGTGCCTGAGCTTTGTTGACCTCCCAGCAGAGCGAGATGTCCGTCGGGGAATGTTGGCGACTGACCCGCTGCAGACTGCAGGAGTGCAGCCAACATCAAGGCTCTGTGGGGAGGACCATGGTCTAGGGTCTTTCAGCTGCTGGACATGGGGGGCAGGGTGTGATAGAGACGCCCCTCAAAATAAGGGAAGGGATTTCACGCCAGTGGGCCACATGAGTGGCAAGGGTGGGAGGTAAAATTGCGTAATTTGTGTAAACAGCATTGAATCTATGTTTAGCCTCCGAGAATGTCGGATGGAGTTACAAGACCTTACAAGTTCATGTATTGTATATATTTATTTCTCGAATAAAGTATATTTTGAAATAAAAAAATCTTGACGCACCGTGACTGTTTCCACCATTCACAATAATCGCAGTCGTTTTCCCCCACAAACGAGGTCTGTGTAGGCGGAACCATTTCCATGTAAAGACCCAGTCAAATATTGCGATTTCTCAATTGATGGCAGATCCTCCCCAACTGCCCTGATATCCACGCCACTCCACTGAGCAAGAGTGCATTTGAATTATCTTCCAATCTCCGATGTTTTGTTTACATGACGGACAAAACCCTGTAGAGTTAGCTTATTCGACAAGATAATTTGTGGGCCATTGTTTGCTTATATTTTCTTTGATTTTGGAGATAGATTTTGAAGGTGAATCTCAGTATTAATTTGAATTTGAAACTCATGGCTGCCTGAACCTGTCGCGATTATGGTAATGTTAGCCGTTGGTACCAATAATGTTTATGTACTTTGCATAAGTATATGATTTTAAATGTTAGTGAACGTCTGACTGTTCACGTGGTGACGGCAACGCTGAAACTACACAGAGTGAACGGTGCTCGGTCTAATATTGTTTCCACCGGAGACAGAAAAAAACGCCATACTCCCTGACCACGAATCGAATCCAGGCAGCAGCGGTTTGTGCGCAGAATACAAATCACCAGACCACTTAATACACTGCTGCAACTCATGAAATTCCAAACCTATTTTGCCGGCTAGCTGAGGTTAAAGTTCATCCCGCTGCACTCTTTATAGAAACAATTCACACATTTGTCGGCACAGTGGCGCAGCTGCTGCCTCAAAGCTTCAGAGACCTGGGATCAATCCAGTACTCGGGTGATGTCTGAGTGGTGTTTTCGAGTCTCGCTGTGACCGTGTCGGTATCGTCCAGGTGCTCTGATTTCCTCCCGTATCCCAAATACGTGTGATTGTTTAGGTTAAATGGCCTCTGTAAACATGCACCAAGTGTGTAAGGAATAGATGGAACATGTACTTTGTATCTGTCTTCACTAAGGAGGACACAAACAATCTTCCTGATATAGTAGTGGCCAGAGGATCTGGGGTGACAGAGGAACTGAAGGAAATCACATTAGGCAGGAAATGGTGTTGGATAGACTGATGGGACTGAAGGCTGATAAATCCCCAGGGCCTGATGGTCTGCATCCCAGTGTACTTAAGGAAGTGGCTCTAGAAATCGTGGATGCATTGGTGATAATTTTCCAATGTTCTATAGACTCAGCATCAGTTCCTGTGGATTGGAGGGTAGCTAATATTATCCCACTTTTTAAGAAAGGCGGGAGAGGGAAAACAGGGAATTATAGACACGGTTAGCCTGACAAAGGTGGTGGGGAAGATGCTGGAGTCAATTATAAAAGATGAGATAGCCGAACATTTGGATAGCAGTAACGGGATCGGTCCGAGTCAGCATGGATCTACGAAGGGGAAATCATGCTTGACTAATCTTCTGGATTTTTTGAAGATGTAACTAGGAAAATGGACAAGGGAGAGCCAGTGGATGTAGTGTACCTGGACTTTCAGAAAGCATTTGATAAGGTCCCACATAGGAGGTTCTTGGCAGACATGAAACAAAGAGTAGGGATTAACGGGTCCCGTTCAGAATGGCAAGCAGTGACTAGTGGGGTACCGCAAGGCTCGGTTCTAGGACCGCAGCTATTTACAATATACATCAATGATTTGGATGAAGGCATTCAAAGTAACATTATCAAATTTGCAGATGACACAAAGCTGGGTGGCAGTGTGAACTGTGAGGAGGATGCTATGAGAATGCAGGGTGACTTGCACAGGTTGGGGGAGTGGGCAGATGCATGGCAGATGAAATTTAATGCGGATAAATGTGACGTTACCCACTTTGGTAGCAAAAACAGGAAGGCAGATTACGATCTAAATCGCGTCAAGTTGGGAAAAGGAAAAGTACCACGGAATCTGGGGGTCCTTGTACATCAGTCTATGAAACTAAGCATGCAGGTACAGCAGGCAGTGAAGAAAGCGAAATGCATGTTGGCCTTTATAACAAGAGGAATCGAATATAGGAGCAAAGAGATCCTTCTGCAGTTGTACAGAGCCCTAGTGAGACCACACCTGGAGTATTGTGTGCAGTTTTGTTCCCCTAATTTGAGGAAGGCCATTCTTGCTATTGAGGGAGTGCTGCGTAGGTTTACAAGGTTAATTCCCGGGATGGCGGGACTCTCATATGCTGAGAGAATGGAGCAGCTGGGCTTGCACACTCTGGAGTTTAGAATAATGAGAGGGGCTCTCATTGAAACATGTAAGATTGTTAAGGGCTTGGACACGCTAGAGGAAGGAAACATGTTCCCGATGTTGGGGGAGTACAGAACCAGGGGCCACAGTTTAATAATAAGGAGTAAGCCATTTACAACGGAGACGAGGAAACACTTTTTCTCACAGAGAGTGGTGAGTCTGTGGATTTCTCTGCCTCAGAGGGCGGGGGAGGCAGATTCTCTGGATGCTTTCAAGAGAGAGCTAGACAGGGCTCTTAAAAATAGCGGAGTCAGGGGATATGGGGAGAAGGCAGGAACGGGGTACTGATTGGGAATGATCAGCCATGATCACATTGTATGGCGATGCAGGCTCGAAGGGCCGAATGGCCTCCTCCTGCACCTATTGAATATTGTCTATTGTCTGTTGAAAGAGTTATAACATGGAAAGACAGTTCCAACGATGGTCGGCGTGGATTCGGTGGGTGAGGTCCTCAGGAATGAATTTCATATGCCAAAACAAGGCAGATGAAGGTGAGAGGAACTGAAAATATTGATTGAAGATGGCTCCTTACACATCCTTCTGTCTTTGCTTGCAATTTACTTCATATAGAAATCACGCACATTTCTCGATCAAAACATCGCAATAACTCCCATTTTCACGACACTGCCGAAGCAACTGCCCACTGCCTTTCGCATTTGGACGGATGCCGTTAATAATGTGATGCTTTTTAGAATCATAGCATCATAGAGTCTAACAGCGTGGAAAGACACCCTTCGGCCCAACTTGCCCACACCAGCCAACGTCTTCCATCTACACTAGTCCTACCTGCATGCGTTTCGCCCATATCCATCTACATCTATCATATCCATGTACATGTCAACATTCTTCTTAAACTTTGTGATTGTACCTGCCTTAACTACTCCCTCCGGCAGTTCGTTCCATACGCCGACCCCTCTTTGTTTGAAAAAGTTACCCTTTAGGTCTCTATTAAATTATCCTCCCCACTCTGTGGTTCTCGATCGCCATAATCTGGCCATGAGATTCTGTGAGTTTACCCGATCCATTTATTTTGGGTATATGCGCACTATTATTGTTTCGTTTAACAATCTCAGGCTTCGCACCTCCACTACCGGTTACCAGAACAAGTGTGCCTTCCTCAACCACGGTTTATGCAACTACTCTCGGGGGGAAAGCTGCATTCCTGCTACGTGTATTTCAATTGGCTGAGACCCCGCTGCCCACCCACATCTCTGACTCCATCACCGAGGGGCACAGGGCAGTGACAGCGAACACCCAGAGACCAGCAGACGCTCTTTGACTGAGAAAACGCTCCAGTTTGTGTCTCTTCAAGTTCGGAACTCAGCTAGTATAGAGTGGACGGGGATAATGCGTTTCATCGGCATCTGTGTTCTGTGGGGAGTATTTCTGACAGGTAATTCTGGATCAACATTTTCAGTTCCCCTCGCCTTCCTCAGTCAGGTTTTAGCTTTGGAAGTGCAATCTCATGGCTCTCCGGTGTCTGTTACTATCTCAATATATTTATCTTACAGTCAGGATTCACGGAGAATCTGTCACTCACCTTCTGCCCTCGGCGACGAATACAAAGGGAGAAGCGGTTACTTTAACCTGTAACTATGATACCACGTCGACTGGATACACTTTATTCTGGTACCGACAATATCCAGGCCGGCAGCCCGAGTTTACTATGTTGAAAAACACCAACAACTATGAAGATAAGGCCCAAAACGCTGATACTCGTTTCTCTATTGAGCTCAATACCGCAACAAAGTTCACCAGCTTCAGTATCTCAGGGCTGGATCCCAGGGACTCTGCAGTCTATTACTGCGCACTGTGGCGCACAGTGATGGAATCAATTAACGCCTTTGTGTTGCTTTCTGCTCCGCTGATGCAGTTGGACGTGCCTGCTTTCCCTTTCTCTCTAAGTTGTCGGTTGCTTTCATTCTGTGCAGGTGTCCTGGTGGTTTTGATGTTTCGAACTGCGAGCTGCTTCTCCGGAATCCGTTTCCATATCATTAGCCGCTCGCTGCAGAGAATTGCAAGAGCTCTTACGACACTTGGCAGCGGGATAGGAAATGTGACCAGAGATCTGAAACGTTTGTCTTGTTTCACTCTCTCTCGATCCTGGATAACCTGTTTATTATTATTATTATTTTTAAAATATTTTTATTTTATTAGAAGTAAGTACAGTAATGTGGTACCAAGGTGCCTAATGTATATTGACTTGTTACATTTTATGTACAGCTTCATATTTTGTTACCTTTACAATAAAAGAGAAAAAGAAAGAATAGGTAATAAAGAAATAGAAAAGCGTGTGATGTCTAGATGTGTGAAAAGGAAAAGGGAGGAAAGAGGGGAAGAAAAAAAAGAGAGAGAAAAAGAGGAAGTAGAGAGTAAGAGATTGTCGGAGATAGTTATTTATATTCTTGACCATCCTTCACCCAGTCCTGAAACAGTTGGTTTCTACGATTTTGTTGCACCATATGCTTCCAAGAAATCGATAAACGGAGACCAACTCGGTAAAACTTGGTCTGTTTTATCTGTTAGGAGGAATCGCATTTCTTCAAGATGTGCGGTTTCCAACATGTTTGAAATCCACATTTTAAGCTTTGGTATGGGCGTATTTTTCCAAAATTTAATTATATTTTTTTGCCGTTATTAACCCATAATTAACAAATGAATTTTGAAATGTGTTCAGTTTGTTCCCATCTTCCGTTACTCCAAGTATAATTATTTCAGTGTTAGGCTCCATTTTTATCTTGAATAATTTTGTAAATATTTCAAAGATGTCGCTCCAGAATTTATGAAGATTTATGCAGGAAACAAAAGAGTGTGTTATGGTGGCATTTTGAGATAAAGATTTATCACAAATGGGAGAAGTATTTGGCTAACATTTATTCAATCTAGTTTTGAATAATATAATCTATGTAGAATTTTGAATTGAATTAAGTTGTCTTACGTTAATCGAGCATTTGTGTATATATATCAAATGTTTTTCCCATGTTTCATTCGTGATTTTTATCATTAATTCTCGTTCCCAATCTTCTCTAAGTGCCTCTGTCGATGGTAGTTCAATGTTTAAAATACTATTATATAAATATTATATTAATTTCTGTGTCAGCCGTAATATTCATTGCTTCTTCCAGTGGATCTAAAGTTAAAGTTTGATATCTTTGTATATATTTGTTTGGATAACCTGTTTATAACTGCAGAATTTTCTGTTTTAATTATAGAAACGAGGGTGTCACTGGATGGAGGATGGGCTGGCCCGGAATTGTCAGAATTACCAATTCTTCATTACCGACACCCTGACAGGCTTCCTCATTTCAGGTGGTGGTTGGCCTTCAGTAATAGCAGCAATATCGTCGGGGACGCGGGAAGAATAGGAAGAGTCTATAAACCAAAATATACTACCGCAAATGGCGGATTAGCAGTAATGCAGACGGGTAGTTCACCATTGGGCCCTGCTGAGTAATCCAGATCTGAGTCGCTGGATATATCACTGGACACCAGATGCATAGCCACAGCAACCGCTAAAGTAACAAACAGTTGTTATAAATGCCCGGATGGATATTCACGTGAGGGCAGTAAAATTAAACGCCTGGCGCCTTTCCCAATGGGCGACTGCATAAATATGCAAATACCTTAAAGCAGTAATTACTGTTATTGCTCAATGAGCCGGTACTGAATTGATTATCTGCGTCGATATATTCTGGGAATTCCTCCACAACAACAGCATGACGCCGCCTTAACTAGAAGGTTGTTCCAGATCATAGCTCTACTATACCCCCTCGAGGGGCTACGCAAAAACGATAGTTTGAGCAGGGTAGGACTAAATTAGGCGGCATAGTGTCGTAGCGGCAGAGTTGCACCCTTACGGTGTCAGAGATCCGGGTTGGAACCTCAGTACTGGTGCTGTCTGTATCGATTTTGCACGTTCTCCCTATGACTGCCTGGATTTTCTCCGGGTGCTCCGGGTGCTCCGGTTTCCTCCCAGACTCGTACATAATTATAGTTTATTTTTAACGTCTGTAAATTGTAACTTGTCTCTAGCTTGTAGGATAATGCTACTGTATGGAGTGATCGTTGGTAAGCGAGGATTCTGTGGGACGAAGGGCCTGTTTGCACGGCGGATCTCTGATATCTTAAGTCTATATTCGTTAGGCGCAGGAGGCTGAGTGTATGAAATCATTAGCGGATTGGACAATGTGAACGAACCCTGTCTTTTTACCAGAGTTGATGAAATTTTAGAACCAGAGGAATTAGGTTAAAGGTGAGAGGGGAAATATTTAACAGGAACGGGAGGGAAATCTTTGCACTTGAGAAGATGATATGTATCACCTGGGTGGTCCGTGTTCATCACTCACTGAAAGTCAGCATGCAGGTAGAGCAGGCAGTAAAAAAAACTAATGGCACGTTGGCCTTCATAACAAGAGGAATTGAGTATAGGAGCATACAGGTCCTTCTGCAGTTGTTCAGGGCGGTTGGGCTTATACACACTGGAATTTAGAAAAATGAGAGGGGATCTTTTTGAAACATAAAAGATTATTAAGGGATTGGACACGTTGGAGGCAGGAACCATGTTCCCGATGTTGGGGAGTCCCGAACCAGGGGCCACAGTATAAGAATAAGGGGTAGACTATTTAGAACGGAGATGAGGAAAACTTTTTCACCCAGAGAATTGTGAATCTGTGGAATTCGCTGCCAAAGAAAGAAGTGGAGGCCAATTCTCTGGGTGTTTTAAGAGGGAGTTAAACAGAGCTCTTAAAGATAGCGGAATCAGGGGATATGGTGAGAAGGCAGGAATGAATGTGGATGATCAGCCATGATCACAGTGAATGGCAGGCTCGAAGGACCGAATGGCCTACTCCTGCACCTAATGTCTATTACCTATAAGGAACTAACTGCCCGACGAGTTAGTTGAGGCAGGATGTATAATACTATGTAAAATATATTTGTGCGGGCAAATAGATAGGATAGATTTAGCGGGTACCGCGAGCAAATGGGATTATCTTGGATGGGGCATTTTGATCGGCATGGACGTTCAACCGAGGGGTCTGTTCGCGTGCTATATAATTTTATGACTTGAAACAAAGTCGCTCAATGTGACCCGTGGGGGAATTGAATGGGAGTGTTTTTGATGAGGCGGCACAGAGGGAGCCCGGCTCCTCATTTTACCAGACCTGACAGTGTTTTATGGGACATAGAATTGGGAGTGCCTGGAACAGAAATGCCAGAAAAGCTCACCGCGCGGTGTGAAACAAGGCGCAGTCCACTGTATATTCCTGCCTTACTCCATTGTCCCAATTAAAATAATAGAAAGTAAATTGTCTGGGCCATCAAGTTTTATTTGCAATCACAAACGAGATGAGTTTTTTCCAACAATGTACTACCAGCACGTGAACATCATGCTTCTAAGAAAATAGGGTCGACGTCTATACGATCAGTTACCCGGGCTTCATTGCACCACTCAGTGTAAGCTGCACAATGTAACAGGGACTAAAATGAAGAACAATCAACAGACGTCGATTCTAATGACATTGGTATAAAATAGGAATCTCTAAGTCAAATTTAATAGACATCAAATTAGTTGATTAGTGGGCTTGTTTTATGCCATTAACATTTTATTTTACCAGAGATTTAATTTTCTATAATGAGTCTTTGTGTAAAAGAACAGGTACTAGATGTGTTGCTCGAAGACAATTCAACGAAGCACTGATTTCATCGGATGCAACTGTGAAGTACCAGTTCTGAAAGGTTACATATGGAACTACAACTAGTTCCCTCCTTCCCCACTGAAGCAACAGTACATCGTACTAGATTCACTACTAAGTTGCGCCCCAAACAAATTATTTCCTGCCCAATACCGTCCACATTCACTTAAAAGAGTGAACAGCATATATAGGTAAACTTTGATGGAAATTTAGCTCGCAATATTCTACAGGTCTTCTTGACTGCCCCAATAACATAACCATATAACACCCCCCCTTATGAGTTCACTCACATTGACTGTGATTGTGAAAAGAACATATAAATTACCCGCTGGTATACAGTTCCGTAGCAAAGTAACTGTATCTTTTAGCCAATTTGCTTAGGAACTCCCACTGATGATCTTACTTTCCACGCGACAATGTGAGATAGATTATCGCCATGCGATGTGGGAAGACACTGGAGCAGCCGAAGGAAATCGCCCACTATTAGCGGAATACTCAAGATGAGGCACAGTGGCGCGGCTGGTAGAGCTGATGCCTCATTGCCCCAGAGGCCCGTGTTTGATCCTGACCTCGGGTGATGTTACTGTATCGGTTTGCGCCCATGTCCTAAGGCGTTCGGGTTTGTAAGTTAATCAGCCATCTGTAAATCCCCCCTCGTGTGTAGAGAGTCGCTCGAATGCGAGATAACATAGAACTAGTGTGAACGGGTGATCGGTGGAGGCGTTGACTCGATGGGCCGAAGTCGAAGGGCCAGTTGTCATGTAACTTACCCCGCTCCACACACTAAATCCCTCCCTGGTTTATCTCCACAGTGAAACCATTTCCCCAACATCAACTACCTCACATACTTTACCTCAAATATTAAATATATGGACGTTCCCCTCGCCCATTCATCGCCCCCAACCTCATATGGTTCCCAATGGATCTTAATTGCACTGGCATGAATTGTGGGAATAGAGAAGGTGTAATATCAGCTGTTGCATCTGCAGCAACAAGGAATTGAACATGCTGGATTACAACGACATCGTCCACCATGGGAAAGTGATGCATGCTGGGGAGACCATTGCTCATAACTTACACATGCGGCTATTCCTACCAACGGTCATCTCGTGTGACTTTTTATGTTTAAAATTAAATATTTGGTTGAAATTGTTAACGAATAGAGCAGAGCGTACATTGTAGGAACAGCGTTATGCCGATACTCAGAGTTTGCAAAGATGCAGGGAGGCTTCAAGGGAGAACAGTAAATGAACGGTTGGGTAAAGGATCGGTCCATGGGCAACGGAAGATAATGTGGGAAGTGTGTTGTTTTGCAATTGCAAACCAAAACAAGCAGGGATTGGATAAAATCGGGGAAGTAGCACCCAGAGAGCAATTTAGATGTTTGCTTTCGAGCAACATTCCGTCTTCGATGTGCGAAAAACATCTAGTGAGTCAGTTGGAACCTTTTGAAGTGAACTCCTGTCAGCAGTTCAGAGAAGCCTTCCCACACTTTGCTGAGAACTGTTCCTTCTCTGTGTACTCGTAATGCCAAAAACGATTCTAGAATTGTGACATTCCACCAACCGCATTTAATCTGTTTAACGCCTGATGCAATGTCCTCTGTTAATCTCTCCATTCATAATGTATATATTATTTTAACAATTATTGTTATATTTATTAATATTTTGTAATATTTTTATTGATATACTAGACTAAGTGGGTCCCGTTGGGCCCCATGTTCACACAGGGGGGCTGGTCCCCCGACGCAATATTCCACCTCTCCACCAATTCCAATATTGGTGGCCAGTGGGGGGGGGGGGGCTTTCTGGAGCGCTGGTATGAGTGTTGTTGGCTGCAGGGACTACAGGTCTACAGAGGGCTAGTATGGACAATGTGGGCCAAATCGATTCATGGGGTGGCAGCTCAGTCCCTCAAGCTTCAGGTGCTGGCAGCTCACTCACGGCTGGTGAGCTGGCAGTTGACTCACGGCTATTCCTTGACATTCCATTTCAAGCAGAGTGCAAGGCCACCAAATTCAAATCCATTTTCCTACCATTTGAAGCAGGGTGCAAGGCCACCAAATTCAAGTGCAGTTTCTTACCTCTTCGAGCAGGGTGCACGGCCACAAAATTCAAGTGCAGTTTCATACCACTTCAAGCAGGATGGAAGGCCACCGAATTCAAGTGCAGTTTCCAACCACTTCAAGCAGGGTGTAAGGCCACCAAATTCAAGTGCAGTTTCATACCACTTCAAGCAGGGTACATGGCCATCAAATTCAAGTGCAGTTTCATACCATTTCAAGGAGGGTGCAATGCCTCCAAATTCAAATGCAGTTTCATACCATTTCACGCAGGGTGCAACGACACCACATTCAAATGCAGTTTCATGCCATTTCATGCAGGGTGCAAGGCCACCACATTCAAATACAGTTTAATACCTTTTCAAGCAGGGTGAAACCACCACAATACCACCATAAAACCACACAAAACGCCACACTCACAGTTCAGTAGACATTCAGTGTGTTCAGTTGATTCACAGCTCAGACAGAGTCGTGACCTCTCCCTCCCCCATCATGCATAAACTAAGCTACACCCACACTTCCGCGTTTTATTATCCCTCCCCCTCCCACCGGAAAAGGTGTGGCCTTCATGGCGTGATTGACAGGAGAGAGATTCTCAACATTTTTAAAACACTAATAACACTTTTATTTTTCATTGATGGGAAGAATCATCTGCACCTGATGAGCGGAGGGGGACTGAGTAAGATGGCCAAAAATCACAGCCGAAAGTGCTAGCGTTTTATCTAAAATCAATATAGTGCAAACAGGACGTTTTCAAATATAGACAAACAACCATTTGCAGTGCTTTTCACTTCAACCCAAAACACCCCCAAACAACCATTTGCATTGCCTTTATACTTCAACCCAAAACATCCCAAACAACCATCTACAGTGCCTTTTTACTTCAACCCAAAACACCCCCAAACAACCATTTGCAGTTCCCTTTTACTTCAACCCAAAATACCCCAAACATCCATTTGCAGTGCCTTTTTATTTCAACCCAAAACACCCCAAACAACCATTTGCAGTGCCTTTTTACGTCAACCCAAAACACCCCAAACAACCATTTGCAGTCCCTTTTTACTTTAACCCAAAACACCCCAAAAAATCATTTGCAGTGCCTTTTTACTTCAACCCAAAACACCCCCAAACAACCATTTGCAGTGCCTTTATACTTCAACCCAAAACACCCCCAAACAACCATTTGCACTGCCTTTTTACTTCAACCCAAAACACCCCCAAACAACCATTTGCAGTGCCTTTTTACTTCAACCCAAAACACCCCAAACAACCATTTGCAGTGCCTTTTTATTTCAACCCAAAACACCGCAAACAACCATTTGCAGTGCCTTTTTACTTCAACCCCAAACACCCCAGACAACCATTTGCAGTGCCTTTTTACTTCAACCCAAAACACCCCAAACATCCATTTCCAGTCCCTTTTTACTTCAACCCAAAACAGCCCCAAACAACCATTTGCAGTACCTTTTTACTTCAACTCAAAACACCCCCAAACAACCACTTGCAGTGCCTTTTTACTTCAACCCAAAACACCCCCAAACAACCATTTGCAGTGCCTTTTTACTTCAACCCAAAACACCCCCAAACAACCATTTGCAGTGCCTTTTCACTTCAACCCAAAACACTCCGAAACAACCATTTGCAGTGCCTTTTTACTTCAATCCAAAACACCCCAAACAACCATTTGGAGTGCCTTTTACTTCACCCCAAAACACCCCAAACAACCATTTGCACTGTCTTTTTACTTGTACCCAAAACACCCCAAACATCCATTTGCAGTGCCGTTTTACTTCACCCCAAAACACCTCAAACAACCATTTGCAGCGCCTTTTTACTTCAACTCAAAACAACCCCAAACAACCGTTTGCAGTGCCTTTTTACTTCAGCCCAAAACACCCCCAAACAACCATTTGCAGTGCCGTTTTTACTTCACCCCAAAACACCTCAAACAACCATTTGCAGCGCCTTTTTACTTCAACTCAAAACAACCCCAAACAACCGTTTGCAGTGCCTTTTTACTTCAGCCCAAAACACCCCCAAACAACCATTTGCAGTGCCGTTTTACTTCACCCCAAAACACCTCAAACAACCATTTGCAGCGCCTTTTTACTTCAACCCAAAACACCCCAAACAACCATTTGCAGTGCCTTTTTACTTCAACCCAAAACACCCCCAAACAACCATTTGCAGTGCCATTTTACTTCAACCCAAAACATCCCAAACAACGATTTGCAGTGCCTTTTTACTTCAACCCAAAACACCCCAAACAACCATTTGCAGTGCCTTTTTACTTCAAACCAACCATATTTTCAATTTCAAACCACATTAAGGGCACTCACAGTTGAGTAGACATGTATTCAGTGTTATTCAGAGCTCACAGAGACCCTCTCTCTTCCTCCATCTGGCAGAGACTGAGTGAGGCACACCACTTCCGGGTTTTATAGTCCCCCCCCTCCCACCAGCAGGGGCAGCAGAGAGAATGGCAAAACATTTTAAAACATTAATATTTCTCTGATTTTTCATCAATGGGAAAAATGAACTGGTCCAGTTGGGCGGAGGGGGCTCTGAGCGAGTTGGCCAAAAATGATGGCCGTAAGTGGCGGCGTTCTCTCGGTAATCACATCCCAGTGAGTCAAAAGCGGTCAAGATCTTACTTTTAGTAATATAGATATTAATATTTATGATCAGGATTAATTTATGACTTGTTACTTGGCACCACCTTCCGCACAAATCTTTCCATAACATTGTTTACTATCAAACCCGCAGAGGTGCCGCAGCGGTAATGTTGCTGTCCTATACAGCCAGATAACCGGGTTTGATCCTGACCACGGTTGTTGCCTGCACTGAATTTTCTCCGTTATAGACAATAGACAATAGGTGCAGGAGTAGGCTATTCGGCCCTTCGAGCCAGCACCGCCATTCAATGTGATCATGGCTGATCATCCCCAATCAGTACCCCGTTCCTGCCTTCTCCCCATATCCCCTGACTCCGCTATTTTTAAGAGCTCTATATAGCTCTCGCTTGAAAACATCCAGATAACCTGAGGCAAAAAAATCCACAGACTCACCACTCTCTGTGAGAAAAAGTGTTTCCTCGTCTCCGTTCTAAATGGCTTACTCCTTATTCTTAAACTGTGGCCCGCGTGACCCGTTGTGCGTTCTCCCCGTAGGTTTTTATCCGGGTGCTTCGGTTTCCTCGAATACTCCAAAGACGCATCGGTTTGTAGATTAATTGGTTTCGGTAAAATGGTAAATTTTCTCCAGTGTTTAGGAAAGTGTTACTGTGCGGGAATCGCTGATCAACGCGGACTCGGTGGGCCGAAAGGCCTGTTTCCGCGCTGTATCTCTAAACGAAATATATGTGTGTATATACATATTATTGCACGAATGTGTGAGAAGCAGTCTACAAGAAAGTTATCAAGATTTGTGCTCTGTGTACTTACATGGATAATCATAGATGGCCTCAAAATGAAAAGAGTGATGGGCAGGGAACGGTTGAGGCACGGAATAGTGGAGCGATTGGCAGTGAGAGCTGAAGGCGTGGCTGTTGAATTCATAGTATGGAGGGTTTGATTATAAATAATGTTATGGAAAGATTGGTGCAGATATTGCCGCCAAGTCCAAAGTCACCAATCAACCCCGATCCCCATCAATATCTTAGCTGGCAAAAACAGCTGGAAAATCCCTTATTTTTCGTAATCAGTTACATTTTAATTAAAAGCCTCCTCCATTATTCTGACTGTCTTCACTACGGGCAACTAAACCACATATACATCCCATTGCGAAGTCCTCCCCGCAGGGCTGGCGCTAGGCCGATTGAACCGATTTTTCCAAATTGGGTCCCGCGCTCAAGGGGGGCCCCGCGTTAATTTTCGGTATTTCATATGGAAATACAAATTCGCTTTGTTAAATAAAGATTTTTAAAAAAAACATTCGCCATACGGATTTTTTTACAAAACTTACATGGTTTTGTACGTGGAATACAAGCGCTGTACGGTCATCAGACACAAACGATGTGTTAACAGCCTGTAGTTAACAAGTAGTTATCCAATGCGTCATCAATGCATCGATCCACATTCCTCAGTAAATGTGTAATTGTGTTTTATAAGAAGTATTAATGACGCTGCGTTCCTTTGAATACAATTCACGCGGCGTCATTAACACTTCTTCAAAACATAATTACATTTTACTGAGGAATGTAGATTGATGCATTAATGACACATTGAGAATTTCTTAAAACTCACCATCATGAGTGAGAACTTCTTCTTGGTCTGCAGGTTAGTAATTCAATTTACCTACCGACCCACGTTGTGTCTCTCTGTCTTTCGCTCTCTCCCTCCCTCTCTCTCTCGCGCGCTCTCTCTCCCGTGCGCGCTCTCTCTCTCCCGTTCCCCACCTCTCTCTAGCTCTCTCCGCATTCCCGGAATCATTAACGTTTTGCGGTATACAAAAATGCTGGAGAAACTTAGCGGGTGAGGCAGCATCTATGGAGCGAAGGAAATATGCAACGTTTCTGATCGAAACCCTTCTTCAGACCCGGCTATTTCCTTCACTCCATAGATGCTGCCTCAAGCCCTGTCCCACTGTACGAGTTCACACAAGAGCTTTATATCTCTGGTAGCATCTCTGTACCCATCTTCAAATTCCCACTTTAAAATAAAATACAGTTTTCGACTTAAACATTTTGCAGCAGGATCGCGATTAGTCGATTCCCACGCATTTTCAATCATCGTTCGATTCAGTGTAATTTTCACACCTGGTTGATAAAGTTTTTTTTTAAAGATACAGTACATTACAATAAATAGTTTCAAACATACCCGGTACTAAACGCACAAACATTAAGGTGGTTACTGATGCTACAAACGGTTATAAATGAATATAATTTCAAAGTGAAATAGGAGATTTCCGTGGAAAGAATATTTAACCAGAATATAGATACATAGATACATAGAAAATAGGTGCAGGAGTAGGCCATTCGGCCCTTCAAGCCTGCACCGCCATTCAATATGATCATGGCTGATCATCCAACTCAGTATCCCGTACCTGCCTTCTCTCCATACCCCCTGATCCCTTTAGCCACAAGGGCCACATCTAACTCCCTCTTAAATATAGCCAATGAACTGGCCTCAACTACCCTCTGTGGCAGAGAGTTCCAGAGATTCACCACTCTCTGTGTGAAAACGTTTTTCCTCATCTCGGTCTTAAAGGATTTCCCCCTTATCCTTAAGCTGTGACCCCTTGTCCTGGACTTCCCCAACATCGGGAACAATCTTCCTGCATCCAGCCTGTCCAACCCCATAAGAATTTTGTACGTTTCTATAAGATCCCCTCTCAATCTCCTAAATTCTAGCGAGTATAAGCCAAGTCTGTCCAGTCTTTCTTCATATGAAAGTCCTGACATCCCAGGAATCAGTCTGGGGAACCTTCTCTGCACTCCCTCTATGGCTATAATGTCCTTCCTCAGATTTGGAGACCAAAACTGTACGCAATACTCCAGGTGTGGTCTCACCAAGACCCTGTACAACTGCAGTAGAACCTCCCTGCTCCTATACTCAAATCCTCTTGCTATGAAGGCCAACATACCATTCGCTTTCTTCACTGCCTGCTGCACCTGCATGCCTACTTTCAATGACTGGTGCACCATGACACCCAGGTCTCGCTGCATCTCCCCATTTCCTAATCGGCCACCATTTAGATAATAGTCTGCCTTCCCGTTTTTGCCACCAAAGTGGATAACCTCACATTTATCCACATTATACTGCATCTGCCAAACATTTGCCCACTCACCCAGCCTATCCAAGTCACCTTGCAGTCTCCTAGCATCCTCCTCACAGCTAACACTGCCCCCCCAGCTTAGTGTCATCCGCAAACTTGGAGATGTTGCTTTCAATTCCCTCGTCCAGATCATTAATATAAATTGTAAATAGCTGGGGTCCCAGCACTGAGCCTTGCGGTACCCCACTAGTCACTGCCTGCCATTGTGAAAAGGACCCGTTTACTCGTACTCTTTGTTTCCTGTTTGCCAGCCAGTTCTCTATCCACATCAATACTGAACCCCCAATACCGTGTGATTTAAGTTTGTATCCTAATCTCTTATGTGGTACCTTGTCGACAGCCTTCTGAAAGTCCAGATACAACACATCCACTGGTTCTCCCCTATCCACTCTACTAGTTACATCCTCGAAAAATTCTATAAGATTCGTCAGACACGATTTACCTTTCGTAAATCCATGCTGACTTTGTCCAATGATTTCACCACTTTCCAAATGTGCTGCTATCCCATCTTTAATAACTGACTCTAGCAGTTTTCCCACTACCGATGTTAGACTAACTGGTCTGTAATTCCCCGTTTTCTCTGTCCCTCACTTCTTAAAAAGTGGGGTTACGTTTGCTACCCTCCAATCCTCAGGAACTACTCCAGAATCTAAAGAGCTTTGAAAAATTATCACTAATGCATCCACTATTTCTGGAGCTACTTCCTTAAGTACTCTGGGATGCAGCCTATCTGGCCCTGGTGATTTATCGGCCTTTAATTCATTCAATTTACCCAACACCACTTCCCGACTAACCTGGATTTCACTCAGTTCCTCCATCTCCTTTGACCCGCGGCCCCCTGCTATTTCCGGCAGATTATTTATGTCTTCCTTAGTGAAGACGGAACCAAAGTAGTTATTCAATTGGTCCGCCATATCCTTGTTCCCCATGATCAATTCACCTGTTTCTGACTGCAAGGGACCTACATTTGTTTTAACTAATCTCTTTCTCTTCACATATCTATAAAAACGTTTGCAGTCAGTTTTTATGTTCCCTGCCAGTTTCCTTTCATAATCTATTTTCCCTTTCCTAATTAAGCCCTTTGTCCTCCTCTGCTGGTCTCTGATTTTCTCCCAGTCCTCTGGTATGCTGCGTTTTCTGGCTAATTTGTACGCATCATCTTTTGCTTTGATACTATCCCTGATTTCCCTTGTTATCCACGGATGCACTACCTTCCCTGATTTATTCTTTTGCTAAACTGGGATGAACAATTTTTGTAGTTCATCCATGCAGTCTTTAAATGCCTTCCATTGCATATCCACCGTCAACCCTTTTAGAACTAATTGCCAGTCAATCTTGGCGAATTCACGTCTCATACCCTCAAAGTTACCTTTCTTTAAATTCAGAACCGTTGTTTCTGAAGTAACAATGTCACTCTCCATCCTAATGAAGAACTGAACCATATTATGGTCACTCTTGCCCAAGGGGGCACGCACAACAAGTCTGCTAACTAACCCTTCCTCATTACTCAATACCCAGTCTAGAATGGCCTGCTCTCTCGTTGGTTCCTCTACATGTTGGTTTAGATAACTATCCCTCATACATTCCAAGAAATCCTCTTCCTCAGCACCCCTGCCAATTTGATTCACCCAATCTATATGTAGATTGAAGTCACCCATTATAACTGTTATTGAAGTCACCCATTATAACTGTCTTTATATGGCGAGGTCGCTGCAAAATGCTCACTTAAAACAATACGCCGTCAACTCAGGATTGTTTCTTTATCACGCTGACAGGTGTTTTCAATCTCACCTCGCAGCTCGCTGTTAATCGATTCATAGCCATTAATTTTCATTCCTGGTCCGTATCGAACTCCAAATGTAAACGCTTGAAGTTACGCTTCTTGTGTGGTGGTAAGGAGGGGGGAGGGGGGAAATGCTAGGATAAAATACCATATATTTGTATTTATATAGCGATCCTGCTGCGAAATCTTAGTCGAAAGTTGTATTTTAATTCAAAGTGGCAATTGGAAGATAGGGACAGAGATGCTACAGAGATTTTGATAGGAAGGAAACGTTGCAGCAGCTGAGTAAAAGATTAGTCAAATGGTAGGTTCAATGAAGATCGGGCGAGGGGGATTGGGGGTGGGGGAAAAGTATCTATAGCTTGGGACATGCCTAAATGAGTACTGAGATGGATTATCATTCCACACCAAATTTCTTAGACAATAATACATTTTATGCAATTATCACAGCATTTTATTGGATATGGATCAACCTATGGTACATGCTCGTAAATTAGTAAAACAAATGTTCTTTAAGTACTGTTGTTTCTGGGATGGGGTGACTGATAACAAATAACCTACATTCTATATTTTGTCATAATGTGGCTGAAACAATGGCATATTTTGTGATATTTATTGAGATAGAAAGATACAACTGAGTTTGGGCAAGATATTACCTTGCAACATTCTGTATGTCTGATAGATATTGTGAAATGGAACTCAGAAATTATGGGAGGATTACATAAAACTACAATTCAAAGGTAATGAATATACAGAGTATTCTTATTTCCATCATGAACATACAATAGTGATATACGACACCAGGTCCTACTACGGTAAACTCACGAGCTACTACGGTATGACTACGTGTTAAAAAGTATAAAATGTTTACATCCTGAGTATATTTTACATGTTGACATTTTTCAACATGTTGAAAAATCTTCACGAGTTACCACGTTTCCCGAGTACCTGCCGTTAGCGCTAAGAAATGGCATGTTGGCCTTTATAACAGGAGGAATCGAATATAGGAGCAAAGAGGTCCTTCTGCAGTTGTACAGAGTTCTAGTGAGATCGCACCTGGAGTATTGTGTGCAGTTTTGGTCCCCTAATTTGAGGAAGGGCATTCTTGCTATTGAGGGAGTGCAGCGTAGGTTTACAAGGATAATTCCCCGGATGGTGGGACTGTCATATGCTGAGAGAATGGAGCAGCTGGGCTTGTAGACTCTCGAGTTTAGAAGTATGAGAGGAGATCACATAGAAACATATAAGATTTGTTAAGGGCTTGGACACGCTAGAGGGAGGAAACATGTTCCCGATGTTGGGGGAGCCCAGAACTAGGGGCAACAGTTTAAGAATAAGGGGTAAGCCATTTAGAACGGGGACGAGGAAACATTTTTTCTCACAGAGAGTGGTGAGTGTGGAATTCTCTGCCTCAGAGGGCGGTGGAGGCAGGTTCTCTGGATGCTTTCAAGAGTGCTAGATAGGGCTCTTAAAAATAGCTGAGTCAGGGGATATGGGGAGAAGGCAGGAACGGGGTACTGATTGTGGATGATCAGCCATGTTCACATTGAATGGCGGTGCTGGCTCGAAGGGCCAAATGGCCTACTCCTGAACCTATTGTTTATTGTCTATTGAAACGTTCCGAGCACCGACGTACCAGCTACGTTCATTCTACGTGTTTACCACGAGTTTTGATTTTTTTAAAACTCGGGAGAGCTCTTGGGTGAACTTGCACAGTGGGGCAGGGCTTCACACCCGCTGAGTTTCTCCAGCATTTTTGTCTATCTTCGATTTTCCAGCATCTACAGTTCCTTCTTAGACGTTTTGCGGTGATGGCTGCATCTGCGGTTCCTTTCTGTTGGGGGGAGGGGGGGGGAGAGTCCTGGCCCGTGGCGGCGCCTGAGAAGTGATATGTTCCCTCCGCGGGTGCTGCCTTGCCCGCTGAGTTCCTCCAGCACTCTGTGTTTTGTGTTTGGCTCTGAAGTTGAAGGTGGACCCCCCTGTGTCTACCTTCAACTCCCTGTCTGTGGTGGCTCAGCGGGACGGGCAGGGGCTCTGGGGAGAGGGTTGCGGTTCTGGTTGAGATCCTTCTTCAGACAATCACAAGTACTCTCATCGACGAGAGTTCAGTTCAGTCGGAGGGGGTCGACCGGGGATCATGCCAGCATCCAGCTCAAGGGCGGGGCAGCGGGCGATGGATAACAGGACAGCGGGCGGTGGCGCTTACCCCATGTGTCAGTGCGAGTAACCTCAATTGATCCCTTGTTCGCGCTGACACATGAGTAAGCTCCACTGCCCGCTGTGATGTTATCCATCACCCGCTGACCCACTCCACTCTATGATCTTTGCTCTTGAGCTGGTCCCCTCACTGTTCAGACGGAGAGCACTACCAGAGGTGAGCGGGCCGGCTGAAGGCGCTGAGATGGCAGTCGGTTCCGCTGTCCGGTGATGGAGGCCGCTCGTAGGCGAGCTGCTTCCCTCCCGCGTCAGCGGTGAGTGAGTGTTACTGGCAACTTTACCCTTGGATAGATTCCCCACACGGTGTGAAAGGAACTCTCCCCCGAATTGTCATGTTACTCACGACACGTGACTCATTTATAATTATGTGGATTATAGAAATGACGGAGACCTTAAACGTGGAAAGAATCAGATTTTCCCTGTTGGACAAACAGGAATTATTCGTAGGAACATGGTCTCCTTTTATTGATTACTTAAAGGGTCAGAATAGTTCAGCACAGGAACCTGACTAGCACTCGGTCTAAAGAATGGATGAAATGCTATACTCTGAAATGTACGAACATATCTCGAATGAAGTTTTTTATTTCAATAAATTTTTCCATTCTTCTTTAACTATTTTCTCTTTTTTTTATTTTATTCTTCTTTTCTTTCTTTTCTTTCTTTACTTCATCTATCTCTTTAGTTCTATTTAGTTTTAAAAAAAAAGGCAAAAGGTATTGGAGACAATGTAATAATAATTGATAACATTATCAATTTAAAAATGTCAGACTGTAATGATGTAAATAAATTGTGTACTTATCTCCAATAATAAAAAAAATTATTAAAAAATATATATATATATATATATATATATATATATATATATATATATATATATATATATATATATATATATATATATATATATTTATTTATATTTCTACGAAAATTTGTCCCAATTGGGCCCCGCACCTCCTAAGGACGGCCCTGCCTCCCCGAGATGCACTCGAGTCTGAGAAGCATCCTTTCGAGCTATTTCCTCGTTTTCATTCCCCACTCTTTTCCTGTGCAGAGCTGCAGCGTCTGCGCTGCGATAGTGGCTTGGGAGATAAATGCTGGACGAATTTGCAACTATGACCAATCACAATAGCGAAACTTCTCACTTTACCGCCATGCCTACTACACTCTGCTTCTCAAAATATAATTAGTTTCCCTTGCTTGTATAAACACCACTCGCAACCGTTGGATGCAACTGGTAAAGAGTGAATCTTTAATGTACATTGTAATCTCATTATATCAAGCAAATGTGTAACCTGGGTACTTACATGGGCAATCAGAGATTGGTTTAAGGAAGAATAGTGTGATGAGGTGGAGGAGTCAAGGACCGGAATAGTAGAGCTATTGGCATTGAGAGTTAGAGGCATTGCGGCTGGATTCAACGGATGGAGGGTTTGTTGATAAACAGTTATGAAAATATTTCTGAGGATGGTGGCGCCACGTCACAAATGGACACTGATCCCCATGAATGTCAAAACTGGCACAAGCAGCTGAAATATCAATAATTTTGTTCCGAAATTACATTTGTTATCAGTTTACAGTTTGGTAGAAAGCCTACTCGATCATTCTACATTATTTCTCTGCAAGTAACTAAACAACCAACAAGTCGCCTACTTGGGGAATCGGCCAAGAGATGCTCTCGAGCTTGAGAAGCAATCTTTTGAGCTTCTTCCTCTCCGTGATGCTGACGATAAGAGCGGTGAATTATGCTTACGATGCAATCACTGAAAACTGATATGGGTTTTAAACAATTAGTCTGGCACACTGATTTTAGTTACTTCGCCCTTCGCCTCAGCAGAGCTGCAGCATCTGCGCAGCATCAATGGAGGTGGGGCAATAATGCAAAGCGATTCTGGATCTCTGGCAAACCACACAGGCGAACTTACTCACTTTGTCGCCTTCTCCTGGATACTCGCTTGTTACACACTGCTTCCATGAAGAATATCATCAGTTATGCATACTTGGGTGAATATCACCCACTACTTTTGGCTGCATCTTGTGCAGAATTAATATATTTAATGACAACCGAAAGCCTCTGTTAGTAGCAATGAGGAATTACATTCAGTGCGAGAAGCAAAATTAAAATTGAACCACCATTAAATTAAATGTTGCAGCAAGAATTTTATGAAACACATTTGTGCATTGGGCATTTACATACGTGATCATGGAACGTCTCAAAGTAGAGTAGAGGAAATGAGGATGAAATGTTTAGCACCATTATGGCTGTTGTCATTGCGCGCTGGAGGCGTTGCCGCTATGTTCAAAGGGAGGTGGAAACAGTAAACGTGAGGCTAAAATCCGGAGACATTGAATGTCTGTTCCAGTGTAACAAAGCGCACGGTTCCCCATGACCGTTCTCCCCACTGAGCAATTGAACAATGTGCCGGTCTCCCATGATAAATAGATGGCCAAATCTGCACTCCAGTGCAGGGGACACGTTCAGATTTTGATTGTACATCCAAACTATTTGTTAAAAAAATGGATGCGGATAGATTTCAGAGAAAACTCATCATTACCTAGCTATTGCACTCACTCAAGAAGGAATTTGAGTTGCAATGTTATTTTACACCAGGTTTTCTCGATTTTATTAAACTTACAGTTAGGGTGAATGGGTATTTGAGTGCCCGGAGCAGCTGGTCTCTGAACCTCCTCTGGGTCACGGTGTAAATGAGCGTGTTTGTGCAGGTGTTCAACAGCTGTAGCATAACTCCAGTTTGTTCAAATTTTGCAAATGGGTTCCTCAACCCCTTGTACCTAAATCCAATCGTCATTCGATAGAAAAGGAAATATCCCACAGTTGTGCCCCAGAGCAGCATAAAGCTGCTGGAGATAGCAAGGAGTAAAATTACGGACCGTCTGCGGTTTGCGATCTCGGGGTCCTCAGTACTGAGATCGCGGAGTTTCCTCCGGACACGACTGGCCAGTAAAATGGGTCTGACTGTGAGCGCGTTCATCAGCATAATCAAACAAAACGGAATAACTGTGATTAGCAGCTGTTGAGTCCAGGAAAATACTATCCACGAGGGCAAGCTATAAAAGTGAGATAGTATTCGGCATCCCCACAGTATACCCTGCTTATCCCTGAGATAATAAGTGTACGCAAAAGGCCAGGGCGCGTTCTGTAAACAGAAGAACGCAGATAGGGTCACTATAACCAACAACGCGGTTCTTTCGGTGCAGTATCTGGTTCTCAGATTCTGAGTGGAAATGGACACAAAGCGATCAAATGTGAAAGCGACGGTGAGCCAAACAGAACAGGCTACGGCCGCGGGAGCGAGGAACATAATGAACCTACACACAGTATTGTTTAACAAGAATGTGTCCAACCAGTAAAGGTCGGCAATCCGATGTAATATCACTTCGCCGACGATCACTGAGAGGTCCGCCGTCGCCATGGCCACCAGGTAACGAGTGGTGCATTTGGAGAGACCACAATTTCTGCGGGACAGGATCACAATCGCCAACAAGTTCACTGGGGAAGTAGAAAAGAGGAAACTGTCGTTATATGGAAGCGAAACGCGATGCTTATTGGGGGGGGGGGGCGGAGGGCTACCGATCAACATCAACGGTGCGAAAGTGGAAGTGGTTGAGGACTTCAAGTTACTCGGAATTAATATCACCAACGATATCTCATGGGCGACCAGATCGAAGGGGCAGCCAACAGCAGACCAACACTTCCACATACTTAGAAGACTGAGGAACTTTGAGCTGCCTCAAACACGATTAGCATATAAAGCATACTGTTGGGTATATCACAACTTGTTGTGAGGACATCTCTGCCCAATGCAAAGCTAATTGCAGAGAGTTCTGGATGAAGCCCGGTCCATTTCACGAAGTAGACTCCGCACTGTTGATTGCATTTGCGCTTCACAATGCCTGGGAAACGGAGGTGACATGTTCAAAGACATGTCTCAACCCGGTCATTCCTTCTACTTCCGGTTCCCGTCGGGCAGAAGATGCAGAAGGCTGAAAGCTCGCACTACCAGACTCCATAACAGCTTCTGTTGTCAGGCTTCTGAGCCGCTCTTGACAGGGTATTGCCGATTCCCCTCTAATTCTTGCGGACATTGGACTTTGTGGAACTGATATGAAACAGTGCGCCAACAAACGTGATCGATGCGCTGCACTCCCATTTTCCCTTTTACACTACCTGTTGTTGAGATGGGATTGTTTGCATTGTATATAATATTATTTGATCTGATTGGATTGTTTGCAAACCAAAGGTTTTTTTGCAGCTCTCAGGGGGACATGACAATAATGCACCTAAACCGGAATCTGAAGAGAATCAACCTGTTCCAGATCCAATTAGCGACCAACGATCAAGTATATTAACATTTTCTAGTTAATAGCCAACCTAACCTGATGGATGCAGTCTAGCATTCCCGTTTTTCGCAAACTATTTTCACTTTCCCTTTAACATTGTCTTTATCAACACATCATCCCACCTGTCAGTCTCACATGCAGCGTCCCATTGACCTACCTGGTATTCCGATTGCTGCTAGAATTGGATAATAATAATATTCAGCTGACAACGGCTTTTTCCAACTCATTTCTTCTTCAAGTCTTCCCCAGTTATGCTGTGCAAAACTTACAGAAGTCAAAGTGAGATGTCAAACCGCGCTATATTTATATTCTTTGAAAAAAGTGAAGGATAACGTGCGTTCATCTCCCCGCGGACATCCATTGTGGATCGTTGAACAAATAGGTTGCTCCCATGTGATGCAAAGATGTAATACAGAATTTTATTTATAGCATTTGTAAAGGATTTTCCAGTAAACGCACCATTCACTTAATATGCACGCATTGATAATTTGATCCTGGGTTTCCCGTGGAGCTCCCTTTCAAAAGAAAAGAGAATCGTTCTTGGGCAGCGGTCTACATGATGTAAATCACAGGGAACTTTCTAGACGACATCGTATACAATTCAGATACAACAGCAGCATTAATATCTCCTCTTTTGGCAGCATGCCACATACATGGTTAGTGTAGAGAAAGCTGGGACTTTGCAGAAGGACTTGGATAGGTCGCGAGAGTGGGCAGGGAAGTGGCAGATGGAATATGGAGTAGCAAAGTGTTGAATCATGCATTGCGACAAGATGGATTCTTGAATGGTACGAGTGTCAGGGTTATGGAGAGAAGGCAGGAGAATGGGGTTAGGTGGAGAGCGATGGAGTATCCATGATTGAATGGTGGAGTAGACTTGATGGGCCGAATGACCTCATTCTGCACCTATAATTTATGAAATTGTGGCCGCTGATCAATACATGCTGCGATGTAATATTTTATTTGGAACCTTCCTACTGTTCTTCCCAGACACAGTTGAAATCACTTGACATGTAACCATTAATATTTTTTTTCTGGATTTCGCTTGGAGCTCCTCTTCAAGACAAAAGTGAATGGTTCCTGTGTAGCGGTATAAAATATGTAAATCACAAGGAACTGTCTATTTGCGAGTGAATACAATTCGGATACAGCAGCGGCATTAATATATTTCAACTGTTGGCACTTCATGAAGAAAATGATAAGAAAATATAACGTATAACGTGCTAAATGACCAGAAATAAATATTGGTAAGGAATGTCCATGACCAAAAGGTTATCTTTTAAGCAATGTTTTTGTCAATAAAACAGACAAGGAAACAGCGTGTGACGTTATTCCAGATATTAGAGCGAAATCATCGGAATGCATTGATAATGGATTGATGTGGAATTACCTGCCACAGAAGGCTGTGGAAGCCATGTCAGTGGATATTTATGTGGCAGAGATACATAGATTCTTGATTAGTAGGAGTGTCAGGGGTTATGGGGAGAACGCACGAGAATGGGGTTAGGAGGGAGAGATATATCAGCCGTGATTGAATGGCGGAGTAGACTTGATGGGCCGAATGGGTCACCAAGAGAGAAATTGGGGGATATCTACAAACCAATCGAATTTAGCTTCTTCAAAAGAGTGGATACAATAGACAATAGACAATAGGTGCAGGAGTACGCCATTCGGCCCTTGGAGCCAGCACCGCTATTCACTGTGATCATGGCTGATCGTCCACAATCAGTACCCCGTTCCTGCCTTCTCCCCATATCCCTTGACTCCGACATCTTTACGAGCTCCAGAGAATTGGCCTCCACTGCCTTAGGAGTCAGAAAATTCCACAAATTCACAACCCTCTGTGTGAAAATGTTTTTTCTCATCTCCGTTCTAATTGGCGTACCCCTTATTCTTAAACTGTGGCCCCTGGTTCTGGATTCCCCAACATCGGGAACATGTTTCCTGCCTCTAGCGTTTCCAAACACTTGATAATCTTATCGGTTTCAATAAGATCCTCTCTCATCCGTCTAAATTCCAGTGTATACAAGCCCAGCCCCTCCATTCTATCAACATATGACAGTTCCGCCATCCCGGGAATTAACGTCGTGAACACATTCTGCCTTCCTCAATAGCTAAAATGTTCTTCCGCAAATTTGGAGACCAAAACTGCACACAATGCTCCAGGTGTGGTCTCACTAGGGACACGAACAACTGCAGAAGGACCTCTTTGCTCCTATACTCAACTCCTCTTGTTGTGTAGGCCAACATGCCATTCGATTACTTCACTGCCTGCTTTACATGCATGGTTACTTTCAGTGACGGATGAACAAGGACCCCCAAATCTCGTTGTACTTCTCCTTTTCCCAACTTGACACAATTCAGATAAGAATCTGCCTTTTTTTTCCCCCACCAAAGTGGATAACCTCACAGTACACAACGAATACAATATATTAGACTGGAGGAAATGCTGTTGAATCGCCATTTTGCTTGGAACATCCATTGGGGTCCTGAATTGTGGGAGTGCAGCAGGTCACGTATTGTATCTCTTATAGTTAAAGCAAACTGAAAATGCTGGTCAACAACAGTATACCATGCATGCGAATGGGTTGCATGTTGAGGAGAACATCACTGATAACCTCCTCCCGCATTTGTTCTCACTCACCTCATATCACGTGAATAACTCAGCATTCAGACTGGTGGAAGTTGTCACATTGTAGGAACGGCATCATCCCTGATACTCAAGTAGCCGAAAGTGCAGCTATTCTTCCGTCGTGGGCAGTGTAGTGACCATCCAGTTTTATGAATTTCAGAAGAGCATTTCGCCAACAGGGAATCGAACACGGCCCGCGGCGATGAGAGCGCCGGATAATAAGGACCAGACCACCTGAGAACACGTGGAAGCTGCTGCAACAGAGGCGCAGCAATGCTGCCACACCAGTGATTCATTTTGGGAGTCCGCTTCCACTAGCTAATCAGACGGTAACATATCTGTAAATCGAGGCAGCGCTGGGCAGAGTCAGATTGAACGGCGGAATTCGGCCATTCAGCCCATCGAGATTACGGCTGCTCTTTTTTCCTTTTCAACTCAATTTGCCTGCCTTCTCCCTGTAACATAGATACACGGAAACATATAAAATAGGTGCAGGAGTAGGCCTTTCGGCGCTTCGAGCCAACACCGCCATTCAATATAATCACGGCTGATCATTCTAAATAAGTACCCGTTCCTGCTTTCTCCCCATATTCTTTGATTCTCCTAGCCCTGAGAGCTGTATCTCACTTCAAAACATCCAGTGAATTGGCGTGCACTGCATTTTGTGGCAGAAAATGCCACAGATTAGTAAGATTAAACGAGAACTTACCAGTTTGAAGTTTGATCTTTATTTTATGAGCAGTTACGTTGGTGATTACGTGAAGAAGACCCGTCAGGGCGCATGCGCTTCAATTTCAAAGCAGCGGTGTGAAATCACAAAACACCAATAACGAAGTAACATAGTAACATAGTAAATATGAGTAAATTTTAGAACTTCCTGCTGACCTTTATGAAAGAGGGTTGGGCGTGGTGGGCACGTAATCACCAACGTAACTCCTCATAAAATAAAGATCAAACTTCAAACTGGTAAGTTCTCGTTTAATCTTACTAATTTACTTCGGAGTCACGTGAGTGACTACGTGAAGACTTTAAAGCTTTGTGATTTCATGCCGCAGATTCAAATCCCGGCTTCTCACTGCATTGATTGACACGGAACGAGAAATAATCAATAATGCATTAATGACATTTGCATGAAAAAATGCAGTAATTCATTTATTTGAATAATAGAATTAACAGTATCCCCTTTAACCCAGAGGAATTTAAGCAAAACTTAATATAGTATCTGCAAAAAGCCCCGTATTGGCAATAGGCCGATGGTAAAAGTGTTGAAACACCAACTTATCAGATCACCCGGCGGCTGCGAGAATATAGTCGAGGGGACGTCCTTCGTCCTGGCCGCCGATGTTGCTGCTAAATCGAATGGGATGTAAAATCATCACTGTTAACACCTGCAGCAACCGAGACTTGTTTTAACCATCTTGAAATAGTCTGAACTGACACTATCTTGTATGGTTTTTCATGAATGATAAACAATCTTGTTTTCATATTTCATAAGTCCTTTGTAGCCTCAATGTATTGCAACAAATATGTCTTAACACATAGACATGGATCCATGGAATATGCAAATAAAACACTCTTGAATCCTGTCACACCTGACCCTACTTCATTTGAGTAGGTCATAAATGTAAAACATAACATTATCCTGAGGTACTTCCATCCTGTGTATCTGTAACTTTTGTAATGTCTGCACTCTCTGTGCTTGTTACAAGTGCCATAAGCATGACTACCTTCATGCTGAATTTGGCCAAAAGCAGAATCGTACTAAGAGTCCATTGATGAAGTAGCTTAAAACCACTCTATATTCCAGATTGCCATACCTAGGTTTAGAAGATCTGGAATTAATATTCCTTTCATTAATCTGGAAACGAAAGAACGAGACTCAACAGGATGTCTTTCCGATCCCATCAATAAAAAACGAGGGCAATGTACTTCTGGCTGAATAAATCGCACTATACCTCAACCCCTCATAATAGACTTAAGACATTTGAGACATGTGCCATACAACATTCAATATTCTTTTGTACACAGAAAATGTTCTCATTCTTTACATAATGGGAAAGCAGCATTTACAGAGTCACAACCTCAGATTCGCAAATGTACTGCGAATATGAGAAATATTCTCACAAGCCTTCCAGCAGCTGTAAAACGTTGATTCTCCATGTCTGCAAAAAAAATAATGCCTCTTCCATATTCCATCTGTCCACTGATGGATACTATTTCAGTGGCACCAATCCTAGTGCACTGACATCAATCTGTAAGACAACGGAAGGCTGTTCAATCAGTATCTTGCTCGAACTACTGGAGACATGTTAAATCCACCACTGCAAATCAGAAGCAGCATTTGTTGTTTAACTGCATGGCCTATCAAAATGTCCGCCATGCATCTTAGTGCCTTTTCTTTTTGCCGTCTGTAGCAGCTGGTAGTGCAATGGCCCATATTGTATTGCTGCAAATAACACTAATTTTCCTAGCAAGCTGGCCACCTGTCTTAATTGAAGATTGTTGCTTTTTTAACAGCTTAATGCAACTGTGCTGGACCTTTTTCTGTTTACAGGTATTAATGCCACCTGCTGGATATTCAGGTTCCTACAGCTTTGAGTTACCTTTCCTGTTAGGCAGGAAGTTATAATAATCTAGGAAGTCCAGCCCAGAGGGTACCTCATGGTGTAGACAGTGTAATTCTCAGTGTGTAATCTATCGCCATCCTACCCCACCAGTTTGTTAGACGCAATATCTGTGAGTAATTATGTTTGTTAACAGCATCTTCATATGCTATAAACGTTATTGAGCATGATTGCTATTATTAACAAAGTTAAGAATGTTTCATGTACCCTGGTTGGTTTCTCACATAACAGCACTGTATTTAGTGGCGGCATCATATTTTATGTTTCTATACCAAGTGTATAACGTTATTAAATATGCGGTTTCCCTTTCTGCTTGTATGTTACAGTTTCACAGTTGAATACAGTAAAGAATCAACGACATCTCGTGTTTCCGGGTCTTTATTGGATTAATTGTTTAACTTGCTAGATAGCTGGATAGGGACATCCAGCGAGCCCAGTATAGTGAAAAGACAGCACCACACCAAGCTGTACGACAGGGTGGCTCACATCATGACATTGTCTGTCCACACCTCAACGCCATGGCAACAAGCAACCAAGACAACGCTTCACAGAATGAAGCCAAGTCTCCCAGCATTCGTTCTTACCGCTCTGCAGCGAGTTCCAGTGCCAGCATGGCGGCCCTTAAAGCACGGGCTAAAGCAAAAGCAGCCGAAGCCAGAGCAGCATTCGCTCAGAGAGAGATGGATATGAAGGTCGAGGCTGCGCGGATGCAGCCGGAGGCTGCGCGGATGCAGGCGGAGATGATGGTCGAGGCTACGCGGATGCAGGCGACCTTAGAGGCCTTGCAGCAAGAAAGCGAGATGAAAGCAGCCATTGCAGAGGCCGACACCATAGAAGCAGGTTTATTAGCAGAACAGGGGTCACGTAATAGATCACCGAGCCCTGTTCGCCCTCAAACCCAACACGAGCATACTCTGGACTACGTCATAGAGCAAGCCAGCATAAAGTCAAGCCAACATGTCACCGATTATGATATTGAGAGTAGTAGCATACTATTTTGTCCATTGCCACACGTTCATCAGACAAAATCTAATCTGGCCAGTTCATTTCATAGGCATCACAATCCCAGTAATTTGCAAGGAAACATGGAGCCTAAATTGGAGGATAGAATGCCAAAGGCAACCTTTATGCACAGCGGCTTTATCAACTCTCCTCAAGCCACCAACGATATCAATCCCACCACCATGGACCTCGCCAGATACTTTGCCCGCAGCCAGCTCGTTACAACAGGATTGACGGCCTTTAATGACAAGCCTGAGAATTACTGGGATTGGAGATCCTCCTTCCAAAACGCCATACCAGGCCGAGGCCTTTCACCCAGAGAAGAGCTAGATCTTTTGGTAAAATGGCTCGGAAAAGAATCATCGGAGCAGGCAACAAGAATTGAGGCTGTCAACATGAGGAATCCAACAGCAGGTTTGAAGATGGCTTGGCAGAGGCTCGAAGAAACTTATGGTTCACCCGAGTCTATTGAGCAAGCCCTCTTTACCAAGCTTGAGAACTTTCCCAGGATCACCATCAAAGAGCCATACAAGCTACATGAGCTCGGGGACCTTCTGTCAGAAATCGAAGCGGCAAAGGTTGATGGGTATCTACCCGGTTTGTCTTACCTCGATACCTCCAGGGGAGTTGCTCCGATCATTGAGAAGTTTCCGCATAACATCCAGGAAAAGTGGACCGGCTTTGGATCCAATTATAAACGCTGCCACCGGATCTCTTTCCCCCCATTTAAAGTGTTTGCCGACTTTATCCGCACGGAGGCAAAAACCAGAACGGATCCCAGCTTCAATCTTTGCTTCTCTCGTCCAGCAATCGTCCAGAGGGACCACATAGAGAGAAATGGTAAAACCCTCGTCTCCGTCCACAGGACACAAGCATCTCCAACAACTCCTGAGACACAGAAATCCAGCGACCCATCGAAGCTGTGCCCTATCCATGCCAAGATTCATCCATTAAAGAAGTGCAGAGCCTTCAGAGAAAAGAGCCTGGAAGACCGCAAACACTTCCTTAAGGAACATTCCATTTGTTTCCGCTGCTGCTCCTCCACAAGTCATTTCGCCAAGAACTGTACAGCAGAAGTGAAATGTACTGAGTGCGACCGTGACAGACACCTCTCTGCTCTACATCCAGGCCCAGCCCCTTGGAAGTGCAAGCCATCTCCCCCCGCATCTGAGCATGGCGGGGATGAAGAGGTAGCATAAACCAGGAGATCACCTCCAGATGCACAGAGGTGTGCGGTGATGGGGTCAGCGCGAGAGCATCTGCTAAGATATGTCTCATCTCAGTCTATCCAGAAGGACGTCGCCAAGAGGCACGCAGGATGTACGCCATCTTAGATGAACAGAGCAACCGCTCTCTTGCAACATCTGAGTTTTTCAATATCTTTGAGATCAAAGGAAATCTTAAGCCATATGCACTGCGGACATGTGCCGGGCTCAAGCAGACTGCAGGTAGAACAGCCTGCGGTTACATGGTGGAGTCTGTGGATGAGAAGACATTGCTCCCTCTTCCTCCACTCCTAGAATGCAATCAAGTGCCTAACAACCATGCCGAGATCTCCACTCCCAAAGCTGCGCGTCACCACAGCCATCTCAGATGCATTGCCAACGTGATTCCTCCACTGGACCCAAACGCCAAAATACTGCTCCTATTGGGAAGAGATATTCTGCAGGTGCATAAAGCGAGGAAACTAATTAATGGTCCCAACAATGCCCCGTTCGCCCAGAAGCTGCATCTGGGATGGGTAGTTGTTGGCGATGTAGGTCATGGTGGAGCACATAGACCTACCCAAGTTCAGGGACGCGCTCCAGGGTCTACATATGCTACAGATTCCACGCCCCTACACCACATTCTCAAAGTTGAGCATGCCACAAAAGGAGCTTCGTCTGTTCTCAGACGCATCAGTCAAGGCCATTGCCGCAGGTGCCTATCTGAGGGTCACCACCGAAGACGGAATAACGGAGGTGGGCTTCATCTTTGGGAAAGCAAAGCTGGCAACCCAGCCAGAGCTCACTATTCCAAGACTGGAATTGTGTGCAGCGGTCCTGGCTGTCGAAATCGCAGAGATGATTGTGAAGGAGATGGACTTGTCATTCGACGACATCATCTACCACATGGACAGCAAAGTAGTGCTGGGGTACATCTGTAACCGGTCAAGGCAGTTTTACACATACGTCCACAGCCGAGTCCAACGCATCTATCAGGTTCGTCATCCCATCAGTGGAGGTTTGTCCTCACGGATGACAACCCAGCTGACCCCGGATCACGGTCCGTCCCAGAAGCTCCACAGTGCACCACCACTTGACTGCCACGACCAGCGTTTCTCAAGAGACCACATACCTGCAATGTTTTACCTCAAGAGACCTTTGAGGTCGCGGAGCCTGATCTAGATAGTGAGATCCGTCCTCTAGCAACTAACATGACGCAGGTCCTTACTGTGCTGAATCCCTCAAGAAGTGAGTGGCCCATGGCAATCATCTCAAAGACCTTTCCAAGTCAGGATGGGAAGGTTCGGAGAGTGGAATTCAGAATCTTCAAAGATGGAGGCCAGAAGCTCTACGTCCGCCCAGTCACCGAAGTGGTTCTCCTCCTGTCTCCCGAAGACTCTGGGGGTTAAATGGGAAATTTGCATGGGGTCTGGGAGACCCCAGGCGGGGAGTGTGCTGGACCACTTTCTGTTTACAGGTATTAATGCCACCTGCTGGATATTCAGATTCCTACAGCTTTGAGTTACCTTTCCTGTTAGGCAGGAAGTTATCATAATCTAGGAAGTCCAGCCCAGAGGGTACCTCATGGTGTAGACAGTGTAATTCTCAGTGTGTAATCTATCGCTATCCTACCCCACCAGTTTGTTAGACGCAATGTCTGTGAGTAATTATGATTGTTAACAGCATCTTCATATGCTATAAACGTTATTGAGCATGATTGCTATTATTAACAAAGTTCAGAATGTTTCATGTACCCTGGTTGGTTTCTCACATAACAGCACTGTATTTAGTGGCGGCATCATAGTTTATGTTTCTATACCAAGTGTATAACGTTACTAAATATGCGGTTTCCCTTTCTGCTTGTGTGTGACATGTTTCACAGTTGAATACAGTAAAGAATCAAAGAATCTCGTGTTTCCGGGTCTTTATTGGATTAATTGTTTAACTTGCTAGATAGCTAGATAGGGACATCCAGCGAGTCCATTATAGCAACCATCAATCAGATCTACCCTTTACCATGGGAAAAATTACTACCATGTCAATTGATTCAATTGTGAAATTAAAATAAGTGGCGTTAACCTTGATTTCACTGGATGAATTAAACCCAAAACTTTCAAAAGTGGTTTGAACAATTGAGAGAGATAACTCACTAATTCTCTTGTTCGTCCTAATTAGGACATCATCCAGTTAAGCCATCAACATCTGTCTTTGGACTCTAATTAGCCCCAAAATTGGTTTTACCAATTTAGTGACATTCTAGGAACTGAAGTTAACCCATTAGACAGAACTTTGAATTGCCATAATTAGATACATAGATACATAGAAAATAGGTGCAGGAGTAGGCCATTCGGCCCTTCGAGCCTGCACCGCCATTCAAAATGATCATGGCAGATCAACCAACTCAGTATCCCGTACCTGCCTGCTCTCCATACCCCCTGATCCCTTTAGCCACAAGGGCCACATCTAACTCCCTCTTAAATATAGCCAATGAACTGGCCTCAACTACCCTCTGTGGCAGAGAGTTCCAGAGATTCACCACTCTCTGTGTGAAAACGTTTTTTCTCATCTCGGTCTTAAAGGATTTCCCCATTATCCTTAAGCTGTGACCCCTTGTCCTGGACTTCCCCAACATCGGGAACAATCTTCCTGCATCTAGCCTGTCCAACCCCATAAGAATTTTGTACGTTTCTATAAGATCCCCTCTCAATCTCCTAAATTCCAGCGAGTATAAGCCAAGTCTATCCAGTCTTTCTTCATATGAAAGTCCTGACATCCCAGGAATCAGTCTGGTGAACCTTCTCTGCACTCCCTCTATGGCTATAATGTCCTTCCTCAGATTTGGATACCAAAACTGTACGCAATACTCCAGGTGTGGTCTCACCAAGACCCTGTACAACTGCAGTAGAACCTCCCTGCTCCTATACTCAAATCCTTTTGCTATGAAAGCTAACATACCATTCGCTTTCTGCACTGCCTGCTGCACCTGAATGCCTACTTTCAATGACTGGTGTACCATGACACCCAGGTCTCGCTGCATCTCCCCTTTTCCTAATCGGCCACCATTTAGATAATAGTCTACTTTCCTGTTTTTGCCACCAAAGTGGATAACCTCACATTTATCCACATATCGGAAAATTGTTTCATTCCGATAAATTTCAAATATTTGTATCTTACAAATGAACTGACACTGAGTAATATACATCTTCCAGATCTAAAGGTGCCATATAACATATTTTGAAATAAGTTGATTGGCAGTCCCAAAGTCTCCATTTTGAAGTGTCTATACCACAAAATTTTAAAGACTTGTCAGGTCTAAAATACTCCTCACCTTTTTAGGTCGAGAAAATTTAAACACAATTTGGTGGTTTTCATAAACACACCTTTCAATTACTTGTTTATAGACAAGTTTTCAAATTCAGCTTGAACCTCCATCACTTCTTTTTGTGAAATTAGAGTGTTCTGCTAGGAACATGCTGGATGGCAAATCACTATTTGGATCGAATCAATTCGAAACCTTTGAATAATACTCATAATAATGTATCTGAAGTAATTTGCTTCCAATATTTGACTGTTTTTGCCTTAATATGTTCCCATGAGAACCATGTCCACCTACCTCCTTTGTCACCTGATTGACCTGTGGTTCCTGGCTCCTGGCAGGAAAACCCACGTTTTTTCGTGTTCCCGCTGCAGGACGCCAACTGTGCCCCTGCTTCAATGGTCGACTTGTTCCTGGTGTAGGCCCAGGATTCTGTATGATGTCTGAAAGGATATCTCCTCTTCACAGACTTGCCGACCATCGATGTTTTGATCAACTTTGCTGTTTTTGCCTCATCATCCAACTCTTTCCCACGTTTCGTGAAGTTTTTCTCCGAAGAGCAAGTTGATTGACTGCACATTGCTGGGCTTTACAGAGTTGCTGCAACTTGGGGTTGATGGTGGGCCGAATGGCATACTTCCTGAAACAATTCATCTCGAAGTGGGCGCTACATAGCAACCCTACTGCCTCTTGATGCATCTCCATCCCTGGCCTCCATCCACTGTTCTTGCAAAAATGCAGTTGTTCCTCAACCCAGCAGCTTAAATATTCTCTGCAGTTTTATTTCTTAGGCTCACATGCCCTCGTCCATCTGACCCCTTATATCTTCGTTCACTGCTAGTACTTTCAGCAATACGCAGTTCCTTGGGGTCTCGTGCTTTTTTGGCATTTTCATCCATCGTAAGCTACTGGAGCTGATGGAAGACAAAATAGTTGATCGTAGAGGCCACTTCTTCTCCCAGTGGCTCTCCTGACTCTGACGGGGCAGCGAATCGTACTGCCAGGAGTAGAACATCTGGCAGCTGCTGTCTTCGCTTGTATCGGCCTCACCGTCAGAGTCAGGATCAGAACTCTCACAGAGCAGCGAATCGTACTGCCAGAAATAGAACATCTGGCAGATGCCGTCTTTGCTTGTATCGGAGAACTCTGCTGACCCTGTGTACGCGCCTCATCAATGAGGGTGCTATCAAGCAGCCCTTTACTAGGTGCTGGTGACCTGTCTTCTGCAGCCTGGCTCTGATATCACTTCTCCTGGAGTATGTCTTGTTGGAGCAACCTGTGTACAGGTTCTCCATTTGGAATATCCACTCAGAAAGTGGTATCCAGCCTTGGAGGTGAATCCCAACTGACTCTTGCTCCATGGACCTGACTTGCATGTTGGCTAGCGCCCAACTGACGCTGGCTCCGTTCTTTTTCTAAATACACAAGTCCACAGTCGCCCCGCTCCCAGCCGGCGACTGTTACAGGGGTATGAGGAAGCCCTTCACCAACCGCATTCCCGCGGCTCTCTATCGGCTTTGCGGCTCGCCTCTTGCCCTTGCCCGTTTTGTTCATGGTGCCTGTGAAAAAATCGCTACGGCCCACCACAGTAAACGGACCTAAAAAACTCCCCAAAAGTGTTTTACTTACCTTGGAGTTGTAAAAACTACATTCCACTAGAGCTCCTCACGTCCGGGAACGCCAACGCTTAATGACGCGCATGCGCCCTGACGGGTCTTCTTCACGTAGTCGCTCACGTGACTCCGAAGTAAAATCACAACTCTCTGGGTGAAAATGTTTTTCATCATCTCAGTCCTCAATGGCCTACCCCTTATTCTTAAATTGTGATCCCTGGTTCTGGACTCCCCCAACGTCGGGTACATATATTCTGCATCTAGGCTGTCCAATCGCTTAAGAATTGTATATGTTTCTATAAGATGCCCTCTCATCCTTCTAAATTCCAGTGACTATAATCTCAGTCGATCCATTCTTTCATCGTCGGTCAGTCCCGCTATCCCGGGAATTAACCTGGTGAATCTGCGATGCACTCCCTCAATAGCAAGAATATCCTTCTTCACATCAGGAGACCAAAACTGCACGCAATACTCCAGGTGCGGGCCCACTGCCTGCTATACCTGCATGTTTCCTTTCAGTGACTTATGTACAAGGACACCCAGGTCTCGTTGCGCCTCCCGTTTTCCTAATCTGACACGATTCATATAATAAACTGCCTTCTTGTTCTTGCCACCAAAGTGGATAACTTCACACGTATCCACAGTATGCTGCACATGCCATGCACATGCCCACTCACCCAACCTATCCAAGTCAACCTGCAGCCTCATAGCATCCTCCTCGCAGCAAATACTGCTACCCATCTTTGTGTTATCCGCAAAACCATGACGCCAAACCAAAATCATCCAGCACCTATCTGTTCTGATGTACAGCACTTTGGTCAACGTGAGTTGTTTTTAAATGTGCTATACAAATAAAATTAATTGATTGATTGATTGATATCTATAGCCCCTTTAAAAATTGCCATTAAGGCTCCTCACGCGTAAACCCATTCATCCTCGGAATCATTCTGGTAAACCTCCTCTGGACGATCTCCATCGCCAGCACATCATTCCTCCAATATGGGGCCCAAAATTGCTCACCATATTCCAAGTGAACCCTGACCAGCGCCTTATAAAGCCTCAACTTGGTTCATATTATAGTCCTCTCAAAATCAATGCAATATTGGATTTCCGTTTCTTACTATTGACACAAACTGCAAAATATATTTTTGGAAACCCCGTACCAGCTCTCCTAGGTACGGTTGCACAATCGGTTTCAGAATACTCCCCCCGTTTATAAAGTAGACTTCGACTTTATTACTTCTACCACAGTGAATTTATTAATTCTACCACAGCACTTTGCTTCGTGGTCTTCCATTCGTCACTTCGTTGCCCACTGTCCAAAACGGTGCATGTCCCACTGCAGGCTCCCTGCTTACTGGACACTGCATGACAATCCACCTACCTTCATATCATCCGCAAACATGACCATGCATACACGAACTGCAGCTGGTATTTGCCGCTCAGCAACCGTCCGGTCAATGGTTTCGTTATTGAGTGATTTGTCGGCATTGCTTTCAATGGATCGTGCTCCCTTGACCTCGAGGGAATTACACTGTCTTTACCCGTGTCACATGATGTCCATTGATCTCACCCCAACGAGATGGGGGGGGGGGGGCGATGCGGGATGATTGGGGGGATGTACAGATGGCATTCCGTCAAGCTTGGAGCTGGTGGTCGGCATTTTCAACTCAATGTGTTCATCTGGCTATCCTGACTATCTTTCATTCACGGCAAATGGAGAGGGAACGGAAGGAATGAATGGGTCGTAACAGGTCTTGCAAATGGACCAAAGTTATCCTAAGGGGACATCACGATGTCACGTTGAAAATCCGGATGCTCTCTCAGTTATGATTAGAGTTTCAGGGACAGAAGGTAACGGGGTTGGTTCCTTTCCGGTTTACACAAATATTTATTCGTCGAGCGATATGCGAAATTGAAATGACAAATCAATATATGAACAAAGATAAATGGCAAGCCTTTTAAAAACAATCAGGGAATGAACACCCAGAGAAAGATTTTAAAGAAGGAACTGCAGATGCTGGAAAATCGAAGGTAGTCAAAAATGCTGGAGAAACTCAGCGGGTGAGGCAGCATTCTATGGAGAGAAGGAAATATGCGACGTTTCGGGTCGAGAAGGGTCTGAGAAGGGTCACGACCCGAAACGTCGTCTATTTCCTTCGCTCCATAGAAGCTGCCTCACCCGCTGAGTTTCTCCAGCATTTTTGTCTACCCCAGAGAGAGATTTAGATTTAGATTTTTGGTTTTGGTTTTGGTTTTGGTTTTTGGTCATTATTGTGAGAAACGCATCTACTAAGTTAATTGGAAACATTTGAAGTGAACAGTTGTCAATAGCTCAGAAAACCTTCTACGAACTTCTGCTTTCCGCAAAACCGCTTTTATTATTCTAAATGAACCCCGAACAGCGCCTGGTAAATCCTCAGCATTACATCCTTGATTTATATTATAGTTTTCTAGAAATCAATGCATTCTTGCATTTGCCTTTCTCACTAACGACTCAAACTGCAATTTATTTGTTTGGTACTCCCGCACCAATACTTCCAGTTGAATTTGCACATTCGATTTCCGAACTATCTCCCCGTTTAGAAAATAGACTATGACTTTATTACTTCTACCAAAGTGCATGCCCCATGCAATTTGTCTCATGGTATACCATTTGTCACTTCTTTGCCCTCTCTGCCAATACTTGCAAGTCCTGCTGCAGCCTCCTGCTTACTGAACACTGCCTGACAATCCACCTACCTGTGTATCATCCGCACACATGACACACGAACTGCCGCTGCTGTCCTTACCTCCTTCCTAAAGAAACTATCCTTTAATTCAGAGACCACGACTCTCCCACCAGTGAAACATCCTCTCCACATTCAATCTACCCAAGCCTTTCTTTATTCGATATGTTTCAACATGGTCCCCCCTCGATCTTCCAAACTCCAGCGAATGCAGACAAAATGCCGTCAAACGCTCGTTGTAAATTAACCCATTCATTCCTGGGAACTTTCTTGAAAGCCTCCTCTGGACCATCCCCAGGACCGGTACATCCTTCCACAAACATGGTGCCCAAGGATGTAGAGAGCCCTCAGAGGAGCACATACATTGTATGGGTGCATTGTATTCACGGGCAACTAAAGATAAGAGAGGATGTGTGCGTTCTGACAGAACAAAGCAGAGAATGTATTTACATGATGAGGAATTGGGTAATGTCGGAAATTGGTATGCGTTCATTAAAAACAGCGAGCAGTCGTGGCAGACGACATGTTACGTTGGCCATTCTGAATGAATGGAGTAAAGATGTTTCGAAAGCTGCTGAGACGTCGTTTGGAGTCGCCCGCGCTGCGTTGATCGCCTTGCGTTTGATTTTTCCCAGGATGTCACGTTGAAGATCCAGATGCTTTCTCAGTTGTGATTATAGTTTCAGCGCTGGATCAGAAGGGAACGGAAATAGTTCCTTTGCGGTATACACAAATATGTATTTGGCGAACGACATGCGAAATAGAAATGACTAAGCAATTATGAACAAATATAAATAGCCAGCATTTTTCAAACAATCGGGTAAGGAACACCCAGAGAGAGATTTAGATGTTTGCTTGAGAACAAAGTTTGGTGTTTATTGTGAGAAACGCATCTACTCAGTCAATTGGAAACAGTTGAAGTGAACAGTCGTCAAAAGTTTAGAAAACCTTCTACAAACTTCAGCAGAGAGCTGTTCTTCTTTCTGTGCGCTCTGCCAAGCAAAATCTTTAAATTTCTCTATCGTCACGTGAGGTACATATCGAGAAGGAATAATTGCACAAACATTAACTCAAATAATGCATTTTCACTGAATTTCAAACCAGAGATAAAGATATTGTCAATCACGGTGTTTGAAATCCATAGTGAAATCATATTTGTCTTTTGGTAGTTCTAACAGGTCCTTGCATGGCATATCGTAGCTAGGGAACGAATAATCTGAAAATGCATTTCTGAAATCAACAGATTGGGCAGCTGAAGAGTTGCTGTCTTACAGTGCCAGAGACCCTAGTTTAATCCTGATCATGGGTGCTGTATGTACCGACTATGAGTACGTTCTCCCTCTGACCGCGTGTGTTTTCTCCGGGTGCTCCGATTTCCTCCTACATAGAGACATAAGTGATACCGCGTGGAAACATGCCCTTCGGCCCAACATACCCACACTGCCCAACATGTCTCCACCACATGAGTCCCAACGGCCAGCGTTTGACCAATATCCCTCACAACTGTCCTATCCATTTACCCGTTTAACTATTTCTTAAACGTTGGCATAGTCCCTGCATCAACTACAGTACCTGCTCCCATAGCTTGTTTCATTCACCCATGTCGACAACCCGGGCCTTTGTATCACAGCTTGGGGCGAAGCGCTGAAGGCACTGAAGACGTTAGGATCTGTCGATGTGAAAGATGATAGATTCGCTGGAATAGGTTTAGGGGTGGCTGCAGTCTGGAAAATAATCGGGATATTTACTCTGAAGAGAGGTCACGTGAAACGTCATATAAGTCAAAGTCAAAGTCAATTTTATTCGACACATACACCCGAAGGTGCAGTGAAATGAATGTGCCAGCAGCGGTACAATTAAAAAAGAAGACACAATACACAATAAGATGTAACACAAATATCCACCACAGCATTCTTCACTGTGTTGGAAGGCACACAGTTCAGTCAGGCCTCCTCCTTGTTCACACCGTGGTTCTCTCCGTTGAGCTCTTCTCCGGGCATCCCCGGCAAGGGATCCCAGGCTCCGGATGGTAAGTACACGCCACGCCTGCGGCTAGAAGCTCCACAGACAGCGGCTTCAGGATGATATTGGCCGCAGGCCAGCGGTCTGAAGTCTTCTCCGGGGTTCCCCGGCGAGCGTTCGGAGCACTCCACTCTGGCGACCCCCGCAAAGGGTTAGCCCGCTCCGCGATGGAAAAGTCCACGCTGCGCCCGCTGCTGAAACTCCGGGCCCGACTCTGGGTAAGGCCGCTCCAACCCATGCTGTTAGGCTGCGAGTGACGCGACATGGAAAAAGTGGCCTCTCCGTCGAGGAGGCGACCAAAAGCGGTTCCCCCCTTTCCCCTCCCCACCACTCCCCACATAAGACACACCAAGAGACACTAAAACAAACATTTGGACACACAAAAAAAACAAAAAAGTCGAAATAACAAACAAGCTGCTGGCAGGGCAGCCGCCTCGCAGCGTCCCCACCGACTTAGAATGCTGAAAATATCCAGAAAATCACCAGAATCCGATAAATGGGAGACGAAAGGTCTGAAGAAGGGTCTGGACCGTTGCCTATTTCCTTCGCACCATAGATGGGGCGCCCCGCTGAATTTCTCACCCGCTGAGTTTCTCCAGCGATTTTGTCTACCAACAAAATTAACAGTCAGGTTGTAAGACAATGCAGCAAAATCTACATAGATTGATAGATGCACGGTAATCAGCACTGTCGAGTAGCAGAGGAATGCAGCAGGCCCGAGTAACTTGCAGCACTGCCGATCGGAACAAAACTTATTTGACTTGCAGCAGAAGAGAACGGCGAATAAGGTGGCGAAAAGACGTAGCGCTATGGGGGATCGTTTTCGAGCAAATTTAATTACAACGCAGACCGGAAGTGGTCAAAATATGCTACACTCCAGAGCAGGATGAAGCTGCTAGAAATTGCAAGGAGTAAATTTATGGACCGTCACAATCGCCAAGAAGTTCACTGGGAGAGAAAAATAGGAAATTATATACGCCGTTATATGGATGGTGATTCCTGGTGCTGAGCGACGTGTCAGTACATTTTGTTTAGTTGTTTGCTTTGCTTCACATTCGAAAATGAGTTACTTCGCAGAGTGTGCCTTTGGTTTGATTGTTCCTCGTGCTGCACTGTGCTGATCCCCAGGCACGTGTAGGAATTCATTTCATCAATGCAGGATGGAGGATAAAGACGTATTGGTCGGAATAAAAATGGCATGCCGATGCACGGCGATGCTCAACCCTGCATTGTGAAAGCAGATATGCTACAAACTAATCTAACATTGGTTTATCTGACGTAGAGGAGACCACTTTGGAACACCAAATGCAGTTCAATACATTGGAAGAAATGCAAGTGAATCGCGATTGTGTTTTGAATTGTGCGAAGGAAACAGGAGAAACAACGGGGGTTACATCTTCTTTGGTTACACGGGAAAGGGATACAAGTAATGCAGATAATCTATATACCCACCTACTCGCACCAAACTCTATTGCACATGCTTTCTGTAGGATTGACATAGGCTCAATGGGTGAGCGAATGGGCCGCAATTTGTATGAAATAAGTTGTACCCAATACACCGGAAGCGGAAAATGCGGAGATTGTTCTCTCGCGAGCTTTATTTTTAATCCGGGCGCTTCAGGTCTGAAGAAGGGTATCGACCCGAAACGTTGCCCATTTCTTTCGCTCCATGATGCTGCTTCACCCGCTGAGTTTCTGCAGCATTTTTGTCTACCACCTATTTTCTATGTTTCTATGTTTCTATGGTTCTATGATTCTTCGATTCTATGTTTCTATGTTTCTATCTTTCTATGTTTCATCTTCCATTCGAGAGGACGCTGCAGCTCAGGCTGTACAAAGTGTTCCATCGTGTGATTGCGGGAAGATAACATTATAGAGTGAAATCAACCCACTCCCCACCCACCTAGGACATCCATTCTGGACATTTCAACAAATAGGTTATTCACAGGTGATGTGAAGCGATCCAACCCATTATGCGACCGCCCCTCAATCATGCACTAACTGAGCCCGACAGAACAAAGGAACTGTAAAGTAGGACAGCGCGTTCTATTTATTAAACTTAACGTGTCGGCATGAAGTTTAAGTTCACAGTTATTGTCACATGAACCAATTGGTGCAGTGATATTTGAGTTACCATACAGCCATACGAATAAAAAGAACACAATATACGATAGAATTTAACATAAACATCCACCACAGAGGAATCAGCATTTGTCACTTTGATGGAAGGCAATAAAGTTCGGTCAATGATCTTCCTTTTGTTCACCGGTGGTCGGGGCCAAGAACCCTCCGCTGTCGCCACTACGGACGGCCCGGTGTGCAGGCCCTCTCGCCGGGATGATCGAAACTCCGAAGTTGGGGCGGATCGGAACATACATTGTGGTTTGGGGTTCCCGAATCGGCCGCTTCTTACCGGAGCCCGCGGCTTCCGATGTTAAAGACCACAGGCCTCGCGGACAGATGTCCAACACTGGCGATTCTCTGCAAAAGATTCCAGGCTCCGCGATGTTAAACTCCACGCTGCGCCCGCGGCTAGAAGCTCCGTAGACCGCAGCTCCACGATTTGAAATTCAGCAGGCCCCGCGGTCGGAGCTCCAACACTTCTTCTTAACGAGTCCACACGCAAGATTAGAAGTTGAGCAGCCAGAGCTGAACACAATTCACGACATCTGCATACAATGATGTCTGTCTTGCGCTTCTTGCACGTGGTGGTGGAAGGATAGGTGAAAACAGGGCCGCGACATGAACGCTCTTTCCTTGACCCCAGCTCCAACACTGGCGATCCTCAACAAGGATCTCAGGCTCCGCGATGGTAATTCCGCGCTGCGCCTGCTGCTGAAGCTCTGTGCCGGTTTCCGGTAGGAAAGGCCGAGCCAATCCAATTAGTTGGCCGCGAGGGATGCGAAGACGCGACACGGAGAAAAGACGCATCTCCGTCCACGTAAGTGAATGAAAAACGGTTTCCCCCTATTCCCCCCACCACCCCCCACATAAGACATACCGAGAAACATAAAAGATACATTTAGACGCACTCAAAATAACAAAAAACGCGAAAGGACAGACGAGCGGCTGGCGAGGTTGCCACTGCGGTGTTCCAGGCCAAAACGTGATGCGAGTCAACGACGTATGCTACGATATAATGCATTACTAGTAGCATGTGTTCAGCACTTCCAAGACCCCGTTCAATGCACTTCACCTCTACCGCTTAAAATTATTTTTCATGGATTTTCCATGCAGCTACACTTAAAAATGTAAGAAAATGTTTCTAGAACAGCGGTCTAAATGAGTTAATCAAGGAGAGCTTTCCAAACGGAAGAAAATATACTACATTTCACTTCATGAATTAAACCAATATAAAAAAATAATGTTCAAACAATAATGAGATCTGACCAGAAATAAATATCGGCAATGAATGTCCTTAAGCAACGGGTTATCTTTTAAGCAATGTGTTAATCAATAAAACAGAGAGGGGATATCTCGGATCATTATTCCAGAAATTAGGGCATAAGCAGCAAAATACATTGTTTTACCGGAGTCACGTGAGTGATTCCGTGAAGAACCCCGCCAGTCCACATGCGCGTAATTACGTCTGACGCATGGCGCAATGACTGGCTGGCAGGCACGTTGCTCCTCCAGTGGTAAGTTTTAAAAACCCTCAGGTAAGTGTTTAAAACTTAGTCGGAGGTAGTTTTCTTCGGTCGGTAATTCTTGTTACAGGAGAAAGTTCGCGTCGATTTAGAAAACGTCTAAGGTGAAGTCCAGGCGAGCCGCCGGGAGAGCAGCTATGGAAGACCGCGGGAGTGCGGCCGTCTATCTCACCTTCCGAGTCGCTGGCGGCACGGCCAGTGACTTCAGACTTGGTGCCTCTTGAGAGCACCGTGGCTACTCCATTGGGTCGAAAAGCCACAAAGAAGTCTGCAAGGCCCGTTGACTAGGATGAGTCGGGCCAGGAGGGTCCCCCTCCTACAATGGATAGAGTCTTCGGACGTTTGTCCATGATGGAGCTCCTGATGGAGAGGATGCTCCACCATGATACGCTCCAACAAGAGGAGTTATATCAGCACGGATCTCCTCGGCGGCTCACGCCAGCGGCACCTCTTTTCAGGGCTGCTTAATGTCTCACTCTCGGAGGAGGAGAGCATTCGGGGTCAGTTTTGTTCTGACTCCGAGTCCGTGGGTATAGCCGTGGAGCATACCTCAAGGCATGAAGGGCGCGAACCAGAGGTGCCAGTCATGGCATCAAGATTTGCAATCCCGACCGAAACAGGGGAACCGCTGGGTGAAGATTTGTGGGTGGTGGGCCCCTGTCTGATGTACAGCAGGATGCCCTGGCCCTAATGTGCAATGTACACTTTGAAATAAATTGCCTAAGGAAGAGTGCCGTCCGCCCTAGACTGAACCCCAAGTTCGCAGCACTGTGCAAATCCAGCAATATACAACCACCGAATCTTTTGTTCGGTGACGATCTGTCAAAAAGAGTCAAGGAGCTGGACGACGAGGCAAAAACGGCCGGACTCATCAAAGCCCCGGCGACAAGCAGAACTTCGTTTCGGCGGCAGCACCCCTGCAAACGATTCGCTGAAACTGGTTCAGGCCAAGGACCAAGCCGGCCATTCCCATAAAGATCTTCTGGAAGTTCTAGTCAGCTCTAATGTTACTATTTTAGTTCAACAACTGTTATCAGTGATTTCACAGCGCTGCTTTGAAGATTGACGCGCATGCGGGTTGACGGCCTTCTTCACGTAATCGCTGATCATAACTCCTCATAAAATAAAGAAAAAACTGCAAACTGGTAGTTCTAGTTTAATCTTACTATTACACTTGTTTTTGAATGAATGGTGTTGGATAATATCAGATTCGTTTATACTGCACAGTATATAAGGGTTCCGAATCGAATTCCTTCCCAATTTGCGCCCAACCACACAGCATACACCAACCGGACATTGATTTTTTCACAACAAGAGAGTTTGGATGTACAAGCTGAAATTGAAACGTTATACAAAAAAGGGGTAATTGAGAAGTCGTTTCATCAATCTCACCAATTCGTGTCTAATATTTTTCCTTGGCGAAAGAAGGATGGTGGATGCCGAATCATCCTTGACTTGACCAGCCTTAACCATTTTGTGCAGTATAAACATTTAAAAATGGAAACTTTTGTTACTGCCAAACAACTGGATTCCAGAAGAAGTATATGGCATGTGTAGATCTTAAAGATGCATATTATTCAATACCCATTCATCGTGATGATCGGAGATATTTGAGGTTTAGCTGGATGAGGCAATTATGGCAGTTTAAAGCATTGCCTAATGGGTGAACCTCGGCCCCTAGATTATTTACAAAACTGTTAAAACCAGTGTTGGGGCTACTCCGGGCTCAGAGTCATATTGTAATGGCTTATTTGGATGATATCCTAATCATAGGGAAGACTCGAGAATCAGCTGAATTATCTGTTTCAGCTGCTAAACTCATGTTTGAGAGATTGGGGTTTCTCATCCATCCAGTTAAATCCAAATTGATACCAATTAGAGTTATTGATTATTTAGGGTTCACCATTAACTCATTGCACATGTCTGTGACTCTGCCCAGGGGTAAGAGATTAGAATTAATAGAAGCCTGCAACGAGCTCGTTGTTGAGCAGCAACCTTCAATTCGACATGTGGGTAGCATACTTGGCAAATTAGTGGCTGCTTTTCCAGCTGCACAATTTGGGCCTTTGCATTATCAAAATTTACAACGTGCAAAGGAGCAGGCACTCAAAATGCATGCAGGTCACTTCAATAGGCCCGTGCGGTTACCAGTTGAAGCCATTGCTGAATTACAGTGGTGGATAGCGAACATTTGGCGTTGCTCCAGTAAAAGTCTGATTGAGAAACCTTCAGTTGTTTCACAGACTGATGTTAGTGCTCTAGGATGGGGTGCTACTGATACCATCTCTAGCTGCGGAGGCAGATGGAATATGCATGAGGCATTTATTCTTCAATCACATGGTATTAACTATTTAGAACTGTTGGGAGCATTCTATGGCCTAAAGGCTTATTGTGCTAGAATGCATCACTTGCATGTTCAGCTTCAGATTGACAACACTACGGCAGTGGCATATGTTAATCACATGGGTGGAATCAAGTCGCCATCTTGTGATAAATTGGCTAACCTTATTTGGCACTGGTGTATTACAAGAAACATTTGGGTGTCAGCTATCTACTTACCAGGTAGATTCAACTTGGTGGCGGAAACCAGGTCACGAAAATTCAATAACAACACAGAATGGATGTTGAATCATGAAGTATTTAATGATACTATCGCTCGGTATGGTGTGCCAGATATCGATTTGTTTGCACCCAGACTCAAGCACCAGTTACCGAAGTATGTTTCATGGGAACCAGACCCTGGGGCAGTGGCGGTAGATGCATTCTCGCAACACTGGGGTGGAATGATTTTATATGCATTTCCCCCATTTTGCCTCATCAGTCGGTGCTTGCTCAAGATCGAGCAGGACGTTTTGGTAGTACCCGACTGGCCTACACAACCATGGTTCCCACTCATTCTTGGAATAATAACACAACCTCTTATGACTGTCCCTAAACGCAGTAACCTACTGGTGCACCCTGTGACTGGGGAGAACCATCCATTACATGACCGTATTCATCTATTGATTTGCAGATTCTGAGGAGGCCATACCTCGGGCTCGGACTATCAGATCGTACCGTGGATGTAAACACTGCGGCCTGGAGGGATAGTACCAAAAAACAGTACATCTCTCAAGTCAAGAAATTGGAGGTGTTCTGCTTACGGGTGAACATATCATATCACACGGCACGCTATATTTTGATGAGGGATTAAGCTATAGTGCCATCAACAGCGCCTGGAGTGCCTTATCATCATACTTATGGCTGGGGTCGGAACAACACTCTGTTGGATCTCACCCTTTAATATCCCACTTCGCCAGTGGGCTCCAGCTACATCCCTGTCTTTGCCCAAACTCACTCTCAAGGTGGTCATGCTCATGACGCTGGTTTTAGCGCAACAGGTCCAGGCGTTGCAGAAGCTGCGACTGGACAGGATGGTGTCATCTGTAAATAACATAACGTTTTACATTATATCATTTAATTAAGCAGAGGAGACCAGGTGTGTCAGGGTTCAAACTTATTTTTACAGCATACCCCACGGACCTTCGCTTGTGTGTAGTTACGCACTTATAGCGGAATATCAAGGTCACCAAGAGCCTCAGAGTCTCCGAGTTAGCGTTATTCATCAGTCACAAAGAGCCGCATAAGAAAGTGTCGGTACAGACCAAGATGGCTGAAACAGGTTCTGGTTTGTGCGGGAGTAGACACTGACATTTTTAAATCTCACTCCACCAGGGCGGCATCAACGTCAGCAGCGAGGGCACTGGACGTCCCTCTCGACCATATCCTCGCGGCCGCAGGATGGTCAAATGAACTGACATTTCAAAGGTTCTTTAATAAATCTCTTACCAGACCGGGGGTATTTGCCCACTCCATTTTAGGATCTGTTTCATAGCTTCCCCCTGGGAGAGAGGGGTCGCTATGGTTTTTATTTTTGTTAATTAAAGCATCAACATGTTTCAATGCATTGTTTATTATTCACTCATCCTGGGTCAACTGATACAGTGTGAGATGCCTGGATTCGTATCCACGGCATGAAATCACAGAGCTTTGAAATCTTCACGGAATCACTCACGTGACTCCGAAGTAATATAGTAAGATTAAACGAGAACTTACCAGTTTGAAGCTTGATCTTTATTTTATGAGGAGTAACGATGAGCGATTACGTAACTCCTCATAAAATAAAGCTCCGCTCCCAACCCTCATATCATAAAGTTCATCTGGTAGTTCTAGTTCTCTCTAAGCTTACTATGTTACTTAAATTATTGTTATCTGTGATTTCACACCGCTGCTTTGAAGATTGACGCGCATGCGGACTGGCGGGGTTCTTCACATAATCGCTCATCGTAACTCCTCATAAAATAAAGATCAAACTTCAAACTGGTAAGTTCTCGTTTAATCTTACTATTCCATTGGAGATATTTGGAATATCAATGTGCAAGGCGATAGATTCGATTTAATGGGTTAAGGAGAGTCTGACTATAAATGTTTAGGGAGAAACTGCGGACGCTGGTTTAAACCAAATACAGACACAAAAATTGAGTAACTGAACGGGTTAGGCAATATTTCTAGTTTAGTTTATTGTCATGTGTACCGAGGTACTGTGAAAATATTTTGTTGCGTGCTAACGTGTCAGCAGAATTTACAGTGTATAGATACATGATAAGTGAATACTATTTAGTGCATGACAAAGCCAGCAAAGTCCTAGCATGGATAGTCCGAGGGATTTCGTGGTGAAAAGGAATAGGTGACGTTTCTGGTCCAGACCTTTCTTCAGATTGAGAGTTAGGGGAAAGGGAAACGAGAGATCTAGGACAAATGAATGGAAGATGATTTTCCATTAATTGGTCCATATCTCTCGTTTCCCTTTCCACCGAATCTAAGTCTGAGGAACAGTCTCGACCGGAAATGTCACATATTCCCTTTCTCCAGAGGTGCTACCTGACCCGCTAAGTTACTTCAGCGTTTTCTGTCTGTCTTTGCACAATTTTTATTTTGGATCAATCTGATGAAAGTATTCACCTAAGGAAGAATTCGCACGAATCTGGGCTCAAACTACGTTGTTTATAGAACATATATGTTAGAACGATGCAGCACAGGAAGATGAATATCATTATTTTCACTTTATTATTTATAAAGGAACACATTAAACTCGGGTGTATGCAAAAAAATATTCAAAAGGAGAATTAAAAGATTGGACGGTTTGAATAATGAGAGGGTCTGGATAGGGCGGAAGCTTTCTCCGAAAGAGCACCACATCTTTCCCCACAGGAGGAGTAGGTACTTGGAAAGAGCTGTCACAGTAAGTGGTATATATATGGTACTCAGCACGGAAACAGGCCCAATTGATCATAAGATCATAAGATCATGTAATAAGAACAGAATATGGCCATTGTGCCCATCGTCTATCCCGCTATTCACTCATGGCTGATCTATCTCTCCCTCTCAACACCATTCTTCTGCCTTCTCCCCATAACCTCTGACACTCGTAGTAATGAAGAATCTATATCTCTATGTCTTTAAAATATCCACTGACTTCACCTTCTCAACCCTCTGTGGCAAAAAAAGTCCACAGATTTACCACCTCCTGACGAAAAAGCTTCTCCTCTTCACTTTCCTAAAAGTACGTCCTTCAATTCCGTGGTTGTGAGCTACAGCCCTAGAATCCCCCACTAGTGGAAACATCCTCCACACATTCACTCTATCCAAGCCTTTCACCATTCCGTGTGATCCATCATGTTCATGTCGAATATGTTTGCAATCAATGCGAGTATATCTGAATGGAGCTGAAAGGATCATCCTCCCCTCATCCAATTTCACTGGTGTGTTTATTTTACTACAGGGATCGCACCCAGCTGAGTATGTGTAATTTAATGAAAAAATCCCAGATATTCATCACGGAGGACCGCCGGAGCTATTTGAGATCAAGGGAAATTGAGCGCACGTTGAGGCGATAGGACGCTTAATATCTGATATAGGACCTTGGTGAGACGATGCGTACAATATTGTCCAGGTCGGAATATTTTAGGAAGGATATCATTAATGTGGAGAGCGGCAGACAATAATCACAAAGATTTAGTCAGGACTGGAGAATTTCAATTGTGACAGACTTGGAAAGTACTTTTCTCCTGGATTGTCGAGATGGGGAAGGTTAAATATCAGATGTTGCACCTCCTGTGGAAACAGAGAACTAGACATGGTGGTTTACAACGCCATCGCATGCATGAGAATGTACCGCATGTTGGGGAGACCATCGTTGATAACTTACACCCGTGCCTGTTCTCATTAATATTCAACTCAAATGATATCTTAAACTTTCAGAATTTGGTTTATGTTGTGGGCAATCGGAGACCACTGTGCAAAAACAGCGGTATGCCTGATACTCAGAATCGAAAGTACAGTGACAGTTCCGCCGCGGCCGTTGCTCAGTGTGGGACCTTTCCAGTTTTATGAATGACAAAAGGCCGTTTCGGTGACCGGGAATCGAATCCGAGCCGCGGCGGTGAAAGCGCAAAATCTTAACCACTGGACCACCAGTGAAAATGTGGAAACTGCCCCATACGCACATGATATTGCCTCTCAAATGCTGCAGGTTGAGGGCCCGTTCAATTAGCAGTGGGTCGCCTCAACGCCAGTGATTTCTGAAAACAACGGCAGTGCTAAGCACCGGGAGAAAAGGCAACATGATACAATAACGTGCAGGTTTCCTTTCTTTCCTGAAAGCATGCCCGAATATTCGTAAGTCTGTGCAGAGCTTCCGCTCTGAATGATCTAACCTTCGATATCAAGTTTCAGGCATCTAGAAGTGACAAGCCTCCACTACGGGTGCGCCTCGGTTGTCATTGTAAGAGCGGATGTTACAATTGGTGTTCAATTACGCTGGCCGATAACGTAATGCATAATGCACTCTAAACCGAGCATCATTTCAATGTTAATTCATAACGTGCAAGACCGCATCCAAGAAAATTAGTAACATAATGATATTAGTGTAATTGTATAAACCCGTGCCTTTCGTAAGTCAGATTACGGCCGAACTGCTGTTATATCAAATCCCAAATTCCTGTGTAATTAAATTTTCAGGACGCCGGCCTATAAAGTTTTCCTGAAAACTCCCTGCGAGATTGACGCGGGTTGTTTCACTTACTTTCGCGACGCTTATTTTCACATTTTCATTGCTTGTATATTCCACCACAATCCAAACAAAATCCAACCCAGCTGTAATATTGCTGACTACCTCCACGTTGACTACCTCGCCAACGACATTTGGCCATTGATAGGAACAGATTGCGCCCTGTTGAATTCTCAGACCACGAATCTGCAGTGCAAAAACATTTCTGCGTTGTGAGCGTCCTGAAAGTTTGATAACACAGGAATTTGGGATTTGATGTAATAGTCAGTTCGGCTGTAATCTGACTGACGGAAGGTACGGGTTTATAAAATTACACTAATATCATGTTGTGAAAGCCCTTCATATTTTCCTCTGGAGTTCAGTGGGTGGGATGAATTGTCCCGTTAACTGAAGATGCCACTGCTGTTTGGTTGGCAGCAATGGCCCAGAAAGCATTTTTGCTAATGTGGATTCAATGGCTTTGTTGATAGCCGATATTTCTCCGAGGGCCTTTAGAGAATCACTCTATCCTTGTCCCAGTTTCATTGGACATCCTCTGTTCTCGTCCGCCCTCCATTTCGACAATCCATGATTAAAAAAACACTTTCCAAGTAAAATGGCGACACAACTGTATTTCTTCCAGTCTAATTTACTATGTTCGGTGTAAATAATATGGTCTGCTTTACATAAAAGATACCTAATTAGTTTCTAATCAGTCTGAAGAAGGGTCTCGGCCCGAAACGTTGCCTAATTCCTTCGCATCATAGATGCTGCTTCCCCCGGCTGAGTTTCTCCAGCACTTTTGTCTACCTCCTAATTAGTTTCTTCTCGTCCGCCCTCACAGACTGGCATTCGAATGGTGTTTTCTTAAGTCTCAATCAACTATTTTGCCAGGGAAACAATGGCGCAGCGGTAGAGCAGTTCCCTTATGGCGCTAAAGACCCGGGTTCGATCCTAACTACGGATGCGGTCTGCACAGAGTTTGCGCGTTCACTCTGTGGCCGCAAGGATTTTCTCCGGGTGATCCAGTTTCTTCCCACACTCCATGAGGGAAGGGGAAGTGGAATGAACAATGGAGGACCTGGCGTAGGGTGACCACTGGGATGGGGGAGGGGAGTACAATGGACGAACCTGAAAGGGGGGGGAGAGGAAGGAGAAGAACAAAGGAGGAGCTTGCGGGAGTACATTGAAACATTGTCAGCGTCATATGTGGTGATATTTGCATACCCTGGGTTAGCAAGCAAGAATTTCACTATGCATTGTCACAGGTGGCAATAAAGTATTCATTTCAATTCCATCGCTTTCCATTGCATTGCATTCCAAAGATGTACAGGTTCGTAGATCAAGAGTCAAGAGTGAAGTGTTTTATTGTCATATGTCCCAGATAGGACAATGAAATTCTTACTTGCTGCAGCAAAACAGAATATGTAAACATAGTACATAACAGGAGAATTTAAAAAAAAGTCCAGTGTGTATATACACATACACACATACTCAATCACTAACAAAAATAGTGCAATAATAATAATAGTATGTTGCAGTTCAGAGTTTATTTGTTTTCTTGTTTAATAGCCTGATGGCTGTAGGGAAGAAGCTGTTCATGAACCTGGACCTTACAGTTTTCAGGCTCCTGTACCTTCTTCCCGATGGCACCGGTGACATGAGTGTGTGGCCAGGATGGTGTGGGTCTTTGATGATGTTGGCTGCGTTTTTTAGGCTGCGACTTCGATAGAAGGGAAGGTCAAAGCCGGTGATGGACTGGGCAGTGGTCACAACATTTTTGCATTCTTTTCCGCTCCTGCACGTTCAAGTTGCCGAACCAGGCCACGATGCAACCGGTCAATATGCTCTCTCCTGTGCACATGTAGACGTTCAGGAGAATCCGCTTCGACATGACGAAACTCTGTAAACTTCTCAGGAAGTAGAGTCGCTGATGTGCCTTGTTTATAATTGCATCAGTGTGCTGGGTCCAGGAAAGATGTTCAGAAATATGTGCGCCCAGGAATTTGAAGTTTTTGACCCTATCCACCATCACCCCATTGATGTAAACAGGATTGTGGGCCCTCATCCTTCCCCTACCAAAGTCCACAATCAATTCCTTGGATTTACTGATGTTGAGAGCCAGGTTGTGTTGCTGGCACCATTTGGTCAATCCGTCGATCTCACTTCTATACTCTGACACATCACCATCTGTGATTCGTCCAACAACAGTGATGTCGTCGGCGAACTTGATGATGGAGTTCCCTCTATGTCCAGTTACGCAGAGAAAGGTATAGAGTGAGTAGAGCAGGGGAGGGGTCGGAGCACGCAGCCTTGAGGTGCTCCCGTGCTGATTGTTACTGAGGAAGAAGTCTTTCTGCCAATTCGAACTGACTGTGGTCTGTGGATGAAGAAGTCGAAGATCCAATTGCAGAGGGATGCGCAGAGACCCAGTTCCGTGTGCTTGGAACCAGCTTTATTTTATTTTATTTTTTTTCTTCAAATATTTAAAAAATATTTACAATACAATAAAACAAAACAGACACAACCACCATAATACAAGACAAACATATATACAAAGTAAACAACTAAACAACTATATTGCAATCCTTGTTTAGGATACATTCAACCCCGTCGGTGCACAACGGTCCCGGAAATTCCCCAGGGTGCCAGTGGAGAGGGCGTAGTCCCTCTCTAGTACCACCCGGGCGCGGACGTAACCCCGGAAAGTGGCAGGCAGCTGGCTCGGGCAGAACCCGCTTCCGCCTGGCGCCTGGCAACCAGCTTTTTTTGTTTTGTATCAACATTTTTTAAATTTAAATTGCACCACGATAAAAAAAAACCAAAAAACCCCGTGGTGTCATACCCACCAGCATGTTACAAAATCATCAAACAACTATTTTACAAGTATTCTAATAACTATTGTAGAACCCCGTAAAGGGGCAAGCATCTGGCTCTGGCAAAACCCTCTTCCGCCTGGCGCCTAGTAACCAGCTTGGAGGGGATGATGGTATTGAACGCCAAGCTGTAACAACAGCCTGACGTTAAGTGTTTTTATTGTCCAAGTGGTGTCAGTAGGTGTGGCTCCAAAGGAATCAAGGGACATGGGGAATATGCAGGAACGGGGTACTGATTTTAGCTGACCAGCAGTCATCGTATTAAAGGCGGAGAGGTGGAGAGCCAGTGATATCGCATCCTTCGCTGACCTGCTGTGACGGTAGACGAACTGTAGTGGGTCGAGGTTCTTGTCCTCGGAGTTGATATGAATCATAACAAACCTCTCAAAGCATTTCCTCACCACAGACGCTGGTGCCACTGGTCGATAGTCATTGAGGCAGGTCACCATACTCTTCTTGGGGATTGGTTTTACGGATGCCCTCATAACGCAAGCGGTAACCTCAAACCTCAGAAGTGAAATTTAACATTGTCCCTAGTATGTAGGATAGTTAAGTGCACGAGGTGATCGCTGGGTGCGACCTCGGTTGGTCGCAGGGCCTGTTTCTACACTCTTTCTCTGGTCTATGTGCAGAAGGACAGCGAGGAAGTAATGGCACTGACTGCTCTTCATCAGGTTGGCAGGGTACGATTAATGAGATGTCACAGAGATCAGAGTTTCTGGCCAGCTATTTCAACCACGCGGCCGATATCTAACGTCCCTGTGTACCAACGACAAATGTGTTGGTATGTTGGTCGGGAGAAGGATGTAGAGATGCTTCAACAGCGCACATAAGCTGAATGGGTGTGGATGGTTTTTGGCGATGCAAGATCGGGTGGGAAATATGAAGTTATTCTTTGTGGTGCAAAGATAACACATTTAGATGATGATGAGAAATTTATGTTAGAGTTCAAAGGGTAATTGATGTTCATTAGATTGGAATCATGGTTAGCCGCATGTTGCATTGGCCTTTATCATGTGAGGCCTTGACTACTGGGTAATGTTTTTTACTGCCTTTAATAATGGATCTGGAGAAGTCTCGAAGAGTGGTCTGCATTGTGCTGGTCGCCATGCGTTTTAGTGTTAACACAATGTCATACTGAGGATCGAAGATAGACACAAGAAGCTGCAGCAACTCAGCGGGTCAGACAGCATCTCTGAAGGAAATGAATAGGTGTCATTTCGGGTCGAGTCCCTTCTTCAGATTGGAGAGTCAGTAGAAATTGAAAACGGTGGTGTAGGCATATATAGAACCGATTAATGAAAGAACGCACTGACTAGTAGGGTGCTGCACGGCTCGGTGCTGGGAGCCCAGTTATTTACAATATATATTAATGATTTAGACGAGGGAATTAACTGTGACATCTCCAAGTTTGCGGATGACACACAACTGGATGGCAGTGTGATATGCGATGACGATGCTATGAGGCTGCAGGCTGACTTGGATAGGTTGGGTGAGTGGGCAGTTGCATGGCAGATGCAATATAATGTGGATAAATGTAAGGGTATCCACTTTGGTGGCAAGAACAGGAAGGCAGATTATTATCGGAATGGTGTCATATTAGGAAAAGGGGAGGAGCAACAAGACCTGGGAGTGCTTGTCCATCAGTTACTGAAAGTGTGCATGCAGGTACAGCAGGCAGTGAAGAGAGCTAATGGCATGTTGGCCTTCATTGCGAGAGGAATTTAGTTTAGGAGCAAGGAAGTCCGATAGCAGTTTTACGGGGCACCGGTGAGACCGCATCTGGAGTATTGTGTGCAATTTTGGTCTCCTAATTTGAGGAAGGGCATTAAGGCTATTGAGGGTAGGCGTAGCTTGCGGGTCTGACATATGATGAAGGAATGGGTGGACTGGGCTTGTATTTACTGGAATTTAGAAGGATGGGAGGGGATCTTATAGAAATATATAATTCTTAAAGGATTGGTCAGGCTAGATGCAGGAAAATTTTTCCCGATGTTGGGGGAGCACAAAACCAGGGGTCACAGTTTAAGAATAAGGGGTAGACCATTTAGGACTGAGGAAAAACATTTTCACCCAGAGAGTTGTGAATCTGTGGAATTCTCTGCCACAGAAGGGAGTGGAGGCCAATTCACTCGATGTTTTCAAGACAGTTAGATTTTTGTCGTTGAGCTAAAAGAATCAAGTGATATGGGGAAAATGCAGGAACGGGGTACTGATATTTGGATGATCAGCAGTCATCATATTGAATGGCGGTGCTGGCTCGAAGGGCCGAAACATCTACTCCTGCACCTATTTTTCTGTGGTTCTATGCAAAAAAGCAAAAAATAAAAATAAAAAAAGGACATTGTTACCTGTTTCTTAGGTTTGAACGAGTTATAGTCAATGAGACTCAACAAGATAGAAGCATAGAAACATAGAAAATAGGTGCAGGGGGAGGCCGTTCGGCCCTTCGAGCCAGCACCGCCATTCATTGTGATCGTGGCTGACCGTCCCCAATCAATAACCCATACCTGCCTTCTCCACATATCCATTGATTCCACCAGCCCCTAGAGTTATATCTAACTCTCTCTTAAATCCATCCAGTGATTTGGCCTCCGCTGCCCTCTGTGGCAGGGAATTCCAAAATTCACAACTCTCTGGGTGAAAACGTTTTTTCTCACCTCAGTCTTAAATGGCCTCCCCTTTGTTCTAAGTCTGTGGCCCCTGGTTCTGGACACGCCCAACATTGGGAACATTTTTCCTGCATCTAGCTTGTCCAGTCCTTTTATAATTTTATATGTTTCTATAAGATATCCCCTCATCCTTCTAAACTACAGTGAATACAAGCCTAGTCTTTTCAATCTTTTCCCATATGACAGTCCCGCCATCCCAGGGACCCATCTCGTTAACCTACGCTGCACTGCCTCAATCACAATGATGTCCTTCCACAAATTAGGAGATCAAAACTGTACACAATATTCCAGATGTGGTCTTACCAGAGCCCTATATAACTGCAGAAGAACCTCTCTACTCTTATACTGAAATCCCCTTGCTATGAAGGCCAATATTCCATTAGCTTTCTTCACTGCCTGCTGTACCTGCACGCCAACTTTCAGTGACCAGTGTACAAGGACACCCAGGTCTCGCTGTACCTCCACCTTACCTAACCTAACCCCATTGAGATAATAATCTGCCCCCTTGTGTTTGCCACCAAAGTGGATAACCTCACATTTAACTATATTATACTGCATCAGCCACGCATCTGCCCACTCACTCAACCTGTCCAGGTCACCCTGCAACCCCCTAACATGCTCGTCACAGTTCACACTGCCACCCAGCTTTGTGTCATCCGCAAACTTGCTAGTGTTGCTCCTAATTCCCTCTTCCAAATCATTAATATATATGGTAAACAGTTGCTGCCCCAACACCGAGCCTTGTGGCACTCAACTCGCCACTGCCTGCCATTCTGAAAAGGACCCGTTCACTCCTACTCTTTGCTTCCTGTCTACCAACCAATTTTCTATCCACGTCAACACCCTACCCCCAATACCATGTGCTCTAATTTTAGTCACCAGTCTCCCATGCGGGACTTTATCAAAGGCTTTCTGAAAGTCTAGATACACTACATCCACTGGCTCCCCTTCATCCATTTTACTTGTCACAGCCTAAAAACATTCCAAAAAATAAAGTCAAGCATGATTTTTCTTTCATAAATCCATGTTGACTTGGACTATTCCTTTTACTGCTATCCAAATGCCCCATTACTACCTCTTTAATGATTGACTCCAGCATCTTTCCCACCACCGAAGTCAGGCTAACTGGTCTGTAATTCCCCGTTTTCTCTCTCGCTCCTTTCTTGAAAAGTGGGATAACATTAGCTATCCTCCAATCCACAGGAACTGATCCTGAATCTATTGAACATTGGAAAATGATCACCAGTGCGTCCACTATTTCCAGAGCCACCTCCCTGAGGACCCTGGGATGCAGACCATCAGGCCCAGGGGATTTATCATCCTTCCGTCCCATTAGCCTACCCAATACGATTTCTCGCCTAATGATAATTTATTTCAGTTCCTCTACCCCCTTTGATCCTCTGTCCTCCTGTACTTCTCGGGAGTGGACAGATCCAAAGTACCTGTTCAACTCCTCTGCCATTTCGTCGTTCCCCATAATAATTTCACCCGTGTCTGCCTTCAAGGGTCCCACGTCTGATTTTGCTACCCTTTTTCCCTTAACACATCTAAAGAAGCTTTTACTGTCCTTCTTTATATTCCTGGCCAGCTTCCCCTCGCACTTCATCTTTTCAGCTCCTATTGCCCGTTTTGTTTCCTTCTGTTGTCCTATGAAAGTTTCCCAATCCTCTGGCTTCCGACTACTCTTTGCTATGGTATACATCTTTTCTTTTAATTTTATTCTTTCCCTAACATCCCTTGTCATCCACGGTTATTGGGATGACTTGGAATCTACTGCAACTTAGGTGAGGGAGGGACGGGGTAAGAGACAATGCAGAGGTTACTTGAAGTTAGAGAATCAATGTTTATACCACTGAGTTGTAAGCTGTCCAAGCGAAATATGAGATGCTGTTCCTCTTATTTGTGTTTGGCCTCGCTCTGACAATGGAGGAGGCCTAGGAGTCAGTGTGGGAATGGGAAGGGGAATTAAATTGTTTGGCAACCAGAAGATCAGGCAGGTCCAGGCGGACTGAGCTAAGGTCTTCAGCGAAACGATCGAAGAGCCTGCGCTTGATATCGCCGATATATAGGAGCCAACACCTGGAATAGCGGGTACAGTAGATGAAGTTGGAGGAGATGCAAGTGTATCTCAGCCTCACCTGTAAAGACTGTCCGGCTCCGTGGACGGAATCGAGGGAGGAGGTATAGGGGCAGGTGCTCCCGCGGTTGCAGGGGAAAGTACCTAGGGAGGGGGTTGTGGTATTAACGGGAAGGGCATCTAAACCAGTGAGTTGCGGTGGGAACGGTCTCTGCGGAAACCGGATAGGGTTGAAGATGGGAAGATATGGCTCGTGGTAGGATCATGTTGTAGGTGGCGAAAATGTCGGAGGATTATGTACTGCATGCGATGGCTGGTGGGGTGAAAGGTGAGGTCTGGGGGACACGGTCCCTGTTGCGACTGGGGAAGGGGAGCAAGAGCGGAGCTGTGGGATATCGAGAATAACCTAGTGAGGGACTCATCTATGACGGAAGAAGTGAACCCCGGTGCCTATCGAAATAAAGCATCTCAGATGTCCTAGTATGGAACACCTTATCGTGGGCACAGCTGCGGCGTAGACTGAGGAATTGGGAGCAGGAGATAGAGTCTTTACAGGAGCAGGGTGGAAAGAAAAGTCGTCTAGATAGAGGTGGGAGTCAGTAGGTTTATAGTAGATGTCCGTCGATAGTCTATCTCCTGTGATGGAGACGGTTAGATTAAGAAACGGTAGGGAGATATCGGAGATGGTCCAAGTGAATTTCAGTGCGGGATGGAAATTAGTTGTGAAGTTAATGAAGTCCGGGAGTTCTACGTGGGTGCAGGAGGTAGCCCCGAGTCAATCGTCAATGTTTCAGGCGGTAGCCCCTCTGCCCTTTCAGTTGTTATTATGGATTCAAAGCAGCAAAAGAACGCGACGGGACGGGCTTTCTTCTGATTTACACCAATAGTTAATCGTCAATCAGCACGTAAAATGTAATCAACCAATACAATCCTGAACACTGATAAACGCCCATCCATTGTAACACAATGGTGAAAGGAACACTCGGAGAGCAATTTGAGATATTTGGTTCTGGGCTGACTTCAGTCAAAGGGAACATTGAACAAGTCAATTCGAATTGATATTGAAATGAGCAGTTGTCAACGATTCAAGGAAAATTCGTTACTTTCCATTAAGAGCTCAAAATGCGCGTTCTTCTGTCACGGCAATTTTCCAACGAACTGCCTGCAACTTCCTGAGATAAAGAGATTGATCATGATATAAACATTAGCTTAAATATTACATTTTTGCTTAATTGTTAACAAGAGAAAAAGTCATATGTCTGGCATGAGCTTTTAATTCCTATGTAATATGAGTTCTGCGAGCTGCTTAACGGGACCTTGCATTGCATGTCAAAACAAACGAACAACTAATCTGGATAATATTGTGCGAAAACGAACGCTTCCTTCTCGAAGTCACGGTTTCGTGTAAATCGGCATCTCGTGCAGCACATTTGAAAAACTATTGATAATGAAGCAGGAATTAACATTACAATCGAACTCCATTACTGTTCGAAGTCTCATTGCAGCTTGGTATGAAAACGTGCAAGAGTAAATGAGTGAAAAAATGGTGAACACTATCTAATCCATCACGGATAATGACATTCACACCATCGATGTGATCTACAGCTGTAGCTATTTCCAAAATACAGTCATCCCCATCAGAGACCGTCACCACCCAGATTCTCATTTTACACCTGCCATCTGGAACATTAAAATTGTAACTGCTAATGGTTCAGGAGCTGTTTCTTCCAAATAACCGTCGGGTTATTAAACAATACAACCGAGCAATAAACTCCGAACTCTGCAGACTTGGCGGGGGGTGGGAGGGGGGGGGGGGAGCGGAGCTGGGGCGGAATTGTTTTGTATTGTGGTTTTTGCAGAGTACGATATTTTCTTATCTGTCCGTTTTTCATTGTTGCGTTTTCGAACAGAGGATAGTAAAACACATGACTCTTGGAAGATAACTCGCCCTGTGTCACTGGCAAAAGGCTGACAACACGTCACAGAACCACGCGTCATTTTCTTCCAGGTGTCATGTGAATGTCGTGAGGCTCTGTCAGGATTCGTCAATATGGTCCACATTTGGTTCCTGAATTTGAATGCTCAGATTTGACGTGTAATATTTTAAAATATTTGAAGTTTGGGTTACATAACCAGACAATATCCATTCTGCAGAAAAGGGACAGCTGAGCCAATCTCTACATGGGAGAAGGGCCCTTTAGGTGTACAAACCGTCAGAACTTCTGCACATCAAATTTATCTATGCACATTACCGCGGTCGAATGCGTAGACTGTTAATATATCCTTCCTCTAAAAATATAGATTGTGTAGCTACGCTGGCTTGTATGAACATCAGCAAATCTCGTTACTTCCTTATGCTTCTTAGTTGATTAGTATAATGTAATCCGAAAGCGCCTCTAAATGGGAATAAAATGTTCTGTTGAAAAGGAGCACCAATAATATAATGAAACTCCCGTTTAGCTAAATGTTGCAGCTGGAATGTGGGAGACGCACTCTAATGTCATCAAGTAAATTTGTGACTTGGGCAGCCACATGAGTAATCACGGGGTGCTTCGAAGAATTATAGTGCTAAGGACGTAGAACGCATCGGGAAATATAGAAACGGTCCATGGTATATTGACACACTGAACTTTTATCTCCTGTTCCGTATTATGCTTACATATTCTGTCGTGCTGCAGCAAGAAAGAATTTCATTGTCCGATCTGGGACATATGACAATACAACTCTCTTGACTCTCTTAACTCTTGAACTTAGAGGTTTGGGCATTTAGAGCCTAATGGGGTGGCCGCTGGGTTGAAAGGAAATCAGAGATGTCGCGGAATTTTTCAACAGGAGATACTGGACGTCCGCTGCAGTAGAAGTTAACATCGGGTTCTCGTCGACCGCCCCACCCGTAGAGTAATAGGGAAACGGGCGAAGTTCATTTTAAAGGGCAGGGGATGGGTCTGGGGAGCGGTGGGGCTGCCTAAACGCCCTTACGCCGTCATGTACGGGGGAAATTAGTGTTTTAGCCGAATAGGATTGACATTTTTTGAAATGTTTTGGAAAGATAGGTGAGATTTTCGTTCAATGCTCCCTCTTCACCAGAGATCCATAAAGTCACACACGGGAAAACTTGTTACCTGATGTCATTTAAAAAATAATTTGATATGTTTCAAAAACTTTCCAGTTAGCGCGACCGGCAATTGAAGTGCGTGAAGGAGCTGCTCTCTGAACTTCCCCTGTGTGACGGTGTAAATCAGTGTGTTTGTACAGGTGTTCAGCAGCTGCAGCAGAACTCCAATGTTTTCAAATGTTGCAAACGTGTTTGTGAAACCTCGCAGCGAAAATCCGTTGACACATCGATAGAAAACAAAAAAAGATATAGTTGTGACCCAGAGCAGGATAAAGCTGCTGGAGATTGCAAAGAGTAAAATTATGGACCGTTTACGGCTTTCCGTCTCCGGGTCTCCACGACTGAGATCGCGGAGCCTCTTGCGGACACGATTGGCCATTAAAATACGTCTCGCCGTGTGCGCATTAAAGAACAAAATCAAACAGAATGGAATTACTGGGGTCAACAACGGCTCAATCCAAGAAAAAGCCATCCATGCGGGCAGGTAATAGAAGTCCGATCGGATTCGGCAGCCCCACAGTAAACCATTATTGTTGAACAAAGAATTATAAGCGAAAGGCCATGGAACGTTCTGTAAACAGAAGAAGATACAAAGGGTCACCATAACCACCGCCGCGGTTCTGTCGGTACAGTATCTGGATCTCAGATTCTGTTTGCAGATGGCCACAAACCTATCAAATGTGAAAGCGACCGTGAACCATACGGAACAGTCCACCGCCGCGGCGGACAGGAAGATTATAAACCTGCACACAGGAGTGCAGTACAGGATTGTGTTCCGCCAATAAATAACGGCAATCCGATTTAAAATCACTTCGCAGATAATCACCGTGAGGTCCGCCGTCGCCATAGCCACCAGATAACGAGTGATGCATCTAGAGAGACCGCACTTTCCTCGGGACAGGACCACAATCGCCAATAGATTCACTAGGGGAGTAAGAAAGAAGCAATGGTGATTATGTGGACAGAAGTACTTCGAGTTGAGTAATGGGTGTGTATAAATTGTTACATTGCTTACTTTCCTAAAATTGTGAAAAGCATGCCATGGACGGAAATTTCCTTTAGTTTGAAGGCAATCCCTGATACTGCGCTCACGAACAAACATTCCACCTAACAGTGAATTAATCAACTGATAAGCGGTTTAAACGGAAGTGTAGTATGAACAACAAGACTAAAACAAGACCTTTCGGATCGGCATTTGCTTACCGGGTTTGCAACGTTTGCAGGGGCGGTGTATAATAGAGATTTCCTGAACGCGATGCGGTCATCTCACAGTTAAAATTAACGGACTTTAAAGCCATAAAATGGGAAACCAGATGGAGACAAAAATAGATGCGGGAAATGCAATCGCCCGAGGTATAACAAGATGCAGCCTTTGCCGCTCAGCTTACTTGGCTGTTACTTCACTGCAGCCAAAATCATCAAGGACCCACGCCATCCTGGCCACACACTTATCTCACCACTGCTATCAAGAAGAAGGTACACGAGCCTGAAGACTGTAAAGTCCAGGTTCAGGAACAGCTACTTCCCCACAGCCATCAGGCTATTAAACACAACGAATAAGCATGAGCTCTGAACTGCAAAATACTATATTATTATTTGCTATTTGCACTATATTTGTTATTCGATTAACTTTTTCTTTTTCCCCCATTATATACAATGATTACATATTCACATATTCTGTTGAGCTGCAGCAGGTTAGAATTTCGTTGTTCTGTCCGGGACATGTGACAATAAAGCACTCTTGACTCTTGACTTGACTCTTAACAATAATCCAAGAACAATTCTATACCAGTCCCAGTAAACGGCAAACGATGAAATATATTTAAAGCATACATTAACTTGAGGTTATTCCCCAAACCCCGTTCCAAGGTGCAACCTAGCATTTAGCACATTTTGTCACACTATTTTAACTTTATTTTCTCCATTGCCGTTTCCCAATCAAATGTCGTCAAGAACATCGCACTTTCAACCGTCAAGTGACATACCGGGCACTCCAATTGTTGCCAGGATTGGGTAATAATAATATTCAACCGACAAGTGTAGCCGGTGACCCATTTCTCCTTCACAGCGACCTCGGAAATGCAGTACAAAGCTTACAGGTGTTATATTGGGAGGTTAAACCACTGAACATTTATAAGCCAAGGAAAAGATTAACGAGTTTCTGAGATTACCTCCCTGTGGACATTCGTTACGGATTTTACTCCCGTGTGATGTTATACGACAACAATCACGAGGGTAGTCGTCCATTGCACATGCACCAATTCAGCACGTACGGAACAAACGAACTGTAAAGTAGGTTTGCTAATAATATTTCTAAATTTAAATATGTTCCACGAGGTTGCAGCTGTCGAAAGGTCGGACAAAAATATCAGTCAACAACGCACGATACGATGAAATCATTTATGTAGAGTGTTTATGAAGGAATTGCAGATGCTGTTTTAAACCGAAGGTACACACAAAAATCTGGAATAACTCAGCGGTACAGGCAGCATCTCCGGGGAAAAGCAATGGGTTTTGGGTCGAGACCTTTTTCAGCTTTTTGTGTCTATCTTTAGTTTATTTGGAGACATTGAACTACAGTTCCCATACACTGACCTAATCCCTTTACCCATATTCAATTTCGTTCCAGGTGTTTCTAGTCGGCCCGAATGAAAAATGAAGTAGAAAGATTCTTCTGATTGGTCTTATTTAAATTATTCAAGGGGAAAGATCAGGGGGTATCCTATGTCCTCCGGTCCTCGATGTAACTACTCTAGAAATAGTCTCTGTGTATCTTCCTCTAATGATTTTATACATCTCTTTTAGATCACCATTCATCCTCCTGCTCTCCATGGAACAGAGACCTAGACTTCTCAACCTCTCCCGATAGCTCACACCGTCTAGTCCTGGCAACATCATCGTAAATCTTTTCTGAACTCTTTCAAATTTGACAACATCTTTCCTATAACATGATGCCCAGAACTTAACAACATATTATAAATGCGGTCTCACCAACGTCTCATACAACTTCATCATGGCCTCCCAACTTCTATATTCAATACTGTCATTGATGAAAGGCTAAAGTGCCAAAAGTCTTTTTGAGCACCTTGTAGTGTCAGATTTTCATATCGTTCAAGGAATCTTTCATTTAGTCACTATAATTGAAGACAGGGATTCAGGGGATAATCGAAACGCATTATGAGCTCTCCACGAGACATTTAATGCCGTCGAAATATAAACCTCCCAAGCACATCCTCTTAATTAAAAGTCTCTTTATTGCAGTAGTAAAAACAGTAAGATATTCATCCAAACTTCTTCATGTTTAAGTACATTTTGATGTTACTCGTAGTCAAATTCGTGCATGTTGGAACTCGTGCATGGTCGAAAGCTGTGACCTCCCCCCATGCTTCTTAAAACTAAACTAAACTAATTACTATAACGTCTGTGCGATAATTCCGCAAACACGCCTCTAACCGCGTAACAATCCCACCCACACAGGCAGATAAAATAGTAAGATTAAACGAGAACTTACCAGTTTGAAGTTTGATCTTTATTTTATGAGGAGTTACGTTGAGGGATTACGTGAAGGCCCCGCCAGCACGCATGCGCGTCAATCTTCAAATCAGCGGTGTGAAATCACAGATAACAGCAGCCGAACTAAACATAGTAAGATAAGAGAACTAGAGTACCAGCTGACCTTTATGATAGAGGGTTGGGCGTGGAGGGCACGTAATCCCTCAACGTAACTCCTCATAAAATAAAGATCAAACTTCAAACTGGCAAGTTCTCGTTTAATCTTACTATTTTACTTCGGAGTCACGTGAGTGAATACGTGAAGATTTTAAAGCTCTGTGATTTCATGCCGTGGAAACGAGTCCATGCGTCACACACTGCATCAGTTGACCAATGATGAGTGAACATGAATAATGCATTCAGACATGACATAGATATAGACATGTTGATGCTTTTAATGAACAAATAATGATAATAATAACCTCCCTCAACCCGGAGGAAACTATGAAACAGAACCTAACATAGAGTTGGCAAATACCCCCAATCTGGTAATGGGTTAGTTCTAAACGTTTGGAAAATCGTTTGTTTGACCACCCTGCAGACGCAAGGATGTGGTCCATCTAACGTCCCTGCTGCTGAGGTTGTTGCAGCCCTGGTGGAGTGAGACTTGAAAATATCAGTGTTCACTCCTGTATAAGCCAGACCCGTTTTAACCACCTGGAGATGGTCTGTAGTGATACCTTCTTACGAGGCTTTATGTACCTAACAACATTGCTAGTTCAGTGTCTCTACGGCTCTTAGTGACCTTTACATTCTGGTGTAGATGTGCGCCACACACAACCGAAGGTCCATGAGATATGCAAACAATCTAGTTTGAGACCTGATGCCCTTGGTCTACTCTGCTTGACTAAGTCATAAACATAAAATGTTATTTAGCCCGCAGATATAATCATCCTGTCCAGTCACTGCTAATGCCATGACTGGACCCGTTGCGCTGAACTCAGCGCCATGAGCATAACCACTTGTAAGTGAGTTCGACCAAGGACAGGGATGTAGCTGGAGCCCACCAGCGAAGCGACGTAGCACAATGTTAACATCCCATATCTCTGCCTACCTAGGCCTGGGAGGTTTTGAGTTGAAGATACCCTTCATAACCCAAATCTGAGAGGGTGAGATCCGTGAGAGTGGATTCTGCTCCCCGCTGCCAACATGATGAGAAGGCACTTAAGGCACAGTAAATAGCACTTTAACTTAATGATTGTCAACCCCATATAAACTGACCTTCAAGACGTCAGTCATCCGTGCCGAATTAAATGTAATATAAGGAAAAAACAAATACCTCCCATCTCCTTATGAGGAAAGACTGCTGTTTGGTGCTATCCCTGCAATCTGCAGTGAGCACGACCAAGGATTGGTTTAACAACCCGAGCCGCAGGAACGGTCTTTTCAGAGTCTGCAAGTCAAATAATTGATTATATCAAGCAGAGGATGGTTTCCCGAGTCACGGCTAAACCAGCAAACTTTGTGTCCAGCAATAACCATAAGGTTATATTATCATTCCCCACATCAGCGGGAACCATGGGTGTCTAAGCCAGGCAGGCACTACGAAAATGCCTGAAGCGGGAACTTGCTGAATTTTTGCAAGACCCGTCTGATGATGCAAAATGGAGGAAGACATAAAAGAACATTCCTCCCCAGTGTAGCGAGAATGCATCCATCACCATTGATATGCCACATATTTTGCAACTGGTAATTGAGCCTGGATGCAAACATTTCGATCTTTAGCGATCCAACGAGCCACAATGTCATTAAATACTTTGTGATCCAACATCAATTCTGTGTTGACAATTGATGATATACCTGTGCTAAATGAGGTTAGGTAAAACTATCACCGGATACTTTGACTTGATTATACCCATGTGATTAAGATATACCACCACCAAAGTGAATCAACTTGGATTTAAGCATGCAGATTATGCATATTCATACAACCCTTTAATCCACAGAATGCACCTGGTGTCTATAGGTAGTTGATACCATATAACTGAACAATTGGTAACTCATGCCAATCCCATCCGCCTTGGTATTAGTAATTTTTTTTATCTTTGAGCAATAGCATTAGTTTGTAATTAACTGAAGATTTATTGATGAAAAGGTAATGGAGCAGTGCTGAATACTGTTCGTCCATCATGGTGACTTTGATAGTTTCAGCTGGGAATAGCAAAGGTCTGGTAACAATGGTACTTGAGAATTAATTCCAATCTCTTGCCTCGTGGCATAGTCCCGGACAAATTAATAGAGTTAATTGTAAATCCCAATAATCAATAATTTCAGTTGGTATCTACGTAAATTTAACATAAATTTAACTGGATGGATGAGAAACCAAATATCTCAAGTATAGTTTTGTGGCTGATACAGCTAATTTAGCAAAATACAGTGTTTAGGATATCATCCTGATAGGCCATAACAATTGTTTTTAGCTCTGAACAGCCGAAGCACTGGTTATAGTAATTTGGTAAATAAGCTGGGAGCTGAAATTAGCCCATTTTGCAACGATTCTGACTGGAGCATTGCCCCATCCAGCTAAATTTCCAATACATCCGGTGCCCTGTGAATGGAAACTGATCCCATGGAAGTTAAACAGTCACGAACTTCCCTATTCAGAAATGTCTATACTGCACATGCGAGTTGAACCTGTTAATAATGAACAGGCCACATCTGCCACAATTGCGAGCCTGACTTGAAAGGCACCCCAGCCATATTTTCGAGAACTCTGGTGCTTGTATGCTGTGCAGTATAAACTAATCTCATGTTATTCATCTGTACAAAAACAAGTGTCAATATTACCAACTTGTATCCGTGACAGGAAGTACCATATATGTGGTTCCATCTTCATCCTTCATATCTCCGAATGGGAGGACTTATGCAGCCGGACCCAGGAGCTGCCTCAACCAGCTTCATGCTTCATACATCCGAATGGGAGGACTTATGCAACCTGACCCAGGAGCTGCCTCAACCAGCTTCATCCTTCATATATCTGAACGGGAGGACTTATGCAACCTGAGCCAGGAGCTGCCTCTGGCATGTGTGCATGAATTTTAGCACCATCTCCATCACTACGTTCGATCGAGTGGGAGGAATTGCAACCCTGAAACAGGTGTCGCTTCAGGCACATGTGCACTTCTGTAGCACCTTCTACCAATCCGCTCATTTGAGTGGGAGGAATTTACAACCCTGAACCAGGAGTTGCTGCCTGACATGCCTTAGGATGGAGCGTTCTTGACTGCGACGAGTCTGACATAGATGTCTTGTTTGACATAGATGCCCCAAACTTGGCACTCACTCTGAGTTGGGGTTTGTCAGGTTGCCGCCAGCACTAGTTGTGCAAATGGATGCTCTGTTGGTATCATCTTTACCAAACAGGCTACACGCGGTAATGACTCTGAGTCCTCTTCCTTTCCGAACGAATGCAGTTTCCTGGGAAGGAATGGAGCGCCTCTGCCCCCCCGTACGCTAGACATGGTGGGAGAAATGCTGGAAAACCCTGCCAGTTATTTGTCTTTGTATGAACTGAGACGCCCATCCCAGTTAAATCAAAGATTTGATTACTTTATATGAATAAACTCGGCGTCTAGGGGAAAAATCTTCCACAGTCCCTTTATTGAGTGGAATTACCATGACACCAGCATGTGTAGCTCGCACAGGTGGCTTATTGGTACAGGGCTTTTCAGGCCAAGGATCTAGTTCGCCATGGCAGGTCTCATTCCACTGACAGGATGATTCATGTATGATACCAGGAACAACCCCTGAAGTAGCATAATGGTGCTCACTCTGTATAGCCATATATTTGAAAGAATACAATATAACTGCCATGGGGCGTAGGGGTGTTTAGCCAACGCTCATGAATGGCAGCATGTGCCATGGACATTCCTCCGGGGTTGGGATGAGTCACACACTGACCCATGCACACCCCTTCATCGAGAGGGAGATCTGTGAGCAGCCCTGTCACAGGTGCTGCCGTAAGCCCCCGTGGATCTGTGCTGACATGGTCCTGTTTTAGTGGACAATATCAGGCTGGGTAAGACGTCCTCTAGAATGTCGGAGGGAGACCCCCCTGGCCGGTACTACCTTTCTCGTCCAGCCCGGGCCTCTCTGACTCTGTTTGGTTGCCCCCTTTGGGCTGCCCAAGTCGAAGTCGCGGACCGTGCGACCACGACAGCCACCGGCTACCCGCTCTCCCGTGGTCCGTAGCCGGCATCTGTAGAGTGAAATAGTGGCTTACCCTCAAGCGGGTTGCCTGGGTGCTACCGGCACCAGTCTGAAGCCGCTGGCTCCACCGCCAGCTACTCGAAAAGGTGAATTCGACCGGCGCCCGCTACTTGCAATCCGTGGTCTCCGCAGCGTGTTCCGCGGTCCGTGGGAGTGATACCCCGAGGTCGTGACCGGGATTCCCTGTGGTCCGTGACTGGGATTCCCCTCGGTCCATAAAGGTACTTCCGCGGCCCATTCGGACTTCGCCCCGAAATTTAGCAGGACCTCTGTAAGGCTTACAGAGATTCCTGCAAAACATAACCTGGAAAAAAGTTTAAAAACTTACCTTCAGGTTTGGCCGCTGGTGGAGCAGCGCTCCCCCCCACCCCCCCCAGCCAGTCGTGCGCAACGCGATAGACGATATGACGCGCATGCGTGCTGGCGGGCTCTTCACGTTGTCACTCAAGTGACTCCGAAGTAAAATTGAAAGGTAACTGTTTATAGTTATAACACACTGAGTTAAGCTAAATGGCTACTACATACCGGTCCCTAATTGTTCTGAGTATATGACGAGGCAATTACTAAAATATATTTAAAAGGTAGCTATAAAAGATTAATATACTTTAAAAAACAAAAAATATCATGCATTATATATCAGCATTCAGACTTCTTTAGCGATTCTTCCATCTTCACATTCGCGTTCTTGAAGCAAGCATAACTTGATTATTAGTCTTATTACAACATTATTCTAAGTCTGAAGTCGTACTGTACGTACCAAACCCTTAACATCAGGCATGATACCCAGTATATAGTCCAAAACACAAAAGTCCAACGTTTTGACAGCATGAAACGTCTTCCTCCATGTCCGATCAATTCACGAATATGTCGTAACAATGATGTTGAAATGTGAAAATCCTTCGAGAGAATAATAGGATTTTTAGCAATGTTCACTGTGATGTTTTGTTTAATTTCCGAATAATTAGCAGAGATTTCAAATCCCAGCTCAAGCATTGGCCATATTCTGTCTGACTTACAGAGAAATTCCGGTCCATTGATCCATCTCTTGTTGATTAAGAAGCGGTCTGCTGTTGTCCTCTAGAAGCTTCATCCGCAGGATTTTCATTTGTGTTAGCATATTCCCATTATGGAACATTAGTAGCACCTAACACAAAAGAGATTATGCTTGTTACAAATGTCAAGAAACGTTTGTTCTTATTGTTGAAGTATTTAAGCATTGTCCTCAACTCCTCTTGTTATGAAGGCCAACATGCCATTTGCTTTCTTCACTGCCTGCTGTACCTGCATGCTTACTTTCTATGGGCACATGCATGGACCCCAGCTACGCCTGCCTCTTTGTCGGGTACGTCGAACAATCCTTGTTCAATACGTACCAGGGCCCCATCTGTAGAGCCGCGCATGTTCCTTTAACATAATGACCTCACCACTACCAACCACTCCCCATTATCTTCAGTATAATTGTAACCTTCCCACCCCTAGCTCGCTCTCTAGCTCCGGTAACGGACCACGAACAGCTAGGGCAATATGTGTGTATACGAATACAATGTATGCAATAAACTAAGAGTGACAAGTCTTTACATGGTGTCACAAAGTTGAACCCTGCATCTCCTGTCTATCGGGTTTGTTTTCTTTTCTCCAAGTTTTTATTTTCCTTTCAAACCCTTTATGTACTATGGCCAGCTCGTGTCGTAAGCCTGACGTTCTGGTGTTTGACTCCGACATCGTTCACCGGTGGACTGTCTTCCGGCGCGACTTCCAGCACTATGTCGCCATCGCTCATCCCAATGCTACCCCTGCAGTTACAGCACATCTGCTCCTCAACCTGGCTGGCCCGGAGGCCATGGAACGTTTTGAATCTTTCGAGTACGCCGATGGTGAGCCTGCAGAGGACCCGATATGTCTAACGAATAAATTTGCCGCGCTGTGTGACATTCCCACCAATTGCATTATAGAGCGGTTCAAGTTTTTCAGCAGGCGCCAGAAACCCGGGGATCACATCGACACCTTCGTTGCATCGTTGCGTCACCTGGCTCGGCGTTGCCGCCTGGACACGTTCACCCCCGACCAAATGGTCAGAGATGTCCTAGTTCACGGTCTACAGGACGTGAAGCTACGGGCAGAGCTTCTGAGAAAGCCGGACCTCACTTTAAACGAAGCTTTGCATGCCTCTCGCATGGCTGCTGCTGTCGACTCCGTATCTCCCCCTGAGGCTCAGGACATTAACTATGCCGGTTCTGCTGAACGCCCGCGGCGCGATGGCCCGCCACGCCAGCGTAGCACTCCCGCGCCCGCGAGGGCTAACCCTCGTCGATGCCCAAACTGCAACTTTGTCAGTCATCAATTTAATGTTTGCCCTGCGCTGGGTAAGACTTGTAATTTTTGTAAGAAGCTTAATCACTTCTCTACAGTGTGCCGTTCCAGGGACCAGCCTGTCCCTGCTCCGAGAAGGAGTCTACACAACCTGACTGCTACTGATAGTGTTTATGGCTCCGAATACCTTTCAATCGAACTCCCTGATTCTGATAACAGCTCCTTCCACGATGAATCGCTTGTTTTTTCAGTCTTGGGTACACATGCTTTGATAGCTGATCCATCAGTTCGAGTTACTGTGAATGGAAAGACCTTTTCTGCCAAGGTAGACACGGGGGCGTTTGCAAATGTTATGTCGTTAAGCCTCTTTCAGCAGATAAGATCTGGTGAGAATATTACTGCTGACGACTCCCGCCTCCACGCATATGGGGGGAGCATGCTATTCCCGGTCGGCAAGGCCACCCTTATCTGCACAGTTCTGAAGGCCTCTCGGCCCCTCTCTTTCCTCCTGCTGGAATCTGAGAATGTTACTCTGTTTGGGCGCCAGTGCGTGCCAGGACCTCGGTTTGGTTTCCTTCCACCGCGATATCCACCTGGTGCAGACCCCCATGGATCCCATGTGCGAATACCCCGACCGTTTTGACGATGTATTGGGCAAACTACCCTGCAAATATGAAATCGAGGTGGACCCGGAGGTCCATCCGGCAGTCCGCCCGGCTCACCGCGTCTCCTTTGCTATGAAGGACAGGGTGGAGTCGACTCTGCGCCAGATGGTGGCCGTGGGCATCATCAAGGAGGTGAGTGATCCCACCCGGTGGGTCTCCTCCATGGTCGTTGCTGCTAAGAAGGACAAGAGTGAGATTCGGATCTGCATAAACCCCAAGGACCTAAACCTTGCCATCAAACGCCCGCACTACCCCATGCGAACGGTGGAGGATGTCGCTGCAAAGGTTGGCCCAGCCACTGTATTCTCTGTCCTCGATGCCAAGAGCTCTTTCTGGCAGATTCCGCAGGATGAACGTTCATCTTTCCTGACCACGTTTGGTACACCTTTCGGCAGGTTCCGTTTCCTCCGCATGCCTTTCAGGATCAATTCTGCCAGCGAGGTTTTCCAGCGCACCATGGAGCAACTATTTGCCCATCTGCCGTGTGCTATCATCGTCGATGACATCTTGGTGTACGGGAGAGACGTCGCTGAGCACGACCTCCACCTCCGCCAAGTCCTGGATCGGGCTCGTGAGATCAACCTCAAACTGAACCCCAAGAAGTGCCGCTTCCGCGTCCCGGAGGTCACCTACGTGGGCCACGTTTTTACGGCTGAGGGTCTAAAACCAGACCCACAGAAGACAGCTGCGGTCTCTGGGATGCCAGCTCCGGTCAACGTGCCCAGCCTGCAGCGCTTCTTGGGCATGGTGAACTACCTGGGGAAATTCATTCCCGACCTCAGCGAGCTGAGTGCGCCCCTGAGGGAACTGACCAAGAAGGACACTGCCTGGGTTTGGTACCCGCTGCATCAGGCAGTCTTCGATGACTTAAAATCCCGGCTGGTTCGCACCCCTACTCTGAAGTTCTTCGACTTAAAGCGCCCCATCGTCCTTACCTGCGATGCCTCAAGTTTCGGTCTCGGTGCTGCCTGCCTGCAAATCTACGACCGCCTGCAACTGCCTGTCTCCTACGCCTCCCGCACTATGACTCCTACCGAGCAACGCTACGCTCAGATTAAGAAGGAGCTCCTTGCCGTGGTGTTTGGCTGCTCGAAGTTCAAGGACTACATTCTGGGTAACACTTTCACTATCGAAACCGACCATCAGCCGCTGGTCACGATCTTGAACAAACCGATCCACGTGGCTTCTTCCCGTTTGCAGCGTATGATGCTGCAACTACAACGCTTCACGTTTCAAATCGTGTACCGAAAGGGCAAGGACATGTTTGTGGCCGACACGCTGTCCTGCACACCGCTGGCTTCTACTGCCCGCCACCCGTACGAGTCATCCGACCTGATGGTGCTAAACGTCAACTTCATGCCTTCCCAGCAGATGCAGTCCCTGATTCACCACACTGCCAATGATCCTGCCCTGCAACAGCTTATAGACTTCATCCGTCGTGGCTGGCCTGACCGTCGCTCACCCTTGCCGGCTGGTGCTGTGCCCTACTTCCTAGTCCGGGATGAACTTGTGCTGCAGGACGGCGTGGTGGTGAAGGGCCACAAGGTTGTGGTGCCTGCTGCGCTGCGGAACCACTATTTCCAAACTGCCCACAGCGGCCATCCCGGAGCCGATACCACCCTGTCCCAGGCCCAGAGCCAATTTTATTGGCCCGGCATGGCACAGGACATCCGGGAGAGGGTCTCTGCCTGCTCAACCTGCAATACCCTCTCTCCCCACCAGTAACGGCAGCCACCCCTGCAACAGCCTGCCCCCGCCCTGGCGTGGATGGCGGTCGCTACGGACATATTTGAATGGCGTGGCAAACATTTCCTGGTCCTTGTCGACTCCTACTCCAGCTGGTTCGAGATTGAGCGTCTGCACTTCCTCACTTCTGCTGCGGTCATCGGGAAGATGAAACGCCACTTTGGGACCTTTGGCATTCCTGTGACTGTGCAGTCTGACAACGGGGGCCAGTTCACGAGTGCTGAGTTCCGCGCCTTCGCCGCCGCCTACAACTTTCGCCACATCACCAGCAGCCCTGAATACCTGCAGAGCAACGGCCTTGCTGAGCACGCCGTCCGCAGTGCCAAGGAGCTGCTGGAACATTGCAGACTATGGCATTCGGATTTTTATCTGGCTCTACTGATTCTCCGAAATATTTGTCGCGACCATGCCATGGGCTCGCCCGCTCAACGGCTCATGTCCCGCACCACTCGCCCTCCTATCCCTGTCTCTCAGCGATCCCTACAGCCCGCAGTCCGCAGCCCTGCTGCTGTCCAGGAGCGCATTACCCAGGAACAGGTCGTCCAGAAGCGCTCCCACGACAAATCATGCCGTCCCCTTCAGCCCCTCTGCAAGGGCCATGTCGTCCGGATGCAGTCCCCCTCCGGACACCACCGCTTGGCTGTTGTCATCGACTTTGCAGACTCTCCGCGCTCTTACCTAGTTGACTACGAGGGCACCATCTACCGCCGGTCCCGCCAGCATTTGCTGCCGGTCAACGAGCCCGCTCCGCCTCCTGCAGCCCCTTTTGCTCCCCCGGTTGCCACCTCGTTGCCTACCGCTCCTCCCATGCCCAGGACTCTGCCCTTGCGACCCTTGGTGCCCCGTTCTCCCGCTGCTCCTCCTGCCCCCCCCCATCAAACCTCTCCCGCTCGCGTGCCCGTTGCGGGGCCCGTTTCTCCTCCCCGGTCTCCTCGTCCTCCCTCTCCCTCTCATTCTCCTCTCGGATCCCCTGTCGCCCCTCCTGATCCTGTACCTGCTCTTCCTTCGCAGGGGGGGGGGGGGGGAAGGCGGGCGGCGTACCCGCTCCGGGCGTCTGGTCAAGCCGCCTGAACGTTACGGGGAGTTTGTTTGAATGTTTCAAGTTTTTCCTGACGATGTACGCGCGGATTTGTGTCTAGCGTATGAGTCGTGGTCTCACTGTCATCATTGTAATGTTTCTCTTTTCAAGGGGAAGGATGTAGAGCCGTGCATGTCCCTTTAACATAATGACCTCACCACTAATAACCACTCCCCATTATCTTCAGTATAATTGTAACCTTCCCACCCCTAGCTCGCTCTCTATCTCCGGTAACGGACCACGAACAGCTAGGGCAATATGTGTGTATACGAATACAATGTATGCAATACACTAAGAGTGAAGACTACGTGTTTGACAAGTCTTTACACCATCCCCGACCTCTACCTCCGCTACATCGACGACTGCTTTGGTGCCACCTCCTGCACCCACACACAACTGACTGACTTTATCCACTTCACCACTAACTTCCATCCGGCACTCAAATACACCTGGACCATTTCCGACATTTTCCTACCATTCCTTGACCTCACTATCTCCATCGCAGGTGATAGACTTCTGACCGACATCCACTATATACCTACAGACTTCCATGGCTATCTGGACTACACTTCTTCCCACCCTGATTCCTGTAAGGACTCCATTCCCTACTCCCAATTCCTCCGTCTACGCCGCATCTGCTCCCAGGATGAGGCGTTCCACACCAGGGCATCTGAAATGTCCTCATTCTTCATGGAACGGGGGTTCCCCTCCTCCACCATAGATGAGGCTCGCACCAGGGTCTCTTCCATACAACGCAACACTGCTCTCTCTCCCCATCCCCCACTCGCAACAAGGGCAGAGTCCCCCTAGTCCTCACCTTTCACCCCACCAGCCGTCACATACAACAAGTAATCCTCCGTCAGTTTCGCCACCTCCAACGTGACCCCACCACTCGCCACATCTTCCCATCTCCCCCCATGTCTGCCTTCCCCAAAGACCGCTCCCTCCGTAACTCCCTTGTCAATTCTTCCCTTCCCTCCCGTACCATCCCCTCCCCGGGCACTATCCCTTGCAACCGCAAGAGATGCAACACTTGTCCCTTCACCTCCCCCCTCGACTCCATTAAAGGACCCAAGCAGTCGTTCCAGGTGCGACAGAGGTTCACCTGCATCTCCTCCAACCTCATCTATTGCACCCGCTGCTCTAGATGTCAGCTGATCTACATCGGTGAGACCAAGCGGAGGCTTGGCGATCATTTCGCCGAACACCTCCGCTCGGTCCGCAATAACCAACCTGACCTCCCGGTGGCTCAGCACTTCAACCCACCCTCCCATTCCGTATCTGACCTCTCTGTCCTGGGTCTCCTCCATGGCCAGAGCGAGCAAAACCGGAAATTGGAGGAACAGTACCTTGGGGAGTCTGCATCCTGGGGGCATGAATATTGAATTCTCCCAATTTTGTTAGCCCTTGCTGTCTCCTCCCCTTCCTCCGCCCTCGGGCTGTCTCCTCCCATCCCTCAGACCTCGGGCTCCTCCTCCGCCTTTTTCCTTTCTTCTCCCCACCCCCCATCAGTCTGAAGAAGGGTTTCGGCCCGAAACGTTGCCTATTCCCTTCGCTCCATAGATGCTGCTGCACCCGCTGAGTTTCTCAACCATTTTTGTGTACCTGCTTACTTTCATTGACTGATGAACAAGGTGCCCCAGATCTCGTTGTACTCCCCCCCCCTCGCCTCTCGCTCCCTACGGTTCATATTTTCCCCTCCTGAAAATCATTCCCGCACTCAATTGTCAGTGGCTTTGAGTCTGTGCTGTTTTCGCGGGGATTTCCAACATACTCACAGCTCAGCGTCTCCCCTATCAACTTTGTTCTGTGGATTGTAAACAATAAAGAGATTGCATCCAGTATTCTCAAACTCATAGAGCACGTGGACCCATCCTAAACCCGTTCCCCATTGGACACCCCTCACATCAGCAATCTCTTGGATTTGAGAACGTTCAGAGTCGGTATGTCTTCCCCGTTCCCCAGACAACCCCAGCTGGGGAACTCGGATAAGCCCATAATTTTCTGTTAATTAACATTTGCGATGCACATCAGTGTGCACCCCAACGCTCTGGTGCTCCGTTTATTTTTTCCTTTTACTGGTGTGCGTGCATGGCTGACAAGTCTGTCATTTATTGACCTTCAAAATCCACAATCCTTCTGCTGCAGAAGTGCACCAGTCTGCTCTCTCGGGTCTCGCACCAGACCCGTCGCCCTTCGCCAACATACCCATGGGCCATTTTGTAAGATGACTTTAGAAATTGGGTTTGCTTCAGTTAGAAGGACATTGATGTCACACGATCCAAATTTTCGACTACACTGATTATTCCTGGGCAATGGATATAAAGAGCGCTTTGAGGGTGTTTTCCGGCCGTGAAAGTCATGCTTGTCCCCGCTCCATTTTTTATCGTAAGCAAGGCAGTCATACACAGTGATCCAGCCCTCAGTCTTCCCAGTACAATGATACTCCTCATCCCATTTTGCCCGGAAAGCAGCAGGAAACAATGATGCACCGACGCCTGAATCTGAAAGTGAATTTACCTACACTAGATCCAATGAACGGCCAACGATCAAGTACATGAACAGTTTCTGGTTAATGGCCAAACTCACCAGATGGATGCCGCCCAGCATTCCCGTATTTATCACACTATTTTCACTTTATCTTTAACATTGTCTTTATCAACACATCATCCCACATGTCACTACACATACGGCATTCCACTGACCTACCGGGTACTCCGATTGCTGCTAGAAATGGATAATAATAATATTCAAACGACAACTGCCGAATCCAACTCATTTCTCCTTCAAGCCGTCCTCAGTTAAACAGTACAAAACGTACAGAAGTCAAAGTGAGAAGATAAACCGCGCTATATTTATATTCATAGAAAAAAGTGAACGGCAGAGTGAGATCACCTCCCCGCGGACGACCATTGTGGACCTTTTAACAATTAGGTTGCTCTCAGGTGCTGCAAAGCGTTCACACTCATTATGCGCCCCCTCCCTACCCAGGCACCAGCTGAGCACCAACATAACAAAGTAACAATAAAATAGGACTGCATATTCTATTTTCAATTTCAGACATGTCGCACGAAGTTCCAGATCATATAGAAATACCACTTATCAACACATGCGCCATGTAATATTGTATTTGCAACATTTGTAATGCAGTTTCCAGACTTCGCTCCATTCACTTGACATGTCCTCATTAGTAATTTTATCCTGGATTTCCTGTGGAACTCCACGTCAAAAGAAAAGAGAATGGTTCTTGTGCGGCGGTCGAAATGATGTAAATCACAAGGAACGTTCTGGACAGGAAAAGATCGAAGGCAAGAGCAGCATTAATATGTTTCACCTGTTGGCACTTTGTGAAGTTAATGATAAGAACATATAACGTGTAACGTGACAACCGACAGAAATAAATATCGGCAAGGAATGTCCTTGATCAACAGGTTATCTTTTAAGCGATGTGCTGATCAATAAAACAGAGAGGGGATCAGCTCGAGACGTTATTCCACAAATGAGGCCGAAAATAATCTAAATACATTTTTTGCATTCAAAATCTGAATGCTGTTGGATATATTCAGAATGTAAAGGTGCAAGATGAAATAGTCGATTAAGTGAGTTCAGGAGAGTCTACCCGGCTGTAAATGTTTGGGAATAGATCATTCTGAAGAACGTCTTGACTTTAGAAAGAAGTGTCATGTTTGTTGGACTCAAAGAAAGCAATTCACAGAAAAAAAACTCATAGTGATGTACAGCACAGGAAGATCTATACTCTTTTCCGAAATTATTTATCAAGGATCCCATTAAACTCTGGAGTATTCACAGCTATTCACAAGAATGGGACAAAGATTGGACGGCGTGACTTGTAAGAGAGACTGGATAGTGCAAAACATTGTTTTCTCTGCAGCGAAGATGGCCCCGAAGCGAGTTATGGTGGGTTAAATTATGACAATGTGCGCAGTTGAGGTAGTTTATTTTGTTCGTCAGATATAGGTCTCTAAAAGAGAGCAAGAGTCTAAAATGAGATGGCAAATATTTAAAGGGGACGCAGCGCCACCTCTTTCCTCACGTGAGGGGCAGGTATATTGAAAATTAAATGGTAACAACAGATATCCTCCATCTTATTTGTTACAAATATACTTTCAACCAAGGGGAATAAATTTGATTCGGGCTACTAGTTCCCCTCAGTCGGCTTCAGGTGTCGACTTGTTTCACTGCAGGAGTCGCACTGAGCGGACTATGTGGAGTACCACAAACAAAATCCAGACATTCATCACGGAGAACCATGTAGTTGCTTGGCATTCATAAGGCCATCAGTTCTTAACTGATAGGAGTAGCAGTGATAGGAAAATATTTGGGCCATTCGCACCATCAAGTCTACTCCGCCATTCAATCATGGCTGACCTATCTCTCCCTCCTAACCCCATTTTATATGCGTTTACCGGATCTATTGCTCTTATCATTTTGTACACATCCATAATATCATCCCTGATCCTTCTACGCTCCAAGGAAGAAAACCCTAGCCTGCTCAACCTCTCCCTTCAGCACAGACCCTCGACTCCTGGTAACATCCTCATCAATCTTCTCTGAACACTTTCCAGCTTTACAACATCTTTCCTCTTACATGGTGGCCGAAATGTGGACTATTTTTCCAATATAGTCCACACGCACCGGAATCTGAGGATATTTCATGCGCTTTCAAAACAGGTGTTCTGCAAACCAATCAAATTTGGCTTATTCAAAGTAGAGGATACCACGATATTATCACCGAATACAGTAGGTTAGACGGGAGGAGATGAAGTTGAATTGCCATTTTGCTGGGAAGGTCAATCTGTGTTCTGAATTGTGCGAGTGCAACAGGTCACGTGTTGTGTCTCTTACAGAAACAGCGAACGGCAGATGTTCGTGTACAACGGCATCTCCTGCATGGAACATGCTGCATGTTGGGGAGACTATCGCTGATAACTTAAACCCGCACTTATTCTGACTAACTTAGTCTCAGGCAAATTCCTTGTTATTCCGACTGGTTGAAGTTGTCGGCAAATGGAGCGCACATTTTAGTAACGGCATTATGCCCGATACTCAAATAGCCGAAAGTGCAGATATTCTTCCATCGTAGGCGTGAATCAATGTAGGGACCATTTGCTGTAATGAATGGCAAATGAACGATTCCCTGACCGGGAATCGAGACCGGGCCGCGGCTGTGACAGCGCAAAATCCCAACACTAGACCACCAGGGAACACGAGAAAATTTCTGCAACTGAGGCTGTCAAAATGCTGCCTCACCGATGATTCATTTTGGGATACGCTTCCACTAGCGAATCTGATGGCTTCAACTGCAATTTCCTTTTAAAGCAACGGAAGTGTGAAACGCCGGGGGGGGGGGGGGGGGGGGGTGGCAGCATGGTAAAATAACGTGCACGTAAAATAACGTGAAATAACAAAACCTTTCTCTTCTGCAGATATGACGGAATATCCGAAAATTGATGCAACGCAGTCCAGCGTCAGATTGAATGGCAGGATTCGGCCATTCAGCCCATCGAGCCTGCTCCGTCATTAGATTAATGCCGGTCTATTTTCCCTTTCAACCCATTTTCCTGCGTTCTCCCTGTAACCTTTAATGCCCTTACTAATCGCCGAAAAATCTCCACATTAAAAACAACCAATGACCTGTACGCCACAAGTGTCTGTGAATGAATTTCACACATTCGCCACCATTTAGCTAAGGAAATTCCTCCTTATCTCTATTTTAAAGTTGCGTCATTTATAGAAGAGGCAATAAAATAGGTGATACTTCCCCCCTACCCCCGATTCTCGACTCTGCATCTACTGGAACCAGTTTCGGCACATCCACTCTAACTCGGATTTTCATTATTCGGTGGATTTGCTCAAGCTTGGAGTTGGAAGGAACGAATGAAACTTAATAGACCTTGAACATTGATCAATGTTATCCTAATGAGATATCACAGCGATCAATGTCTGTCCCCGACTATTCAGAAACGTCTTCAACCACGCGGCTGATATGTAATCTCCCAGTGTACTAACAACCGATGTGTGGGATTGTTAAGGAGGAGAAGGATCATAAGGCCGTAAGTGGTAGGAACTGAATTATGCCATTTGGCCCATCAAGTCTACTCCATCATTCAATCGTGCCTGATCTATGTCCACCCCAACCCAATTTTACTGCCATGTCCTCATAACCCCTGAAACGTGTACTAATCAAGAAGCTATCTATCTCTGCCTTAAAATTATACCCATACTTGTCCTCCACAACCTTCCTTGGCAAAGAATCCCACAGATTTTTCACCATCTGTCAAAATAACTTCGTTCCTATCTCCTTCCTAAATCAATTCTACTTATATCTGAGGCTATGACCTCTAGTCCTAGCCACTCCCACGAACGGAAACGTCTTCTCCACATCCACACCATACACGCCTTTCACTATACGCTACGTTTCAATGAGGTGCCCCCCTCATTCTTCTAAACTTCAACGAGTACAGGCCCAGTGCCGTCACACGCTCATAATATGTCAACCCACTCATGCCTGGGTTCATTCTTGTAAACCACTTCTGGGCCCTCTCCAGAGCCAGAACATCCTTCCTCGGACATAGTGCCCAAGGCTGTGGAGAGCCCTCTGAGGAGCACGGAAATTGTACGAGTGTATATACATGGGCAACTAAATATAAGAGAGGACGTGTGTGTTTATGACATTCAAAGCAGATCATGCATATACATGATGAGCGGTTGGGTAATGTCGGAAATTGGCATGCGCTCATAAAAAAAACAACAAGCAGTCGTGGCAGACGACGTGTTACGTTGGTCAATCTGAATGAATGGAGTAAAGATGTTACGACACGCGGAATGGTGTTTCTGCTGAAAAGTCGCGTGGAGTGGCCCGCGCTTCGTTGATCGCCTTGCGTTTGATTTTTACCAGGATGTCATGTTAAAGATCCAGATGCTCTCGCAGTTGTGATTATAGTTGCAGCGCAAGATCAGAATGTAACGGGGATGGTTCCTTTGCGGTTTACACAAATATTTATTCGGCGAACGACATGCGAAATAGAAATGACTAATCAATTGATGAATAAAGATAAATGGCCAGCCTTTTAAAAGCCAATCGGGGAAGGAACACCCAGAGAGAGATTTATATTTTAGACATTTGAAGTGAATAGTGATTCACAGTTTAGAAAGCTTTCTACAAACTTCAGCCGAGAGCTGTTTTTCCTACTGTGCATTCGGCCAAGCAATATCTTGAAATTACATGATGAAGATGAGGTACATATCGAGAAGGAATAATTGAACAATCATTAACTCAAATAATGCATTTTCACGTAATTTCAAACCAGAAATACAGATATTGTCATTCACGAACTTTGAAATCGAAAGTGAATTCATTTTTTTTCTTTTGGGACCTTGCATGGCAAATCGACTCGTGGAGCAGCTGAAGAATTGCTACAGTCCCAGAGACCCTGGTTCAATCCTGACCATAGATGCTGCCTGTGGCGTGTTTGTACGTTCAAGATCAAGATTCAAGATTCAAGAGAGTTTATTGCCATGTGTCCCAGGTAGGACAATTAAATTCCTTATTTGCTTCAGCACAACAGAATATTGTAGGCATAAATAAATACAGAACAGATCAGTGTGTCCATATACCATTGAATATATATATATATACACACACATAAATAAGCAAATACGTTCTACCTCTGAGCGCGTAGGTTTTCTCTGGGATCTCCTGTTTCCTCCTACATATAGACATAGAGTGATAGTGATACGGCGTGGATACAGCCCATTTGGTCCAACTTGCCCACACTAGCTAACATGTCTCCACTACACTAGTACCACCGGCCCGAGTTTGATCCATATCCCTCACACGTGTCCTATCCATGTACCCGTCTAACTGTTTCTTAAACGTTAGGAGAGACTCAGTCTCAACTACCTCTTCTGGTAGCTTGTTCCAAACACCCACCATCTTTTGTATGAAAAGGTTACCACTCAGATTCCTATTAATTCGTTACCCCTTCATCTTAAACCTATGCCCTCTGCTCCTCGATGCTCCTACTCTGGTAAGAGACTCTGTGCATCTACTCGGTCTATTCCTCCAAAGATGTTGTACACATCTATACGATCACCGTTCACCCTCCTGTGCTCCAGGGAATAGAGTCCCAGCCGAGGCAATCTCTCTCTACAGCTCAGATCATCTAGTCCTGACAACATCATCGCCAATCTTCTCTGTACCACTTCCTGCTTGACAACATAATTCCATGGTGCCTAGAACTGAACTCAACTGCAACACGATCTCACAACTTCTGTACTCCATGCTATGGGTCATGAAGGCCAATGTGCGAAAAGCCGTTTGGACCACCCAATCCACCTGCGACTCCGCCCCAGGAACCATCGCTTTTCTAGAGCGCTCTGTTCTGCAACACACCCCATACGATTCACTGTGTATGTCCCGCCCATTTAGACTTTCCAAAATGCAACACATAACATTCATCTGTATTACATTCCATAAACCCTTTCTAAGCTTAACTGGCCAATCGATCAATATCCAGCTGCATTTTTTCCACAGCTCTTTTCACTGTCTGCAAAACCACCCACTTTTTTATCATCAGAAAACTTGCTAATCTTGCCCTGTATGTTCTCATCCAAATCATTGATATCGATGACAGACAGTAACGGGTCAAGCACCGAACCACGGGTCAAGCACCACTAGTCAGATGCTTCCAGTCCGAGAATCAACCTTCCACCGCCACCCTCTGCTTCAGTCCTTGAAGCCAACGTTTTATCCATTCAGATATCCCTCATTGGATCCCATGCGGTATAACATTCCAGAGCTGCCTCCCATGCGGAACATTGTTGAATTATTTGCTGAAGTCCATATATACGACACCTATAGCTCTGCCCTCTTCATCATTCTTGATCATGTCTTCAAAAAACGGAATCAGATTTGTGAGACACGACCTCCCACGTACAAAACGATGCCGACTTTTCCTAATCAGACATTGTCAATCCAAATGAAAATATATCCTATCCCTCAGAATACTCTCTAGTAACGTTTCAACTGCAGATGTTCAGCTCCACACGACAATAAAAATAAATATTCAGATTTGACCTCATATATATATATACTTTTAATTATTTGAAGATTATGAAAAATTTGTCGATGCAGCTGAAAAAATATATCAAAGCCTATTGCTTAACGCTGAGATGTAGGCCTTTCAAGTGTACAATCACGTAAATCCAGTAGTTGGTACCTATCGCAAGGACAACTGAAAAGTAACCCAGAAATTGTCAAAAGCTTATTGTTAAGCAGAGTAATCAACGATTATTTAAAGGAGTTGTCGTGCATTATTACTCCGCTCGTATCCATGATCGGACTTTGCTAGGTTTACCTTGCACTAAACCTAATTCTCTTATCGTGTTTCTGTACACTGTAAATGTATTGTCTTTCTGCTGACTGGTTAGCGCGCAACAAAAGTGTTTCATTGTACCTCGGTGAATATAAACTAAACTAACCGAATGAAAAAAAAGCATTGCCAAATGGTATATCGATTCCGAGAAGCACTCGAGCACATGGAACACCCCATGCACCCCCTCCCTACCGCCACCACGGGTTTACATGATGTTCACTATGAAACCGCCCAGAACTGATATTCATTTTGAGCAATGGTGCTGAATTCGTCCACGTTAATATGGACAAGGACAAAGGACAAAGGACAAAGAACATTTATTATCACATACACCAATTGGTGTAGTGAAATTTGACTTGCCATTGCAGCACACAAATAAAGATAAGAAACAACATCAAAGAATTTAACAGTAAACATAAAAACATCCCCCCCCCCCACAATGGTTCCCACTGTGGGCGAAGGCAGCAAAAGTCCAGTCTCGTCCCCAGTTCACCCATAGTCGGGCCTATTGAGGCCACTGCAGTCGCCGATACGGCAGCCCGATCCTTCAGGCCCTCTCGCCGGATGAAGAAGTTCTGACGTCGGGTGAACACTCTCAGCGGCTCAGTGTCTGGAGCGGCCGCTTCCTCCCCGGAGACCGCGGCACCCGAAGTCCAAGGGCCGCGCTGGTCGGAGCTCCGACCCTGGCAATCTCGTCATGAGATCCCAGGCTCCGCGGTGTTTAAAGTTCAGCGCCGCCCGCGGCTGGAAGCTCCACAGACCGCAGATCAGCGATGTTGAAGTCGGCGGTCACAGCACTCCGGAGCTTACTGCACGGCGACCCGGGTAAGGCATCTCCCGCTCCACGATGGTGCCTCAGAGCTGAGCCGCCGCCGAAGCTGAAGTCCTGGCCGGTCCGTAGGCCGCGAGGAAGGGGCAGACTGGAGCGGCGTTTGTTCACCATTCGCATCGGCTTCACTGTAGCATCAGCAACGTAAACGTCGTCGCAAGAAAGTTATCCGACTGTAGAAACAAAGAACTGGAGATGCTGGTTTGTTCCAAAGATAGACACGAAGTGCTGGAGTGACTCAGCGGTTCTGGTAGCAGTTCTGTTGAAGATGGGTAGTTGACATTTCGGGTCAAGAGCGTTCTTCAATCCCGTCTTGAAGCGTCACCTATATTTTCTCTCGAGAAATGCTACCTGACCCGGATTTACTCCAACTCTTTTTGCCTATCTGATTGTACCAAGCAGAATTGTGGCCTGGGCAATAACATGCAGAATCAGAGATGGTTTTAAAGAAGAAAGGTTTGATGAGGTGGAACCGTCGAGGACCGGAATAGTAGCGCTATTGGCATTGAGTGCTGAAGGTGCGGCGGCTAAATAAAAGGCTGGAGGGATTGTTGGAAAACAAAATTGAGAAAAGATTTCTGAGCAAGGTGGCGCCTCGTCACAAATGGACACTGATCCCCATGAATATCAACATTGGCACAAGCAGGTGAAGGAAAACTAATTTTGTCCCGAATTCACTTTTGTTATCAGTTTATATTTTGGTAGAAAGCTTACTTCATCATTCTCCATTTTTATTCGGCAGGTAACTAAACAACCAATAAGTCGTCTTCTGGGGAACACGGCAAGCGATGCTCTCGACCCTAAAAAGCAAGCTTTTGAGCTTCTTCCACTCTGTAGATTAACCCTTATTAATTCATGCCATTTATAACGTTCACCGCACAAATATGCATGCCACCCTTTACATGCTATTACGGTAGTACACAAAGACTCTCACTCTCTCTCTCTCTCTCTCTCTATCTCGCTCGGGCACTAGTTAGTAAGCGAGACGCAGGCAACTGGCTGTTGAAATGCTCCAGTGTATTTGATGGAATAAAGTTGGACTTCATAATGAATGTGTTTCTATTATTGGGCCGCCAATAAACATGGTGTCAGAGTCTTGATTCACGTCTCCAACTATTTTGCCTGAATTTATTTTAGTTTATTTGTTTTTCATCGAATAATGGTTCCTTACGCAGACCAGATCCTTTGGTGTTCGACATTGAGCTTGCTGAACGGTGGCGCATCTTCGAGGTGGAAATCGGGATTTTCATTGATGCTGCCCACCCTGCAGCTGCATCCCACACCGTTGCGTCAATTCTCCTCAATGTGGCGGGCACAGAGGTTGCCCTGCGGTCACAGGATTTCCACTATACCCCAGAACATACCGATCCGTTAACACATCTGGTGACCCCAGCAGAAACCATCAGAGACCCGGCCTGCCTCCTCCGAAAGTTCAGAGACCTATGCCAACTTCGCACCAACTTATCAAGTCAAGTCAAGTCAAGTCAAGAGAGTTTATTGTCATATGTCCCAGATAGGACAATGAAATTCTTGCTTTGCATCAGCACAACGGAATATTGTAGGCACGAAAACAGAACATATCATATCAGTGTGTCCGTATCATTATAGAAATATATACACACATCAATAAATAAGCAGTTGAAGTGCAAATAAACAGATAATGGGCTATTAATGTTCAGAGTTTTGTTTGAGTTGAGTTCAATAGCCTGATTGCTGTGGGGAAGTAGCTGTTTCTGAACCTGGACGTTGCAGTCTTCAGGCTCCTATACGTTCTACCTGAAGGTAGCGGGGAGATGAGTGTGTGGCCAGGATGGTGTGGGTCCTTGATGATGCTGCCAGCCTCTTTGAGGCAGCGACTGCGATAGATCCCCTCGATGGTATGGAGGTCAGAGCCGATGATGGACTGGGCAGTGTTTACTAATTTTTGTAGTCTTTTCCGCTCCTGGGCGCTCAAGTTGCCGAACCAAGCCACGATACAACCGGTCAGCATGCTCTCTACTGTGGACCCGTAGAAGTTAGAGAGAGTCCTCCTTGACAAACCGACTCTATGTAATCTGCTCAGGAAGTAGAGTCGCTGATGTGCTTTCTTAATAATTGCATCAGTGTTCTCGGTCTACGAGAGATCTTCAGAAATACGCACGCCCAGGAATTTGAAGCTCTTGACCCTCTACACCATCGACCCGTTTATATAAACGGGACTGTGGGTCCCCATCCTACCTCTTCCAAAGTCCACAATCAGTTCCTTGGCTTTGCTGGTGTTGAGGGCCATGTTATTGTGCTGACACCATTTGGTCAGTCGGTCGATCTCACTTCTATATTGTGAATCGTCCCCATCAGTGATACGTCCCACAATAGTGGTGTCGTCAGCGAACTTGACGATGGAGTTCGCACTATGACCGGCTAGGCAGTCATGAGTATAGAGTGAGTACAGCAGGGGGCTGAGCACGCAGCCTTTAGGTGCTCCCGTGCTGATTGTTATCGAGGCTGACACATTTCCACCAATACGAACAGTAGGTGGTCTTTGAATGAGGAAGGCGAGGATACAATTGCAGCGGGATGCGCAGAGACCCAGATCTGAGAGCTTGCTAACCAGCTTGGAGGGGATGATTGTATTGAATGCCGAGCTGTAATCAATGAATAACTGCCTGACATATGAGTGGTTGTTGTGTAAGTGGTCCAGAGCGCAGTGGAGAGCCAGCGAGGTACTAGCCACCGTTGATCTGTTGTGGCATTAGGCAATCTGCAGAGTGTCCAGGTTTTTTCGAAGTAGGAGATGATTTGCGCCATGATCAGCCTCTCAAAGCACTTCATCACCACCGACGTTAGTGCCACTATTCGATAGTCGTTGAAGCACGTCGCCTTGTTCTTCTTGGGCACCGGTATAATTGATGCCCTTTTAAAGCAGGTGGGATCCTCAGACCTCAGAAGTGAAAGGTTGAAAATGTCCGTAAAAACTCCAGCCAGTTGGTCCGCACAGGTTTTTAGAACACGACCTGGTATACCATCAGGTCTAGGCGCTTTTCGAGGGTTCACCCTTCTGAAGGATTTTCTGACGTCCGCCTCTGTGACTGAGACTGAAATACCATCACAGCGAATGGGGGCTCGAGAAGGCACATCAGTGATCTCCCTATCAAAGCGTGCGTAAAACGCATTGAGCTCGTCAGGGAGTGATGTTTCGCCGACATTCGAGCTGCCTCCTGATTTCGCCTTGTAGGAGGTGATTGCATTCAGGCCCCGCCACAGCTGCCGAACATATGTCTCATCCTCCAGCTTGGAGCAGGTCCCTTTTGGCCTTTTTGACGGCCTTACGAAGGTCGTATGTT
>CM075977.1:111920133-112067189 GCA_038087875.1 Malacoraja senta | reverse complement strand
TTAAATAATAAAAGAGAGAAAGAAAGCATAGGCTAATAAGAAAAATTAGAAAAACGTTGTGATAGTCTCGGTGTGTGAAAAGGAAAAGGGGGAAAAGAGAGGTAAAGAGAGAGAGAGAGAGAGAGAGAGAGAGAGAGAGAGAGAGAGAGAGAGAGAGAGAAGAGAGAGAGAGAGAGAGAGAGAGAGAGAGAGAGAGAGAGAGAGAGAGAGAGAGAGAGAGAGAGAGAGAGAGAGAAGGAGAGAGAGAGAGAGAGAGAGAGAGAGAGAGAGAGGAGAGAGAGAGAGAGAGAGAAGGAGATTGTAGGAGATAGTTATTTATATTCTTGACCATCCTTCACCCAGTCCTGAAACAGTTGGTTTCTACGATTTTGTTGCACCATATGCTTCCAAGAAGTCGATAAATGGAGACCAACTCGTTAAGAATTGGTCTGCTTTGCCTGTTTGGAGGAATCGCATTTCTTCAAGATGTGCGGTGTCCAACATGTTTGAAATCCACATTTTAAGCTTTGGTATGGGTGTATTTTTCCAAAATTTAAGTATAATTTTTTTGCCCGTTATTAACCCATAATTAAAAAATGAATTTTTAAATGTGTTCAATTTGTTACCGTCTTCCGTTACTCCAAGTATAATCATTTCAGTGTTAGGCTCCATTTTTATCTTGAATAATTTTGTAAATATTTCAAAGATATCGCTCCAGAATTTATGAAGTTTTATGCAGGAAACAAAAGAGTGTGTTATAGTGGCATTTTGAGATAAGCATTTATCACAAATGGAAAAGTATTTGGATAGAATATATTCAGTCTGGTTTTTGAATAATATAATCTATGTAGAATTTTGAATTGAATTAAGTTATGTCTTACATTAATCGAACATTTGTCTATATATATCAAATGCTTTTCCCATGTTTCTTACGTGATTTTTATCATTAATTCTCGTTCCCAATCTTCGCTAAGTACCTCTGCCGATGGTAGTTCAATGTTTAAAATACTATTATATAAATACGATATTAATTTCTGTGAGTCAGCCTTAATATTCATTGCTTCTTCCAGTGGATCTAAAGTTATAGTTTGATGTCTTTGTATATATTCTTCATGAAGTCGCAGATCTGAAGGTATTAAAATATTGGTTATTTTTCAGCTTAAATTTTAATTGTAATTGTTGGAATGATAACAGATTTCCCATTTCATACATATCGCCGATCCTTTCAATTCCCATTCTTTCCCATTGGTTACATGTTTTATCGGTAAGAGATGGTTTAAATGAAGGATTATTCACTATTTCTTAATTTTAAAGAATGTTATTTGTTTTCAAATTCTTATTGTATTGTGGATAATTGGATTATTCTTATATATTGTGTTGTTCAGTTTTATCGGGGAGAAGAGGATCGCTCCTATATTGCAAGGAGAACAATCCTCTTTCTCCATTCTTATCCATTCTGTCAGTTGGGTAGGACTGTCCAACCCAATAAATTATATTTTTAATATGCACTGCCAGTAATAATACAAAAAGTTCGGAAGTGAACGTTCCCCAGCATCTTTGGGTTTACACAGGTGTTTTCTTTGAATTCTATGTGATCTATAGTCCCAAATAAAGTTAGTAATGTTAGAGTCTAATTTTTTGAAGACGTTTTTTGGTATGTATGATGGTATAGATTGGAATAAGTATAATATTTGTGGTAAAAATATCATTTTTATAGCGTTTATTCTGCCTATTAATGACAACTGGAGTGTTTTCCAGAATTTAATTAACACGTTCAATTTATTTAAGAAGGGCGTAAAATTAGCATTAAATAATGATTTGTATTTTCTGGTAATTTGTATACCCAAATACTTAAATTTTTCTTTTGCAATTTCAAAGGGGAATTTTAATAGGTGTGTCGGTTCTTGAGGTTTTAACGTCATGATTTCGCTTTTATTCCAGTTTATTCTGTATCCTGAAAAATAACCGAATTCCTCTATTAAATTTAATAAGTTTGGTATGTTCATTTGCGAATTTGTAATGTATAAAAGTATATCGTCTGCGTATAATGAAATTTTATTTTTTGAGTCCTTATATCCCCGAATATTCGGATGAGTTCTTATACTTTCAGCTAAGGGCTCTATCGTAAGGGCAAATAGCAGGGGTGATAATGCACATCCCTGCCTATTGCCCCTCGATAATTGAAATTTTGGAGAAAACATGTTATTAGCTAATATTCTTGCCGTCGGTTTGTCATATAATAATTTTACCATACAATAAAATTCTCTCCCATATTAAATTTTTGCACTACTTTATATAAATACTGCCACTCTACCTGATCAAATGCTTTCTCTGCGTCCAGAGAAACAATTGATATATCTGCTTCTTCTGTTTTATGTGAGTACATTATATTAAACAGGCGTCTCAAATTATTAAATGAATTTCTTTTGGGGATAAACCCCGTTTGATCTGGATTTATCAATTTACTAATATTTTTACTCAATCTTCTTGCTAGATCTTTGCTAAAATATTCTGATCTGTATTTAAAAGTGATATAGCTCTATATAAGCCTGGTTCTTCTAAATCTTTATCTTTTTTGGTATAAGCGTAATAATTGATTCAGCTAATGTATCTGGTAGTTTATTTTCTTTAAAGGCATGAGTATATAATTTAAGTAAACGTGGAGCCGTTATCTAGTGAAATCTTTTGTAAAATTCATTGCTAAAACTATCTGGTCCAGGCGTCTTACCATTTTTCAGCGATTTTATTGTTTCTCCTATTTCTTCAAGTGTAATCTGAGCTCGTAATTCCTCTTGTTCCGAGAGGTCACGTTTTGGAAGATTACAGTTATTTAAAATTTTATAATTTTACTATCTTCTGTTTTAGATTTAGGTGTATATAAATTTTGAAAAAATTGAGAAAATCTTTTGTTAATATCCTTAGGTAATGTTAGTAATTCACCTTTCTCTGATTTAATTTTGGTGATAGTATTTTCCTTTTCTTGTTTTTTCAATTGACAAGTTAAAAGTTTATGTGGCTTATCACTAAATTCAAAATGTTCCTGTTTTGTAATTTGGAATAATCTTACTATTCTTGGCGAGAAAATTCTATTAAGTTTAAATTTCAATAGTATTATCTAATTATGTTTATCTGTAGTTGGATCTTTGGCATTATCTAACTCTAATTGTCTGATTTCTTGTTCTAACTTCAGTTGTTCTGTCTGATTCTATTTATTTTGAAAAATTTGATATGAGATTATAACTCCTCTGATAAATGCCTTGAAAGTTTCCCATAATAAAGAAGGTGGAATACCTGGTGTCTCATTTGTCTAAAAAAAATATCATTTGTTGTTTTAGATATATATATATAACCTTGTGGGTTGTTTAAGATTTGTGCGTTAAACCTCCAGAAACATATTTTACCCGGCATTCCCTCAAATTTTAATAGAAAAGTCAACGGGGAATGATCGGAAATAATACTGTTGTGGTACTTAGGATTGATTGTATATGGAATTAATTTTGTATCCACTAAGGAATAATCAATTCATGAATAAGATTTATGTACCGATGAGTAAAACGAATATTCCCTTCCAGTTGGGTTAGCAGTTCTCCAAACATCTGTTATATTAGTATTTTTATATATGTGTTTAGAAGTTCACTAGTCTTCGATTTTAAGTTACCCCTCCTTTGTTTTACTGATTTGTCTAAATATGGGTCTAAAACGCAGTTGAAATCCCCCCCTATTATTACATTTTGGTAATTAAACTCTGATATAATATCCAGAATTTTATTTAAAAATTGGGGGTTATCAAAATTCGTAGCGTAAATATTTATCATAGTCAATGGGGTGGAGTAAATTTCTCCCGAAACTATAATATACCTTCCCTCTTTATCTGATATAGTATTATTTAATTTAAATGGTATACCTTTTCGAATGATAATAGCCGTACCTCTAGATTTAGAAATGAAGAATAATATGTTTGACCTATCCAATTTGCCTTCAGTCTCATTAGTGTTTGTTGTTTGATATGTGTTTCCTGCAAAATAATTATGTCAGAATTGAATGATTTTAATTGGGCAAAAATCTTGCCCCTCTTAATTGGTTCATTGGCACCCCTTATATTCCAGCTGCAGAACGTAATTCCTCCGTTCTTTATTTGTCTATCGTCTTGCATTATAGATCAATTTGATATTTTTGATTCATATGGTGCAACCAAATACCTCAGAACTCTGGGTGTTGGGTGGTCGTCCCGAACTTTTAGATTTGTTTTGCATCTCCTTCCTCTAGTATACATTGATAAGAAAAAAAAATAGTGTGTTGTGATATTAATAAAAAATATATATATATAAGAATCGTGGTAGTGATTTCAAAAAAAGGTGATGTTAAGGCGTCTAAGAGAAGATACCGTAAAAACGAGAAGCCACCTAAGGTGGAGAAAAAATAGTAGACTTCCGTTGTTGTTATTTTACATTGAGCTCCGTGCCCTTGACCGAGTATCGTGAAAGGCTGCGGGCCGTTTCATATTTTTAATGTTTATCCAACCAGAGCAGGTAAAAACAGAAAAAAGACTTCAAAAAGAGAGGGAACAAAATAACAAAAACAGACATTCAATTCTATATGTATATATGCATTTCCAATTAGTCTAGCATTAAATCTATTCTAAACTTTACCATATGTAAATTATATATTATACAACCGAAGTTATTACATTATAGCCCAGTCTTTAGCTTAAGTAGAAGCAGGTTCCAAGGGGTTAAACAGAGCCAAGCATCTGGATCTTTTCCAAGTGTGTGATGCTCCTCCCTCCTTCACACACGGTTATATTATGTTAGTATTGTTATGAACATTTTAGTTAATTACTATATTTTAGTATATATCATCAATTTTAGTTCATTACCTTTAAACTGGGTTAAAATTATTTAACATCGTGGACTAAGCTCCCTTTTACACCCCCGCTCCGTGTGTTAGTCATATTTACAGGTTACATGAAAAGAAGATTAGTATTATTAAGTTAGTTAGATTAATTGATTATTTAATATTCATATATGATAATTAAAGATTTTCTTAAATCAACAGATTTTTATATTCCAGTCCGTTTATATTTCTTTCCGTGTTCCTCAATTTTAATTCTGTATCTTCGACTTCATTTTGTTTATCTTTAGGTTTTCCATCCAAGGTGAAACATGGACTCTGCGCTCGAAAACACATTCCAGACAGATAAGTATGTCTGGTAACTGTCTGGAAACGAGTTCCGCCATCTTAATTAGAACAAAATCTTGTACTATAAAGTATGATCTTCACCATTCTCCTCTGTAGACTTCTGGTATTCAATCTTGTTCCTTTGCGTTATGTTGTGCATATTTAAATGCCAGTTCTGGAACCGTAAAGGAGCGTTCAGTAGAATTATAAGTAATCTTCATTTTTGCAGGATATATCACCCCATATCTCACCTTCGGGATTCCTTTCAGAATATTTCCTGTCTTTATGAACATGCTCCTTTTTTTTGACGATTTCATGGGGATAATCACGGAAGAATCTAAGATTAACCCCGGCAAAAGTCAGATCCGCTCCGTGAGGAATCATCTTCAATATATTTTCCAGTGCAGAGATATCGAGAAATTTCACTATCATCTGTCTTGGGGAGGCATTTGGCCCTGTTTGAAAACGTCCTACACGGTGAGCCACATCTATTCTCGGGTTTTCCGGCAGTTTAAAAACTTCTTTAAGTAAGTTGGCAACGAAATCACGTGTTTGAGTTCCACGCTCTCGTCCCTCCTGTACTCCAACAATTCTTAAATTCTGCCTTCTCGACCTCGCTTCCAAGTCCAGACATTTATCAGTCAGTTTAACAAGTTGCTCCCCGGCAGATTATTGTGCTTTTCTCACACTCGTTATTTCCTGAGCCATCTCGTTCATTACAGTCTCCATATCTTCCATCAGCTTATCAGACATTTTCATATTCTCAAACATCTTCTCAAATTCTTATTATAATCTTTTTCCATTCCGGTAAATTCTGCCGTTGACTTTTTTTTATCAAGTTCTTTAAACTGCATCTTTAAAGAGATGTACAGCTCCTTTAATTCACCACAAGCAGTCAATTTTTTAGAGAGGTTATTCTCCATATTTAGAGAGATTATTCTCCAATGTACTGTTCACGTCCGCTACCATTTGCAAAATGTCTTCAGTAACATTGGTCTTACCATCTGTTCCATTTGCTTCATTTCTTTCTCCTTCTGCTTTATCTGTCCTTTTGAAGCCATTTCTGACACAAAACGTTGAGAGTCAGGCTCTTCTTTTGCGCTTTCTGTTGCTGATTGCAGAGTTTGCAGAGTTTTACCTGGTTCCTGAAGATGGAGACTGGAACAGTTTTTTTGATTCTCCGTGAACGATTCCCTTTACTCATTTAAAACTCCCGTTAAACTCCGTTTTTTCGCGGCGATTTCTGATGACGTCACTTACACGACGTCAAACAGCTCCGGTGAGTATTTGTAAATCGGTCCCGTCTTTCAAAACGGCTTTTTCGCGATTTTAGCGGGAGCGGAGCCCAATGCTGCGCCCTTACAGCTCAATGGCGCCACCGGAAGTCTCTGGACTTAGCTGGATTTCTTGTAGACCATTGTATCATCAGACATGAATGCCCGGTGTCTGGTCTTCACAAGAGTGTGGATCTCAAAGTTCATCCAAGGTTTCTGATTGGGAAACACTCGGAAGGTTTTTGTAGGGATGCACTCCTCCACACATTTCGTAACGAAGTCCGTTGCCGAGTCCCGGAACATTGCCCAGTCTGCAGACTCCAAACCGTCCTGGAGTTGTTCCTCTGCCCCCCGCCCCCCATCCCGACCAGCTCTGTACAGTCTTCACCTCTGGGGTGCTCTCTTTAATTGCTGTCTGAAGGCAGGAAGAAGCAGCTCCACGGTGTGGATGGATTTACCGACGTGACGGCGAGGGATAGAGCGATTGGCATCCTTAATGATGGTGTAGCAATGGTCGAGGATGTTTGGTCCTCTGGTGCTGCAGGAGAAATGTTGGTGAAAGTTAGGGAGTGATTTCTTCAGGTTGGCTTTATACACCACAAGTTTTTATCCCGCAGCCACAAGGGGGCGAAAGGGTTGAATCCTACATTGGTGCACTCAAGAGCATTGCATCCAGATGCCACTTCCAAGACCGCGACATGCTCATCCGCCGCAGACTCGTATATGGCATCCTGAATGATCAGGTGAGAAATCAATTACTCTGGGATGAGGAGCTTACACTTGATCAGGTTAAATGTGCCTGCCGGGTTGCAGAATACAATGATACCCATACCAAAGTCTTGGGACCGCGGCCACTCTCTGCCTATGACATCCATGACTTCTATAGGTCCCCAAGACAAGCATTAACCCCTCAACAATCGCCTAAACCCCCAGGGAGGGTAACTGATCATCTAGTCAATAACTGTGGTAATTCCGATGGTTCACGCCCGAAATTTCGTGAGCAAAGTGCCGCTTATGGCAAATCTTGTCTCAATTGTAAAAACAAAGGCCACTTTATCAGGTGCTGCCGCGCCCGTGCCAGCAGGGCCCAGTCACAACAATCTCTCTTTGCACTTGAACCCACACTCTCCCACGAAGCGCTGACTGAAACAGCAAAACCGCAACCGCAGGACCTACAAGAAGTCAGCCAAAACATACATTCTTGTATTCCCGACTCTGTGGCTACAGACAATGATCCCATGACAACGCTCAGTATCAACAACACCAAGTTTGCCGCTAAGATAGACACCTCAACGCATGATGATGGAAATACAGAGATATGACATCAGACTAACCTACAAACATGGTAAGGGCATACAGTTAGCAGACACCGTCTTAAGGGGAACCTCGCCCAACATGCGAAAAACACCTGTCCGATGATGAGCATGAGGGGTACACGGTTATGATGGTCTCCTGCCTCCCATCAGCCGGTTTAGTCATCCTAGTATCACAAACAGCTGCAGACGAAATGCTGCAATCGCTGGCCATGGTCATCCGCCCCGGATGGCCAGACAAACAGCACCACTTGCCACAAGCTGTCCGCCCATTTTCCCTGTCCGTGATGAGCTGGTCAGCCAGGACGGCGTGATAATGAAAGGACCTAAGGCGGTCATCGCGAAGTACCTTCGAAATTGTTAATGGGGGCCATCCCGCTGCAGAAATAACCCTTCAACATGCAAAAGGAGTGCCTTCCCCCACTACTCAAACCTCACGCCAAAAACCTTGGCGTGATATTTGATTCAGCACTGAAATTTGAGAAACAAGTCAATGCCGTGGTAAAAGCTAGCTTCTTTCAGATTCGGACGATAACTAAAATAAAACAATTCCTCCAGTACGATGACCTCGAAAAGATCATCTACACATTTATCTCCTCCCGCCTAGATTACGGCAACTCTCTTTACACTGGCATCAACCAATCTTTCCTGTCCCGCCTGCAACTGGTCCAAAACGCCGCAGCGAGTCTCCTGACGAGCACCCGAAAAAGGGACCACATCACCCCGATCCTCGCCTCTCTCCACTGGCTCCCTGTGCGGTTCCGAATAAATTTCAAGATCCTCCTCTATGTCTACAAAGCCCTCAATGGGCTTGCCGCCACCTACATTAAAAGTCTTCTCACCCACCACACCACCTCCAGGTCCCTCACATCGGCCGACTTGGGGTTGCTGAACATCCCGCGGTCTAGACATAAGCTCAGGGGCGACCGCGCCTTTGTGGATGCAGCTCCTAAACTGTGCAACAGCATCCCGCTTCCCATCAGAACTGCCCCCTCCATCGACTCCTTTATGTCTAGACTAAAAATGTATCTGTACTCCCAAGCCTCTCCTGACGTCCTCTGAGCGAGAGCTATATGTATATATGTATGTTGTTTGTTTGTTTATACTATTCTTATAACAAATGTAAAGCACTTTGGCCAACGAGAGTTGTTTTTTTTAATGTGCTATATAAATAAATGTGACTTGACTTGAAATGACTTGACTGTTCTGGCCAGACATGGCTAACTACATTCTAGAGAAGGTTGCTGCCTGCCCGATCTGCAATAGCTTTACCCAGCACCAACAGAAAGAACCATTCCTCCCGCACCCCACACCGGACTTACCCTGGTCCACAGTAGCAGCCGATATCTTCGAGTGGCACGGCCAACTCAGGATGGTTTGAAATCGACCTGCTCAGTAGCCCGACCTCAGCCATCGTAATTCAGAAACGAATTTCGGAATGGCAGGCAGTGGCGGCACTCCACTCGCCACTGCCTGCCATTCTGAAAAGGACCCGTTCACTCCTACTCTTTGCTTCCTGTCTGCCAACCAATTTTCTATCCACGTCAACACCCTACCCCCAATACCATGTGCTCTAATTTTAGTCACCAGTCTCCCTTGCGGGACTTTATCAAAGGCTTTCTGAAAGTCTAGATACACTACATCCACTGGCTCCACTTCATCCATTTTACTTGTCACAGCCTAAAAACATTCCAAAAAATAAAGTCAAGCATGATTTTTCTTTCATAAATCCATGTTGACTTGGACTATTCCTTTTACTGCTATCCAAATGCCCCATTACTACCTCTTTAATGATTGACTCCAGCATCTTTCCCACCACCGAAGTCAGGCTAACTGGTCTGTAATTCCCCGTTTTCTATCTCGCTCCTTTCTTGAAAAGTGGGATAACATTAGCTATCCTCCAATCCACAGGAACTGATCCTGAATCTATTGAACATTGGAAAATGATCACCAGTGCGTCCACTATTTCCAAAGCCACCTCCCTGAGGACCCTGGAATGCAGACCATCAGGCCCAGGGGATTTATCATCCTTCCGTCCCATTAGCCTACCCAATACGATTTCTCGCCTAATGATAATTTATTTCAGTTCCTCTACCCCCTTTGATCCTCTGTCCTCCTGTACTTCTCGGGAGTGGACAGATCCAAAGTACCTGTTCGTCTCCTCTGCCATTTCCTTGTTCACCATAATAATTTCACCCGTGTCTGCCTTCAAGGGTCCCACGTCTGATTTTGCTACCCTTTTTACCTTAACATATCTAAAGAAGCTTTTACTGTCCTTCTTTATATTCATGGCCAGCTTCCCCTCGCACTTCATCTTTTCAGCTCCTATTGCCCGTTTTGTTTCCTTCTGTTGTCCTATGAAAGTTTCCCAATCCTCTGGCTTCCGACTACTCTTTGCTATGGTATACATCTTTTCTTTTAATTTTATTCTTTCCCTAACATCCCTTGTCATCCACGGTTATTGGGATGACTTGGAATCTACTGCAACTTAGGTGAGGGAGGGATGGGGTAAGAGAGAATGCAGAGGTTACTTGAAGTTAGAGAATCAATGTTTATACCACTGAGTTGTAAGCTGTCCAAGCGAAATATGAGAAGCTGTTCCTCTTATTTGTGTTTGGCCACGCTCTGACAATAGAGGAGGCCTAGGAGTCAGTGTGGGAATGGGAAGGGGAATTAAATTGTTTGGCAACCAGAAGATCAGGCAGGTCCAGGCGGACTGAGCTAAGGTCTTCAGCGAAACGATCGAAGAGCCTGCGCTTGGTATCGCCGATATATAGGAGCCAACACCTGGAATAGTGGGTACTGTAGATGAAGTAGGAGGAGATGCAAGTGTATCTCAGCCTCACCTGTAAAGGCTGTCCGGCTCCTTTGACGGAGTCGAGGGAGGAGGTATAGGGGCAGGTGCTCCCGCGGTTGCAGGGGAACGCACCTAGGGAGTGGGTTGTGGTATTAACGGGAAGGGCATGTAAACCAGTGAGTTGCGGTGGGAACGGTCTCTGCGGAAAACGGATAGTGTCGAAGATGAGAAGATATGGCTCGTGGTAGGATCATGTTGTAGGTGGCGAAAATGTCGGAGGATTATGTACTGCATGCGATGGCTGGTGAGGTAAAAGGTGAGGTCTGGGGGACACGGTCCCTGTTGCGACTGGGGAAGGGGAGCAAGAGCGGAGCTGTGGGATATCGAGAATAACTTAGTGAGGGACTCATCTATGACGGAAGAAGTGAACCCCGGTGCCTATCGAAATAAAACATCTCAGATGTCCTAGTATGGAACACCTTATCGTGGGCACAGAAGCGGCGTAGACGGAGGAATTGGGAGCAGGAGATAGAGTCTTTACAGGAGCAGGGTGGAAAGAAAAGTCGTCTAGATAGAGGTGGGAGTCAGTAGGTTTATAGTAGATGTCCGTCGATAGTCTATCTCCTGTGATGGAGACGGTTAGATTATGAAACGTTAGGGAGATATCGGAGATGGTCCAAGTGAATTTCAGTGCGGGATGGAAATTAGTTGTGAAGTTAATGAAGTCCGGGTGTTCTACGTGGGTGCAGGAGGTAGCCCCGAGTCAATCGTCAATGTTTCAGGCGGTAGCCCCTCTGCCCTTTCAGTTGTTATTATGGATTCAAAGCAGCAAAAGAACGTGACGGGACGGGTTTTCTTCTGATTTACACCACTAGTTAATCGTCAATCAGCACTTAAATTGTAATCAACCAATACAATCCTGAACACTGATAAACGCCCATCCATTGTAAGACAATGGTGAAAGGAACACTCGGAGAGCAATTTGAGATATTTGGTTTTGGGCTGACTTCAGTCAAAGGGAACATTGAACAAGGCAATTCGAATCGATATTGAAATGAACAGTTGTCATCGATTCAAGGAAAATTCGTTACTTTCCATCAAGAGGTCTAAATTCGCTTTCTTCTGTCACTGCATTTTCCCAACGAACTGCCTGCAACTTCCTGAGATAAAGAGATTGATCATCATATAAACATTAGCTTAAATATTACATTTTTGCTTAATTGTTAACAAGAGAAAAAGTCATATAAGTCTGTCATGAGCTTTTAATTCCTATGTAATATGAGTTGTGCGAGCTGCTTAACGGGACCTTGCAGAGCATGTCAAAACGAACGAACAACTAATCTGGAAAATATTGTGCGAAAGCGACCGCTTCCTTCCCGAAGTCACGGTTTCATGTAAATCGGCATCTCGTCGAGCACATTTGAAAAACTATTGATAATGAAGCAGGAATTAACATTACAATATAACTCCATGACTGTTCGAAGTCTCATTGCAGCTGTGTATGAAAACGTGAACTAGTAAGAGTGAAAAAATGGTGAACACTATCTAATTCATCACGGATAATGACATTCCCACCATCGATGTGATCTACCGCAGTTAGCTGTCTGTAAAATACAGCCATGCTCATCAGAGACCGTCAGCACCCAGATTCTTATTTTACACCTGCCATCTGGAACATTAAAATTGTAACTGCTAAAGGTTCAGGAGATGTTTCTTGCAAATAACCATCATAGGGCTATTAATCAATACCACCCATCAATAAACTCCGTAATCTGCAGACTTGGCGGGGGTGGGGAGGGGGGGTGAGCGGAACGGCTGGGGCGGGATTGTTTTATATTGTGGTTTCAGCAGAGTACAATGTTTACTTTCTGTGCTGCGAGTACGTTTTTCATTGTTCCGTTTTCGAACAGAGGATAAACACTTGACTCTTGGAAGATAACTCGCCCTGTGTCACTGGCAAAAGGCTGACAATACCTCACAGAACCACGTGTCATTTTCTTCCAGGTGTTATGTGAATGTCGTGAGGCTCTGTCAGGATTCGTTAATCTGGTCCACATTTGGTTCCTGAATTTGAATGCTCAGATTTGACGTGTAATATTGTAAAATATTTGAAGAATGTGTTATATAGCCAGACAGTATCCATTCAGCAGAAAAGAGATAGCGGAGCTTATCTCTACATGGGAGAACGGCCCTTTAGGTATATAAACTGTCAGATCTTCTGCACATCAATTGTAACTATGCACATTACCGCGGTCGAATCCGTGGACTGTCAGTATCTCCTTCCTCTATAAATATAAATTATGTTGCTAAGCTAGCTTGTATGAGCATCAGCAAATCTCGTTACTTCCATATGCTGCTTAGCATATACATTCGTATAATGTAATCCGAAAACGCCTCTAAATTAGCAATTTTACAACATTTTGTGATTTTAAAAATCGTCTGCAATTTATCCCATGAGATAAAGCATAAAAACAAGTAAAGTTTGACACCTAATTCATATCTTCAGTATTAAAACAGTTATGGCCATTTACATACTCGGAAATGAGCATCTTGTTCCCCATTGCTTTTCAATTGACTTAATACAAAAGCTGTGATCGAGGACAGTCAAAAGCCCATAAGTTTCTTAAAAATTAAGAGAACTGAATGACATTTTCAGTTATTATAGATTGACGCATTCTGAAACAAATATAAAACATCTTACTTGGATGACCTGAAATTAAACCCTATAAGTAGTTAGTTACCTAATTGTAGCTAATTACAAAATTGATCGTTGTGACGGAATAGTAATAAACACCCAGACTGCCTTGAAAATTCAAAAATGTGATATTCTCAAGATCAGAACTTTAATATTATTGTATTATATGCTGTAAGTCCGTAACAGATAGGTAAATAAATTACAATTTCTAGCAATAGACCGAGTCTTTATGGAGAACGTCAGTTGCTACCTGGCACATTGGCATATCATAATCAATAGCATCATCATGCTCCTCAGATTTTAACCAAATAAGCAACTCTGTACACCTTGCTGTTCCTCAACTTTTCAATTTTGGCATTGTAAACTACACGTTTTTGCTCTTCAAACCACGCATGACATGCCTTTCTGCCAACTACTTTCCCCATTAAGAATGTCCTGTAGATTCCATTTCTTAAGAAAAGGATAATTGTTTTAAATAGCCTCAAATAACAAACTAATCCCATATTCACAAGAATTCACAATATAACATGCTTTTTAAATCTCACTGTCATGAACATATGCCAGATGGAAGAATTTTAATGTTTAATTCCCATAAATTAATCTAGAAACATCTACGTTCAATATAATCAAAATTATTATTTTTTGCACCATAAATGTGGCTAAAGCTGTTGTGTATATTTAGTATAAAAATATTGATTATACAATTACAAAAAATATAGTCGATTTAGATGTTCTTATGACATGATTGAGCAAAAACATGAGTATTTAATAATCTTGCGAGAGCGTGTTTCTGGATTGGAACGTTGCATTTGCGGTGAATTTGAACCCCATATCGGCAGGAAAGACACTGCCGGTTTGTATGGAGCTAACACCACATTTTCGCAACGTAAAATTAGATTAAAGCCACCCCAAGAAGCAAGATTATATGTAAAATAAACGACTTACCATTTGTTTTCCTTTGCGATCCGTCACGTTGTAAGAGGTCGCTTTTTATTTTAATCCAGCTATTAAATTGTACAGCGATTTAAAAAAATAAAATCGGGAACGGACGTCCGATCGATTTTTCTTTATCGACTCGCAGCCCGAGGAAATCCCTCTCCGATAAGCGGTACAAAACTGGAGTTTAATCCCCCCCCCCCCTCAAAGGCGCCAAAGTCGCACACACGGCCAGTGGCAGAACTGCAGCACTGCTGAAGGTAGGTATTGGAAAATCGTTACCGAAATGGGAATAACACGTTCTGTTGAAAGGGAGCTCCAATAATATAATTAAACTCCCGTTTAGCTAAATGTTGCAGCTGGAATGTGGGAGACGCACTCTACTTTAATGTCATCAAGTACATCTGTGACTTGGGCACACACATGAGTAATCACGGGATGCTTCGAATAATTATAGTGCTATGGACGTGGAACGCATCGGGAAATATATATATATGGTCTATGGTATATTGACACACTAAACTTGTATCTCCTTTTCCGTATTATGTTTACATATTCTGTCGTGCTGCAGCAAGAAAGAATTTCATTGTCCCCTCTGGGACATATGACAATCACACTCTCTTGAATATTGAACTTAGAGGTTGGATCATTTAGAGCGTAATGGGGTGGCCACTGGGTTGAAAGGAAATCAGAGATGTCGCGGAATTGTTCAACTGCAGATACTGGACGTCCGCTGCAGTAGAAGTTAACATCGGGTTCTCGACGACCGCCCTACCAGTAGATTAATAGGGAAACGGGCGGAATTCATTTTAAAGGGCAGGGGATGGGGCTGGGGAGCGGCGGGGCTGCCTGAACGCCCTTACGCCCTCATGTACGGGGGATATTAGTGTTTTAACCGAATAGGAGTGACATTTTTTGAAATGTTTTTGAAAGATAGGTGAGATTTTCGTTCACTGCTCCCTCTTCACCAGAGATCCATAAAGTCACACTCGGGAAGACTTGTTACCTGATGTCATTAAAAACATTATTTAATATGTTTCACACACTTTCCAGTTAGCGCGACCGGCAATTGAAGTGCGTGAAGGAGCTGCTCTCTGAACTTCCCCTGGGTGACGGTGTAAATCAGTGTGTTTGTACAGGTGTTCAGCAGCTGCAGCAGAACTCCAATTTTTTCAAAATTTGCATATGGGTTTGTGAAACCTCGTATCGAAGTTCCGTTGACACATCGATAGAAAACAAAATGAGATATAGTTGTGACCCAGAGCAGGATAAAGCTGCTGGAAATAGCAAAGAGTAAAATTATGGACCGTTTACGGCTTTCCGTCTCCGGGTCTCCATGACTGAGATCGCGGAGCCTCCTGCGGACCCGATTGGCCATTAAAATACGTGACGCCGTGTGCGCATTAAAGAACAAAATCAAACAGAATGGAATCACTGGGGTCAACAGCGGCTCAATCCAAGAAAATGCGATCCATGCGGGCAGGAAATAGAAGTCCGATCGGATTCGGCAGCCCCTCATTAAACCATTATAGATGAACAAATTATTATAAGCGAAAGGCCAGGGAACGTTCTGTAAAGAAATGAAGGTACATAGGGTCACCATAACCACCGCCGCGGTTCTGTCGGTACAGTATCTGGATCTCAGATTCGGTTTGCAGATGGCCACAAACCTATCAAATGTGAATGCGACCGTGAACCACACGGAACAGTCTACGGCCGCAGCTGACAGGAAGAGAATAAACCTGCACACAGGAGTGTAGTACAGGATTGTGTTATGCCAATAAAGAACGACAATTCGATTCAAAATCACTTCGCAGACAATCACCGTGAGGTCCGCCGTCGCCATAGCCACCAGATAACGAGTGATGCATTTGGAGAGACCGCACTTTCCACGGGACAGGACCACAAGCGCCACTAGATTCACTAGGGGAGTAAGAAAGAAGCAATGGTGATTATATGGACAGAAGAACTTCGAATTGAGTAATGGGTGGGTATATATTTTTATTTTTGCTTGCTTTAATAAAATTGTGAAAAGGATGGCATGGACGGAGATTTCGTTTGGTTTGAATGCGATTCCCGATACTGCGCTCACGAACAAACATTCCACCTAACAGTGAATTAACTGTTTGAATGCAAGTGCAGTATGAATAACAAGACTAAAATTAGTGTTAATCGGGTGCACCTTTCGGATCGGCATTTGCTTACCGAGTTTGCAACGTTTGCAGGGGCTGTGCATAATCGAGATTACTTGCACGCGATGCGCCGGTCGTTGAAGATAGTCCACAGTTAAAATTAACGTAATTTATAGCCATAAAGAGGGAGACCAGATGGAAACAAACATCGATGCGGGAAGTGCAATCACCCGAGGTATAACCACATGCAGCCTTTATCGCTCAGCTTACTGTGGCTGTTACTGCACTGAGCAATAATGCTTGAATAATTCTATACCAGTCCCAGTAAACGGCAAACGATCAAATATATTAAAATCATACAATAAACTACGTTTATTCCCCAAACCCCGTTCCATGGTGCAATCTAGCATTTAGCACATTTTGTCACACTATTTTCACTTTATTTTCAACATTACAGTTTCCCAATCAAATGTCGTCAACACTATCCCACATTCAGCCGTCAATTAACATACCCGGTACTGCAATTGATGCCAGGATTGGGTAATAATAATATTCAACTGACAAGTGCAGCAGCCGACCCATTTCTCCTTCAAAGCGATCTCGGAAACGCAGTACAAAGATTACAGATGTTATAGTGTGAGGTTAAACCGCTGAACATTTATAACCCAAGGAAAAAAAACGAGTTATTGAGATCACCTCCCTGTGGACATACATTACGGATTTTGCTCCCGTGTGATGTTAAACGACAACAGTCACGAGGGTAGTCGTTCATTGCACATGCACCAATTGAGCACGTACAGAATAAAGGCACTGTAAAGTAAAATTGCGAATAATATTTCTAAATTTAAATATGTTCCACGAGATTGCAGCTGTAGAAAGGTTGGAAACAAATATCAGTCAACAACACACGATACAATGAAATCGTTTATGTGGAGTGTGCAAGAAGGAACTGCAGATACTGCATAAAACGAAGGTAGACACAAAAGCTAGTGTAACTCAGCGGGACAGGCAGCATCTCTGCGTAGAAGGAATGGGTGGCGTTTCGAGTCGAGAACTTCTTCACTCTGAGGAAGGGTCTCGAACCGAAACATCACTCCAGTTATGTGTGTGTATCTCGTCCCAGGTGTTTGCAGTAGGCCCTGTTGAAAAAAGAAAGTAGAACGTTTATCTATAAGATCACCACTCCTGCGTTCCATGGAATAGAGACCCAGCCTACTGAACCTCTTCATGTTGTCCACAGCTTCTAGTCCTGGCAACTTCGTCGGAAATCTTTTCTGAACCCTTTCAAGCTTGACAATATCTTTCCTATAACATGGTGCCCAGAACTTAACGATATATTCTGAATGTGGTCTCACCAACGTCTGATGCAACTGCTGGCCAAAGTGCCTAAAGCCATTTTGACCACCTTATGGTGGATATATCATGGCACACAGCACGGAAACAGGCGCATTGATCATAAGATCTTGTGATATAAGCAGAAATAGGCCATCTAGTCTACTCCGCCATTCACGCATGGCTGAGCAATCTCTCTCTCTCTCAACCCCATTCTCCTGCCCTCCTTCATAAACTCTGACCCCCGTTTCAATCAAGAATCTATCTTTCCCTGCCTTTAAATTATCCACTGATTTGGCCTCCAGAGACATCTGTGGCAAACGAAATGCACAGATTCACCAACCTCTCATGACTAAATCTCCTCCGCTGGAGATGCAACACCTGTCTTTTTACCTTCCACCTCGATTCCATCCAATGACCCAAATAGTCTTTCCAGGTAAGGCAGAGGTTCACTAGCACCTCCTCCAACCTGTATCGTCTGTTCCAGGTGTCAACTTCGTTGAGATCAAGCACAGACTTGGCGATCGTTTCGCTGAGCACCTCCGCTCTTAACCTACCTGATCTCCCAGTTGCTCAGAACTTCAACTCTCCCTACCATTCCCAATCTGACATTTCTGTCCTGGGCCTCCATTGTCAGATTGAGGCCCAGCGCAAATTGGAGGAACAGCACCTCATATTTCGCTTGGGTAGTTTACACTCCAGCGGTATGAACATTGACTTCTCTAACTTCAAATAGCCCTTGCCTCCACTCTCTAGCCCCTCCCCCTTCCTAATTCTCTAACCATGCTTGCTGGCTCCGACCACATTTTATCTTTGTCCCGCCCACTCGCCTGACATCAGTCTGAAGAATGGTCTCGACCCGAAATGTCATCTATTCCTTCTCGCTAGAGATGCTGTCTGTCCGGCTGAGATACTCCAGCACTTTGTGTCGACCTTCGATTTAAACCAGCATCTGCAGTGCTTTCCTACACAAATCTCTTCCTCATTTCCTTCCTAAAAGTTCGTCCTTCAATTCTGAGGCTATGGCCTCTAGTCCTAGACTCACCCACTAGTGGAAACATCTTCTCCACATCCACACTATCCACGTCTTTGCTATACTGTGCTTCATCTTGTTGATGCAATCAACGCGAGCCTATCTGAGTGGGGAAGATGGGATAATCTTTCCATTCAGTTCTTGTTGTGTGTTTATTTTGCTACAGTAGTCGTTCCCAGCCGACATTGAGTTTAATAAAACAACGCCAAACATTCACCACGGAGGACCGACGGAGCTGCTTGATATCAAGAGAAATTAAACGGATTCTGAGGCGTTGGGACGCTTAATATCCGATACTGGAGGTTGATGAGATGGTGTGTGGAATATTGTTTAGTTCACAATATCTTTGGAAGGATATCATTAAGCTGGAGAGCGGCAGAATTTAATCAATAAAGATTTTGCCCGGACTGGAGAGTTTCAATTGTGACAGATTGGATTGGTTGGGATTTCTTTCTCTCTGGAGCGAACAAGACTGTCAGCTCACCTTTAGAAATGTGTAATATTATTGAGAGAGACATTTGTATGATCAAGGCAGGTCGCAATTGCGAGTTATTTTTCCAAACGGAGAGAAGGCGCTGGTTAACAAAATTTGAGACTTGGATATTGAGACTGGCCGACTGAAATGTGCCCACCGGAACGTGACATGTCAATCCTCGATCTCTCTTGCACTTAGTGTCTAATGGGTAGATGATAGAGGGAAAATGTGTTTGGAAGTGGCACGTAACTGGAAGCGGGGGATTGCTCAAACGCTCTAAAAGGATGTGTTCTGCAAACAAAACAATTCGTTTATTTAATGTACAGAAGACCACATTGTTTACACCGAACAGTAAATTAGACTGGAAGAAATACAGTTGTGTCGCCATTTTACCTGGAAAGTATTTTATCATGGATTTTCGAAACGGAGAAGCTGAAATATCAGATATTACACATCCTGCGGAAACAGGGAACTAGACATAGTGGTTTACAACGGCATCTCTTGCATGGGAATGTACTGCATGTTGGGAGACGATCGTTGATAATTTACATCCGTGCCTATTCTTGATGATTTACACCTACACCATTTCCTATTCTCAATAAACTTCACCTCAAATGATATGTGAAGATTTCGGAATTTGGTTGATTTTGTGAGCAATCAGTGCAAAGACAGCGTAATGCCTGATACTCAGATAGTCGAAAGTGCAATGACAGTTCCGTCGCAGGCGTTGCTCAACGTGGGACATTTCCAGTTATATAAATGGCGAAAGAGCGTTTCCCTGACCGGGAATCGAACCCGGGCCGCGGCGGTGAAAGCGCCGAATCCTGACCACTAGACCACCAGGGAATATGTCGAAGCTGCCACTACACACATAGAAACATAGAAACATAGAAAATAGGTGCAGGAGGAGGCCATTCGGCCCTTCGAGCCAGCACCGCCATTCATTGTGATCATGGCTGATCGTCCCCTATCAATAACCCGTGCCTGCCTTCTCCCCATATCCCTTGACTCCACTAGCCCATAGAGCTCTATCTAACTCTCTCTTAAATCCATCCAGTGACTTGGCCTCCACTGCTCTCTCTAGCAGGGAATTACATAAAATTCACCTCAGTTTTAAATGACCTCCCCTTTATTCTAAGACTGCGGCCCCTCGTTCTCGACTCGCCCAACATTCGGAATATTTTTCCTGCATCTAGCTTGTCCAGTCCATTATAATTTTATATGTTTCTATAAGATACCCCCTCATCCTTTTAAACTCCAGTGAATACAAGCCTAGTCTTTTAAATCTTTCCTCATATGAGAGTCCCACCATCCCAGGGATCAATCTCGTGAACGTACGCTGCACTGCCTCAATCACAAGGACGTCCTTCCTCAAATTAAGAGACCAAAACTGTACACAATACTCCAGAGGAGGTCTCACCAGAGCCCTATACAACTGCAGAAGAACCTCTTTACTCCTATACTGAAATCCTCTTGTTATGAAGGCCAGCATTCCATTAGCTTTCCTCACTGTCTGCTGTACCTGTAAGCCAACTTTCAGTGACCGGTGTACAAGGACGCCCAGGTCTCGCTGCACCTGCCCCTTACCTAACCTAACCCCATTGAGATAATAATCTGTCCCCTTGTTTTTGCCGCCAAAGTGGATAACCTCACATTTATCTATATTACACTGCATCAGCAACGCATGTGCCCACTCACTCAACCTGTCCAGGTCACCCTGCAACCTCCTAACATCCTCTTCACAGTTCACGCTGCCACCCAGCTTTGTGTGATCCGCAAACTTGCGAGTGTTGCTCCTAATTCCCTCTTCCAAATCATTAATATATACGGTAAACAGTTGCGGCCCCAACACCGAGCCTTGCGGCACTCCACTCGCCACTGCCTGCTATTCTGAAAAGGACCCGTTCACTCCTACTCTTTGCTATTGTCTCACAAATGCTTCAGGCCCGTTTCTATTAGCTAAGTTGGTCGCCTCAATGCCATTGACTTCTGAAAACAACGGCGGTGCTAAGCACCGGGAGAAAAAGCAACATATTAAAATAACGTGCAGGTTTCCTTTCTTTCTTGAAAGCATGCCCGAATATTCAAGGTTTCAAGGTCAATTTATTATCACATCTACCAATTAAGGTACAGTGAAATGTGCGTTACCATACAGCCATACTAAGTGAAAAGCAACAAGTCTGTGCACGGTTTCCGCTCTGATTGATCTAACCTTCGACCTCGTTATTATGCATCTAGAAGTGACAAGCCTCCACTCCTGCTGCGCTTCGGTTGTCATTGTAAGAGTGGATGTTTCGATTGGTGTTCAATTACGCTGGCCAACAACTGTAAAGAGCGTATAACGAGGCATCGTTACTTTACTATCTTTATTCATACTGGAGCATTACACATTGCACTAGCTGTACGTGGTCTGTCACAGGAACTAGAGAGCGATCTGTGGGTGGGGAGGTTGTAGATATACTTGTGATATGGGGAGTGGTTAGTAGGTATGAGGTCACTATGTTAAAGGCACATGCATATCTCATCTACATCTTTCCTCTTCGAAACGACAGGCAAATACAATGGTGACATGGCGACCACCGCTCATGCGCTAGGATAGTTAAACAAAATCGCCATAGCGGTCAGGCGGTTTGACAAGACGTCCCGCCCGGGTTCGCGTCTCGCCATCCACCCTTCCTGCAGGAGGAAGAGGCACCGGCGGGGACAGACGAACCTGAAAGGGAGAAACGGGAGGAGACGGAGGAGACCGGGGCACCGAACCCGGAGGGGATGCGAGATCGGGACCGGGAAGAGCGCGGGCAGGCGAGTGAGGACAAGTCGGAGTGGGGTGGAACGGAAGGGGCTGAGGAGGAGCAAAACGTTGCATGTCAGGAAGGACGGGCAGAGCAACGCCCTGACGCGAAACAGGCAGTGGGGGAGCAAATGGATCCGCGGCAGGAGGACGCGGCTCGTTGACGAGCCGAATGTGCTGGCGGGACCGTCGGTAAATGGTACCAGCGTGGTCGACGAGATAGGACCTGGGCGACCCCGCAGAGCCGACGACAGTAGCGAGCTTGGAGTGACCGGGAGCGGTCTGCATACGGACAACTTGACCGGGGAAGAGGCACGGCAGCGGGTGGCAGGACCTGTCATGGGAACGCTGTTGGACGTCGTGCCTGAAGGCAATGCGTTTCTGAACCGCCGCAGGTGGGAGGACGTAGGGTATGAGGGAGCGCTGGGCCACCGGGAGCGGGAGCCTGGTAGCGCGAGACATGAGCCGCTGAGCAGGTGAACCCATGGCAGAGTCGCGGGAAATGTTCCGAAGGTTGAGGAGGGCCAGATGGAAGTCGGAGTTAATGCCACCACACTGTTCCAACAGGTGCTTCGCGCTGCAGACTGCGCGCTCGGCCAAACCGTTGCTTTGCGGCTGCTGGTGAAATGGTGGAAGTTCCATCTGGAAGCGAACGCTTTAAACTCGGAGCTCGTGAACTGGCTGCCATTGTCCGACAGCAGGCTTGCCAGGGGGCCAAAAGTGCCAAAATGAGGGTACAACCTATCGATGACGGCCGAAGAGGTCATGGAATGCAGCCGGTCGACCACAAACCAGCTGGAGTAGGAGTCAACGAGAACCAGGAAATGTTTGCCCCGCCACTCGAAAATGTCAGCGGCAAGCGCCATCCAGGGCAGTTCGGGTGCGGGCTGCTGTAGAAGCGGCTGACGCTGCTGGTGGGGGGCGAGGCTGTTGCAGGTGGAACACGAGGAGACCCTCTCCCGGATGTATTTGGCCATATCCGGCCAATAGAACTGGGTCCTGGCGAGAGACACGGTGGCTTCGGCCCCAGGATGACCGCGGTGAGCGACTTGAAAATAGTGGTCGTGCAGCGCCGCGGGCACGACCACCTTGTGACCCTTCGCCACCACGCCATCGTGCAGTACGAGCTCGTCCCGGACCAGGAAGTAGGGCACGGCACCAGCCGGCAGTGCCGAACGATGGTCAGGCCAGCCCTGCTGGATGACGGCAGACAGCTGTTGCAGGGCAGGGTCATTGGCAGTGTGTTCAACCAGGGACTTCATCTGCTGTGAGGGGACGATGTTCAATCGTAGCACCAATAGCTCAGACATTTCGTATTGGTGGCGAGCGGTGGACGTCAGCGGGGCGCGAGACAACGTGTCGGCCACGAACATGTCCTTGCCCTTACGATAAACCACCGTGAACGTGAAGCGCTGGAGCTGCAGCATCATGTGCTGCAGGCGTGATGAGGCCACATGGATCGACTTGTTGAGGATGGTGACAAGTGGCTGATGGTCAGTTTCAACGGTGAAAGTGTTGCCCACGATGTAGTCCCGGAATTTGGAGCAGGCAAACACCACGGCCAGTAGCTCCTTCTCAATCTGCGCGTAGTGCTGTTCGGTGGCGGTCATGGTGCGGGACGCGAAGGAGACAGGCAGCTGCAGGCCGTCATGGACCTGGAGACAGGCGGCACCGAGTCCGAACTGAGAGGCGTCGCAGGTGAGGACAATGGGACGCTGCAGGTCAAAGAACTTGAGCGTGGGGGTGCTGATCAGCTTAGACTTAAGAATGTCAAATGCCTTCTGATGGTTGGGTAACCAAAGCCAGGACGTGTCCTTTTTGATCAGATCCCTCAGGGGAGCGCTGAGCTCGCTGAGGTCGGGGATGAACTTCCCCAGGTAGTTTACCAAGCCTAGGAAGCGTTGGAGGCCTGCCACATTGGTAGGAGGGGGCATCCCTGAGATGGCAGCCGTTTTCTGCGGGTCTGGCTTTAATCCCTCAGCGGTGAATACATGTCCAACATAGGTGACCTCCGAGTTGCGGAATCGGCACTTCTTGGGGTTCAGTTTCAAGTTGATTTGCCGGGCCCGGTCCAGGACCTGGCGGAGGTTGACATCGTGTTCGGGAACGTCCTTACCGTAAACGAGGATGTCGTGAACAATTATGGCGCAAGGTAGACCTAAAAACAACTGCTCCATTGTCCGCTGAAATACCTCGCTGGCAGAGTTGATCCCGAATGGCATTCGGAGGAACCGAAACCTTCCGTAGGGGTTGGCGAAAGTTGTCAAAATGGACGACCGCTCGTCAAGTGGTATCTGCCAGAAGGAGCTTTTGGCATCGAGGACAGAAAAAACCGTTGCTGGACCGACCTGTGCAGCGACTTCTTCCACCGTTCTCATAGGGTAGTGAGGGCATCTAATGGCCAGGTTGAGGTCTTTGGGGTTGATGCAGATGCGTATCTCGCTCATGTCCTTTTTAGCAGCAACAACCATGGAAGAGACCCAGCTGGTGGGCTCGACGACCGCCTTTAGGATGCCCATTTGTACCATACTGTGTAGGGTCGCCTCCACTCTGTCCCTCATGGCGAAGGAGACACGGTGAGGAGCACGGACCACAGGAACGATCTTATGGTCCACTACAATCTATTTGTGATAAGCAGGGTAGTTTGCCTAGCTTATCATCAAAGCGGTCGGGATAATCGGCCAGCGGGTCCATAAGAGTCTGCACCTGGTGGATGTCACGGTGGAAGTACACCAGTCCCATTTCCTGGCATGCCTGGATCCCCAGCAGGGGAATGCATTTTCGATTGAGGAGATAGAAGGTGAGGGGCCGAGAGGTCTCTAGTATCTTACAGCGTAGCGTGGCCTTGCCCACAGGAGTAAGAATCTCCCCACCGTAGGCATGCAAGGTTGAGCTCTGCGAAAATATCTGCTCATTAGTTCTTATCTGGTTGAAAAGAGATGTTGACATTACGTTGGTCACAGCCCCCGTGTCGATCTTAGCAGTGAAGGTCGAGTTGTTCACAGTGACCAGCACAGAAGGGTCCGTTATCATAGCAGGTGCGTCCAACACGGTAAACAAGTTGGTCTCCCCCTGAGAGGAGTCAGATGCAGAAACAGATGGTTCATCGGAATAGCACTGGGAGCTGAGCTCACTGTCAGCTTGTAGAAGGTTGTTTAAATTTCCCCTTCGAGCAGCGACAGGCTTCCCACGGGAACGACAAGCCGCAGCAAAATGGTTCAATTTTTTGCAGACATTACACGTTTTCCCCAAAGCAGGGCACACATTGAATTGATGAGTCGTGAAGTTGCAATTAGGGCACCTTTGCCGGGTACCTCCCCCTGTAGCAGCACCGAACCCCGGGGCGCGTCCCCCTCGAGCAGCGAGCGACCCCGGGGGTCGTGACTGGGGTTTGTTCATGAGATGACTGGGAGTGCTGGCAAAGTTGATCGCCTGCTCAGCCGGCGCCGCCGCCGAGGAAACAGCTTCAGCTAAGCGAGTAGCGTGCATAGCATCGGCTAAAGTCAGATCCGGCTTGCACAGAAGTTCGGCCCTGAGCTTCTCATCACGGAGACCGTAAACCAGAAGGTCCCTGAGAATCTCATCGGGGTTCCACGCGTGGAGGCGGCAGCGCCTGCCGAGGTGCCGCAGCGCAATGACATAGTTCTCAGCAGATTCCCCGGGGAGCTGACGCCGCGCGAACAGTTTAAAACGTTCTAAGATGCAATTTGTCGGAATGTCACAAATAGCGTCAAACTTAGCCAACAGATATACCGGGTCCCGGGCTGATTCTCCCGCAGCGTAGACGAAGAAGTCGGAGCGAGTCAGGGCCTCGGGACCAGCCAAGTTGAGAAGCAGAGAGGCTTTGAGAGCGGCGGTGGCGTCAGGATGAGCGATCGTGAAATAGTGTTCAAAGTCACGTTTGAATACGTCCCATCGAAGGGCGATGTCTAAATCGAAAACGAGCACATCGGGCTTACGGGCAGAAGAGGCCATGACAAAGAAATAGGAGGGCGGGGGAAACAAAAAAACTGGGACAAACTTAAATGATAAACCGATAAACAGGAGGCGCAAGGTAAGTTATTTGACACCATGTAAAGAGCGTATAACGAGGCATCGTTACTTTACTATCTTTATTCATACTGGAGCATTACACATTGCACTAGCTGTACGTGGTCTGTCACAGGAACTAGAGAGTGATCTGTGGGTGGGGAGGTTGTAGATATACTTGTGATATGGGGAGTGGTTAGTAGGTATGAGGTCACTATGTTAAAGGCACATGCATATCTCATCTACAACAACGTAATGCATAATGCACTCTAAACCGAGCCTCATTTCAACGTTAATTTAGAACGCGCAAGAGCGCTTCCACGAGAATTAGTAACACCATGATATTTGTGTAATTTTATGAACCCGTACCTTTCGTCATTCAGATTACAGCCGAAGTGACTGTTACATCAAATCCCAAATTCCTGTGTAAGCAAACTTTCAGGACCCCCGCCTATTATTTTTTACTTGAAACTCCCTGCGAGACAGACGCGGACTAATTTTTTTTTTTTTTCGCTTACGTCCGCGATGTTTATTTTTTAATTACCATTGCGAGTATATTCCATCACAGTCCAAAAATATCCATCCCAGCTGTAATACTGCTGACTACTTCCATGTTGAATTAGCGCGCCAACGATTTTCGGCCATTGATTAGAACAGATTCTCAGACCACGAATCTCCACGAATCTCCAGTGCGAAAATATTTCTGCTTTCTGAGCCTGATGTGAAAGCCCCTCCCACTTTCCTCTGATGAATTACCCCGTTAACTGATGCTGCCACTGTTGTTTGATTGCCAGCAATGGCCCATAACGAATCGTTTCTAATGTGGATTAAATGACATTGTTGATAATCGATATTTCCCAGAGGGCCTTGAGAGAAAAGTTCTGCCCTTATTTCAGTTGCACTGAACATCCTCTGTTCTGTCCTCCCTCCATTTCGACAACCCATGATAAAAATACTTTCCAAGTAAAATGGCGTCGCAACTGTATTTCTTCCATCTAGTTTACCGTGTTCGGTGCAAATGTTACGGGTCCCAGGAATGGGCACCGTAAGGCAGATAGATAACCTGTATAAAAGCAGGTGAGAGATAGCAAATGAGGACACGGTGCGTCTTAATTCATCCCCAGATTGCTTTTGCCGAGATGGGGGAAGTGCCCTGCTGTTTCCAGTCCCCGCAGCAACTGGAGTGACACAGACGTTCCGCCTCACTGCTGCACATTATAAACTGCCAATGCACCATCACATAAATTCAATCGAGATGGTCACACCGTCTTAGGTGCGCCACACGCTCCCCAACAACAAAAGTGGCTCCTGACACTTATTTCAAATGGCAAATATCCATTGGAAATAATCAACAGTCTTTCACAGACTCAAAAATATTTACAATATTCAAAATCTTCAACGATAAAAAATATATGACTCTAGTTTGATTACATCACCACTGTGCGTTCTCAATAACCCTGTACAGTACATGGCAAGGATGAATATTGGACCATGGGTGCACACTGGACTGATGGCATGTACAGTGGGTGAGTATAGGGCATGAGGTACGTGCCAATAGTGTTCACAGCAGGAAATGGTTGATAGGTCGGATGACCAAGAGATGAGTAGGTGAGCCTTTGGACTGGCCGTCTTTCCCTTGTGGACCGTCTCAGTGTAACAGGGGATCCAGGTTCAGAGTGTGAGAGAGAGTGCTCCTCGAGGTCTGCATCCGGAGGCAACTCTTTCTCGTCCTCCATCTGAGGTACATCGGGGTCTGCCTGCACAATCTTCTCATCTTGTTCAGTGTCATGGGGAATGTCCTGATCATCCTCCTGTTGTAGTTCACCCTCATCTGTTAAGTGTCTTTTCCATTGATCCTTTGACTGTATTTCAGCTTCCGGTGGCCTCAAGTCCGTTTCAGGTAATATTTGGACCTCCATCCGTTCTTGACCTGTCACTTTTCATTTGCCCTTTGTCCCTTTGCACTAGACCTTTGTCACTTTGCACTTGACCTTTGTCCTTTTGCACTTGACCTTTGTCCTTTTTGCACTTGACCTTGGTCCTTTTGCCCTTGACCTTGGTCCTTTTGCACTTGACCTTGGTCCTTTTGCACTTGACATTGGTCCCTTCCTCTATTTGCTTACAGACATTGTTATAACTGATGTCTGACGAATGATCACCAACCTGGCCCCCTTGTACCTTAAACTCCCTTCTCTGGAGGTAGGAGAGATCTCTTATCGAAATCATCCCCTCTCGAACGGGTCGGACAACTGTCGAGTTGTGGTATGATGAGTCACTTCGAGGCGGAGAGTCTTCTGATGCAGCAATGGCACAGTCTCTGCTCCGACTCACCGCTCTCGGCACTCAGCTCGAATCAGCCCTGTCTCGGTCTCAGGTGTCATTTGTTGCTCAGCTCCAGCTCCAACCAGGAAGTGGCGCCGATGTCGGACGAGCACCCACGATCTGTTACGGGTCCCAGGAATGGGCACCGTAAGGCAGATAGATAACCTGTATAAAAGCAGGTGAGAGATAGCAAATGAGGACACGGTGCGTCTTAATTCATCCGCAGATTGCTTCTGCCGAGATGGGGGAAGTGCCCTGCTGTTTCCAGTCCCCGCAGCAACTGGAGGGACACAGACGTTCCGCCTCACCGCTGCACATTATAAACTGCCAATGCACCATCACATAAATTCAATCGAGGTGGTCACACTGTCTTAGGTGCGCCACACAAACAATGTGGTCTGCTCTACATTAAAGAAACTTAATTAGTTTGTTCTGGTCCGCTCTCGCAGACTGGCATTCCAATGGTGTTTTCTTAAGTCTCAACCTCCGTGTCGGGAAATTCATCGCAATATGATCATCACCCACTAAGCTTTTTGGCGCAGCGAAAGAGCTTCTCCCTTATGGCGCCAGAGACCCGGGTTCGATTCTAACTACGTGTGTACGGAGTTTGTGCGTTGTCCCTGTGGTCGCATGGGTTTTCTCCGGGCGATCCAGTTGCTTCCCACACTCGATGAAGGAGGGGAAGGAAGAAAAGAACATTGGAGGACCTGGCGTGGGGTGACCACTGTGAGTGGGTGGGGAGTGTAGAATGGACGACCCGAAGAGTGGGAGGGGGAGAGGAGGGGGAAGAACAAAGGAGGTCGTATATTGTAACTTTGTCAGCGCCGGATGTGGCGACTGTTTGCATATCCTGGGTATTCAAGCCAGAATTTCACTATGCATTGTCACATGTGACAATAAATCATTCCATTACATTCCATCCCATTCCATTCCAATGCATTCCAAAGATGTACAGGTTGGTAGATTAATTGGTTTCTGTAAATTTGACATTGTTCTTAGTCTGTAGGATAGTATGTATACGAGGTGATCGTTGGGTACGATCTCAGTGAGCGGAAGGGCCTGTTTCTACACTCTTTCTCTAACGTCCATGTGCAGAAAGACAGACAGGAAATAATGGCACTGACTGAATTTGATCAGGTTGGCAGGGTAAGATTAATGAGATGTCACAGAGATCATAGTTTGGGGCCAGCTTATTCAACCACGCGGCTGATATCTAGCGTCCCTGTGCACAAACAACGGAGGCGTTGGTATGTTGGTGGGGAGAAAGGTGTAGAGAGGCTTCAGCGGCGCACATAACGTGTGGATGGTTATTGGCGACGGAGGAGAAATTTGTTAGTGCTGGAATTCAAAGGGGAATTGATGTTCGTGCCATTTAAAATAGCTCGCACCGTGGTGAGCCGCCTGTTGCTTTGGCCTTTCTTATACGAGGCCTTGACTACTGGGCAAAAATGTTTTACTGCCCTTACTAATGGGTCGGATGAGAAGTCTCGAGGAGTGGTGTGCATTGTGCTGGTCGCCATGCGTTATATTTTTAACCGAATGTCATACTGAGGATCGAATATAGACACAAAAAGCTACCAGTAACTCAGCGGGTGAGACATCATCTCTGGAGAAAAGGAATAGGTGACGTTTCAAGTCGAGTCCCTTCTTCATACTGGTGAGTAAGGGGGAATTAAACGAGATATACAGACGATGATGTAGGGAGTCATAGAGAGATACAGTGTGGAAACAGGTCCTTTCGGCCCAACTTGCCCACACCAGCCAACATGTCCCGGCTACACTAGTCCCACTGCCCGCGTTTGGTCCGTATCCCTACAAACCTGTCCTATCCATGTACCTATCTAACTGTTTCTTAAATATTGGGAGAGTCCCTGCTGCAACTACCTCCTCTAGCAGCTAGTTCTATACAACCTCCACCCTTTGTGTGAAACATTTACCCCTCAGATTCCTATTCAATCTTTTCCCATTCACGTTAAACCTATGTCCTTTGGTCCACGATTCACCTACTCTGGGCACGAGACTCTGTGCATCTACCCGATCTATTCCTCGCATGATTTTAGGCACCTCTATTAGATCACCCCTCATCCTCCTGCTCTCCAAGGAAGAGAGTACCTGTCTACTCAGCCTCTCCCTTGAGCTCACACCCTCTAGTCCTGGCAACATCCTTGTAAATCTTCTATGTACCCATTCCAGCTTGACAACATCTTTCCTATAACACAATGCCCAGAACTGAACACAATACTCTAAATGCAGCCTTACCAATGACTTATACAACTGCAACATGAACTCCCAACTTCTACACTCAATACTCTGACTGATGAAAGCCAATGTGCCCAAAGCCTTTTTGATCACCTTATCTACCTGCGACTCCACCTTCAAGGAACCATGCGCCTGCACTCCTACGACACTCCCCAGAGCCCTGCCATTCACTGTGTAGGCCCTCCCCATGTTAGACGTCCCAAAATGCAAAACCTCACATTTCTCTGTATTAAATCCCATCAACTATTCCTCAGCGCACCAGGCCAATTGATCAAGATCCTGCTACAATTTTTCACAACCATCTTCATTGTCCGCAAAACCGCCGGCTTTTGTATCATCTGCCGACTTGCTGATCTTGCCGTTCTGATCCACACCATTGATATAGATGATAAACAGTGAGGGGCCCAGCATCAAACGCTGAGGCACATCACTAGTCACAGGCCTCCAGTCCGAGAAGCAACCTTCCACCCTTACCCTCTGTTTCCTTCCATGGAGCCACTTTTCTATCCATGTGTTCAAATTCAATTCAATGTCTATAGAATAGATGAATGAAATAATGCAGTGGCTGGTGGGGTGCCGCAAGGTTCTGTGCTGGGACCCCAGTTATTTCCAATATATTAACGATTTGGTCGAGGGAATTAAATCTGACATTTGCAAGTTTGCGGATGACACTCAGCTGGATGGTAGTGTAAATACGCTTCTAAAGCTTACCCCCCTAGTCTAGCACTTCAGCCTCGTGCAAGCAGACACTGCCCGAAAGGTCACGCAGTCCCAAGCGCCCTTCCAGAAAAAATCGTCACCAATCGCAAATGGGGCTACCATTTATAGGTCCACGAATCTTGAGGGGCCGAACTACATTGGGGTGGTCCCCAAACAATCCAAATTATAAATGTAAAATTACATCAATACATTATTGACAGTTCCCCAACCCAATTACACAGAGTCTTAAACAATGTTTCTTAAAGACGCTGCTGGAAGGAAGATAGTCAACTGCATAATGCAACGCTTACCCTGGAACACAAAACAAATCTGTCAGGTTTAACACTTTGGCAAATGAACAAACAGCAGGGTAACTGTCTTGCAACATTATTTACATTGTTTACAATCCCTTTGCAGTAATCCAATCAAACTCATGCATTTGCAATACATTGGAGGTCTTCTTCAAGATTTTCATACATACTAACAATTACAAAGATAGACTTCCCTAATCTGAGGTTCTGATCTGGGACCTACTTCCCGGCACCAGCTAGCATCCTGGTGCCCGAAGTGCCGAATGGCCTACTGCACCTATTGTATATTGTCTATTGTCTACTGCCCGTGTCTTCTTATGCAGAAATACAGAAATGGCCAAAAAGGCTCTGTGAATGCATGAATCCACTGCTTTCGTTTGGCTCTATTTTGGCTCTATTTTGGCCAGGATTTACAGTAGTGTGAGATGCGATGAAGATGCTATGAGTCTGCACGGTGATGGGTAGGTTGGGTGAGTGGGCAGATGGCAGATGCAGTATAATGTGGATATATGTGAGGTTATCCACGTTATTGGCAAGAACAGGTAGTCATATTAATATCGTAATGGTGTCAGATTTGGGTAAGGGGAGGCGCAACGAGAACTGGGTGTGGTTGTCCATCAATCACTGAAAGTGAGCGTGCAGGTACAGCAGGCAGTGGAGAAAGCTAATGGCATGTTGGCCTTCATTGCGAGAGGATTTCAGTATAGGAGCAATGAGGTCCTACTGCGGTTGTACGGGGCTCTGGTGTGACTGCACCTAGAGGATTGTGTGCAATTTTGGTCTCCTAATTTGAGGAATAACATTATTCCTATTGGGTGAGTGCAGCGTAGGTTAATTCCCGTGATGGCGGGACTGACATATGATGAAATAATTGGTCGACTGGGCTTGTATTCACTGGAATTTAAAGGGATGGGAGGGGATCTTATAGAAACATATAACATTCTTAAAGGTCTGGACAGGCTAGATGCAGGAAAATTGTTCCAGATGTTGGGGAAGTCCAAAACCAGGGCTCACAGTTTAAGAATAAGGGGAGCCCATTTAGGACTGAGATGATGACAAATATTTTCACCCATACTGTTGTGAACCTGTGGAATTCTCTGCCACAGAAGGGAGTGGAGGCCAAGTCAATCGATGTTTTCAAGAGAGCGTTAGATTTTGCTCTTAGACCAAAAGTAATCTATGTATATGTGACAAAAGCAGGAACGGAGTATTGATTTTAGATGATCAGCAGTCAACATATTGACTGGCAGTGCTGGCTCGAAGGGCCGAATCGCCTATTCCTGCACCTACCTTTCTATGTTTCTATGTTTCTATGTTTCTAAGATATGCAAAAAAGTAACAACGATAAAGAAAAAAATGTAATTGTTAGCTGTTTCTTAGGTTTGAACGAGTTATAGACTATGAGACTGAAGAAGATGACTTGGAATCTACTGCGACTGAGGTGAGGGAGGGATGGAGAGAGAAGGAATGCAGAGGTTACTTGAAGTTGTGGAATTCCCTGCCACAGGGCAGTGGAGGCCAAACCACTGGATGGATTTAAGAAAGAGTTAGATAGCTCTAGGGGCTAGTGTAATCAAGGTATATGAGGAGAAGGCAGGCACGGGTTATTGATTTCGGACGATCAGCCATGGTCGCAATGAATGGAGTTGCTGGCTCGAAGGGCCGAATGGCCTCCTCCCGCACCTATTTTCTATGTATCTATCTATGTTGTAAGGTGTCCAAGCGAAATATGAAATGCTGTTCCTCCAATTTGTGTTTGGCCTTGCTCTGACAACGGAGGATGCATAGGAGCCAAAGGTTAATGTGGGAATGGGAAGGGGAATTAATGTGTTTGGCAATGGGGAGATCAGGCAGGTCCAAGCGGACTGAGCTACGGGTTCAGTGAATCAATCGACGCCTGTGCTTAGTATCGCCGATATATAGGAGCCAACACCTGGAACAGCGGATAAAGTAGATGAGGTTGGAGGAGATGCGAGTGAATCTCTGCCTCAACTGAAAAGACTGTCCGGGTCCTTAGACGGAGTCGAGGAAGGAGATATAGGGACAGGTGTTGTATCTTCCGTGGTTGCAGGGTATCTAGGAAGAGGGGTGGGGGATGGTGGGGGGAGGAGGTGGTATTAACTGGAAGGACGTGTTAACCAGTGAGTTGCGGAGGAAACGGTCTCTGCGGAAAACGGATAGGGTTGGAGAGGTGAAGATATGGATCCCGTTGGAGGTGGTGGAAATATCGGAGGATTATGTGCTGTATGCGATGGCTATTGGGGTGAAGTGTGCGGACTGGGGAACACTATTCCTGTTGCGACTGGGGAAGGGGACCAAGTGCGGAACAGCGGGATATCGAGAAGACCCAAGTGAGGGACTCACTGTGATGGAAGAGGTGAACCCCGGTGCCTATTGAATGAGGACATCTCAGATGTCCTGGTATGAAACACTTTATCGTGGGCGCATATGCGGCGTAGACGGATGAATTGGGAGTGGGGGCTAGAGTCTTTACAGAAGGCAGGGCGGGAAGAATTGTAGTATAGATAGCTGTGGGAATCAGTTTGTTTATAGTTGATTCCCGTCGATAGTCTATCTCCTGTGATGGAGACGGCGAGATTAATGAAGGGTAGGGAGATATCGGAGATGGTCTAAGTGAATTTGGGTGCGGGATGGAAATTAGTTGTGACGTTAATGAAGTCAGGAAGTTCTACGTGAGTGCAGGAGATAGCCCCGAAGCAGTCGTCAATATTTCACGTGGTAGCCCCTCTGCCCTCTCAGTTGTTATTATGGATTAAAACCAGCGAAATAACGTGACGGGACGGGTTCTCTTTTGATTTACACCAACAGTTATTAGTCAATCCGCACTTGTCAATAGTTATTCGTCAATAGTTATTCGTCAATATTCACAAAGCAACCAATCCAAGATGGCGCCTGCCTGCGGTGACTTTTGCAAAGCACAAGAACAGAAAAGGATTATCTACTACTCCCATCAACTCATCGGGATCTGGGAATTTCGCGATCTCCCGCAGCTGCGGGAGCCACGGACTTTAAACTTCCCCACGCTCGCTGTAAAGCACCCGACACGACGGAGGAACGCAGGTACGGTATCTAGAAACTCCGGGATGACCTCCAGAGCCGACGAGCTGGATCTTCCAGGAACAATGAAGCCGGAGCTGCCGACTTTGTAGGTACCCCCGTTCGATACGGAGCTGGAGGTGCCGTCTGTGTTGGAATCCCCGTTCCAAAGCAGGTTCGCAGAAACAGCAGGTACAGTAAACTCGGTACCTGGAAACAAAGGGGAGGCCTCCATTGTGTCCGGAAACGTACCCGACGGGCAGGACGTCAGGTCAGACTGAAGCGCAGGGCACTTCGGCCCCCTCTCCCTACCATCCTCCTGGCCAATGTACAGTCCCTTGAAAATAAAGTGGAGGACTTAAGGGCAAGGCTGCTTTATCAATGGGAGCTGAGGGAATGCTCTGTGTTCTGTTTCACGGAGACATGGCTCACCCCCAGCTCCCCAGACTCGGCGGTCCAGCCTGAAGGGTTTTCCATCCACCGTATGGACTGTACACTGGCATCTGGGAAAGGAAGATGAGGGGGCGTCTGCCTCATGTTCAACTCTGCGTGATACTCAGACGTGGCAGTCCTGTCCAACTCCTGCTCTCCACACCCCGAACATCTGGCAGTGAAGTGCCGTCCCTTCTACCTCCCAAGGCAATTCACCTCCATCATCCTGACCGCGGTCTACATCCCACCCCAGGCAGACGTCTGCCTGGCACTGGAGGAACTGCATGCCTGGTCAACAAGCACCAGACGTCTTACCCCGAGGCGTTCACCACTATAGCTGGGGACTTCAATAAAGCCAACCTGGAGAAATCGCTCACAAACTTCCACCAACATGTCTCCTGCTGCACCAGAAGACCAAACACCCTCGACCACTGCTACACCACAATCAAGGATGCCTATCCCTCTATCCCTCGCCCTCACTTCGGTAAATTCGACCATACCGCGGTGCTGGTTCTTCTTGCCTACAGGGAGCAATTGAAGAGCGCACCCCCCGAGGTGAGGACTGCACAGAGCTGGTCGGTGGTGGGGGGGAGGGGGGGTGGGGGGGGGGGCAGAGGAACAACTACAGGACTGTTTGGAGTCTGTAGACTGGGCAATATTCAGGGACTCGGCAACGGACCTGAACGAATACGCCACAGTCGTTACAGACTTCATAATGAAATGTGTAGAGGACTGCATCCCAACATCCCAAGTTTCTCCAGCATTTTTGTGTGCCTTGCATCCCAACAAAAACCTTCGAAGATTTTCCCAATCCGAAGCCTTGGATGAACTATGAGATCCGCACTCTTCTGAAGACCAGACACCGGACATCCATGTCTGATGATACAGTGGTCTACAAGAAGTCCAGATACGACCTTGGTAAGGCCATCAAAAAGGCCAAAAGGGACATCAGCTCCAAACTGGACGATGAGACAGATGTTCGTCAGTTGTGGCGGGGCTTGAATGCAATCACCTCCTACAAGGTGAGATCAGGAGGCAGTTCGAATGTCGGCGAACCATCACTTACTGACGAGCTCAATGCGTTTTACGCACGCTTTGATAGGGAGATCAATGATGTGCCTTCTCGAGCCCCCATTCGCTGTGATGGTATTTCAGTCTCAGTCACAGAGGCCGACATCAGAAAATCCTTTAGATGGGTGAATCCTCGAAAAGCGCCTCGACCTGATGGTACACCCGGTCGCGTTCTAAACACCTGTGCGGACCAACTGGCTGGAGTTTTTATGGACATTTTCAACCTCTCACTTCTGAGGTCTGAGTTTACCACCTGCTTAAAAAAGGGCATCAATTATACCTGTGCCCAATAACAGGAAGGTGACGTGCCTCAATGACTATCGACCAGTGGCACTAACGTCTGTGGTGATGAAGCGCTTTGAGAGATGATCATGGCGCAAATCAACTCCTACCACGACAAAAACCTGGACCCTCTGCATTTCGCTTACCGCCACAGCAGATCAATGGTGGATGCGATCTCGCTGGCTCTCCACTCTGCTCGGGACCACTTGGACAACAAAAACTCATTTGTCAGGCTGTTATTCATTGATTACAGCTCGGCATTTAATACAATCATCCCCTCCAAGCTGGTTACCAAACTCGCAGAACTGGGTCTCTGGTCATCCCTCTGCAATTGGATCCTCGACTTCCTCATTCACAGACCACAGTCAGTTCGTATTGGTGGAAATGTGTCAGCCTCGATAACAATCAGCACGGGAGCACCTCAAGGCTGCGTGCTTAGCCCCTTGCTGTACTCACTCTATACTCATGACTGCGTAGCCGGTCATAGTGCGAACTCCATCATCGCTGACGATACCACTGTTGTGGGACGTATCACTGATGGGGACGAGTCAGAGTACAGAAGTGAGATCGACCGACTGACCAAATGGTGCCAGCACAATAACCTGGCCCTCAACACCAGCAAAACCAAGGAACTGATTGTGGAATTTGGAAGGGGGAGGATGGGGACCCACAGTGCAGTTTATATCAACGGGTCGATGGTGGAAAGGGTCAAGAGCTTCAAATTCCGAAGCGTGCATATCTCCGAAGATCTTTCCTGGTCCGAGAACACTGATGCAATCAGAAAGAAAGCACATCAGCGCCTCTACTTCCTGAGAAGATTACGGAGAGTCGGTATGTCAAGGAGGACTCTCTCTAACTTCTACAGGTGCACAGTAGAGGGCATGCTGTCTGGTTGCATCGTGGCTTGGTTCGGAAACTTGAGCGCCCTGGTGCGGAAAATACTACAAAAAGTACTAAACACTGCCCAGTCCATCATCGGCTCTGACCTCCCGTCCATCAAGGGGATCTATCACAGTCGCTGCCTCAAAGAAGCTGGCAGCATCATCAAGGGCCCACACCTTCCGGGCCATACACTCATCTCCCCACTACCTTCAGGTAGAAGGTGCAGGATGCTGAAGACTGCAACGACCAGGTTCAGGAATAGCTACTTCCACAGCCATCAGACTATTAAACTCGGCTCGGACAAAACTCTGAACATTAATAGCCCATAATCTGTTTATTTGCACTTGATCCGTTTATTTATTCATGTGTGTATATATTTATACAATGATATATGGACATACTGATCTGTTCTGTATTCGTGCCTACTATGTTCCGGTGTGCCAAAGCAAAGCAAGAAATTCATTGTCCTATCAGGGACACATGACAATAATCTCTCTTGACCTTGATCTTGAAATGTATTCAACTAATACAATCCTGAATGATATACGTCCATCCATTGAATGGCAATTGTGAAAGCAGCACACCGAGAGCAAATTTTGATATTTGGTTCGGGGCTGACTTCAGTCTTTAATGTCAAAGGGAACATCGAACAAGTCAATTTGATATTAAAATGAACAGTTGTCAACGATTTTGGGAAAATTCCTTAATTTCCATCAATAGATGCAAATTCGCTATTCTTCCGACAATGAATTCATCAAATGAACTGCCTGCAACGTGCTGAGATCAAGAGATTGATCACCATATAAACATTATCTTAAATATTATATATTTGCTATATTGATAACACGAGGAAAAAGTCATATGTCTGTCAAGGGCTTTTAAATCCAATGCAATATGACTTCTGCGAACTGTTTAAAAGTACCTTGCATAACATGTCAAAACGAACGGACAACTAATCTGGAAAATGATCTGCGAAAGCGACCGCTCCTTCCCAAAGTCACGGTTTAATGCATATTGCCAATTAACCTCTATCCCTTGCGGACATGGACTTTATGGAACTGATGTGCTACAATGCCTTACCAGCCTCCAACTATGCTCTGCACTCCGATTTTCCCATTTAGTCTACCTGTTGATGAGTTGAATTATTTATATTTGTATATAATATTTGATCTGATTAGATTGCTCCTTGGGAGACATGACAATGATGCACCGACGCCTGAATCTGAAAGTGAATTTACCTACACCAGATCCAACGAACGGCCAACGATCAAGTACATGAACAGTTTCTGATTAATGGCCAACCTCACCAGATGGATGCCGTCTAGCATTCCCGTTTTCTCACACTATTTTCACTTTATCTTTAACATTGCCTTCATCATTAAATGAATTCAGGAGAGTCTAACCGTCTGTAAATGTTTGGGAATAGATAATTCTGAAGAAAGTCGACTTAAGAAAGAGGTGGCATGTTTGCTGGAAACAAAGGAAGCAATTAACAGAAAAACATCATAGAACTGTAGAGCACAGGAAGAACTATACTCTTTTCCGAAATTATTTGTCAAGGATCCCATTAAGCTCTGGAGTATTCAAAACTATTCACAAGAATGGGACAAAGATTGGACGGCGTGACTTGCAAGAGAGATTGGATGGTGCAGGAAATTGTTTTATCTGCAGCGACGATGGCCCTGAGGCGAGTTATGGAGGGCTAAATTATGACAATGTGCGCAGTTGAGGGAGTTTATTTTGTTCGTCAAATATAGGACTTTAAAAGAGAGCAAGAGTCTAAAATGAAATGGCAAATATTTAAAGGGGACGCAGCGCCACCTCTTTCCTCACGTGAGGGGCAGGTGTATTTAAATTAAATGGTAACAACAAATGTTCTCCATCTTATTTGTTACAAATATACTTTCAACCAAGGGGAATCAATTTGATTAGGGCTAATAGTATATTGTTCCCCTCAGTCGGCTTCAGGTGTCGGCTTGTTTTACTGCAGGAGTCGCACTGAGCGGACTATGTGGAGTACCACCAACAAAATCCAGTCATTCATCACGGAGAACTATGTAGTTGCTTGGCATTCATAAGGCCATCAGTTCCTAATAATTGGGCTTTTCGCACCATCAAGTCTACTCCGCTATTCAACCATGGCTGACCTATCTCTCCCTCCTAACCCCATTTTATGTGCTTACCGGATCTATTGCTCTTATCATTTTGTACACTTATCCTTCTGCGCTCCAAGGAATAAATCCCTAACCTGCTCAACCTCTCCCTTCAGCACAGGCCCTCGACTCCTGGCAACATCCTCATCAATCTTCTCTGAACGCTTTCCAGCTTTACAACATCTTTCCTCTTACATGGTGGCCGAAATGTGGACTATATTTCCAATAAGGCCGCACAGGCGGTAAAAGTGGGTTCGGAGAAGAATTAAAGTGGCACGCACCGGAATCTGAGGATATTTCATGCGCTTTTAAAACAGGTGTTCTGCAAACCAATCAAATTTGGCTTATTCAAAGTAGAGGATACCACGTTATTATCACCGAAAACAGTAGGTTAGACGGGAGGAGATGAAGTTGAATTGCCATTTTGCTGGGACGGTCAAATTGTGTCCTGAATTGTGGGAGTGCAGCAGGTCACGTGTTGTGTCTCTTACAGAAACATATTGGGGAGACACGCTGATAACTTAAACCCGCACTTATTCTCACTAACTTAGTCTCAGGCAAATTCCTTGGTGTTCCGACTGGTTGAAGTTGTCGGCAAATGGAGCGCACATTTTAGGAACGGCATTATGCCCGATACTCAAGTAGCTGAAAGTGCAGCTATTCTTCGGTCGTAGGCGTGGATCAATGTAGGGACCATCCACTTTTATGAATGGCAAAAGAGCGTTTCCCTGGCCGCGAATCGAGACCGGGCCGCGGCTGTGACAGCGCAAAATCCTAACACTAGATCACCAGGGAACATTCGGAAACTGCTACAACAGATGCTGTCAAAATGCTGCCTCACCGGCGATTCATTTTGGGATTACGCTTCCTCTAACGAATCTGATGGCTTCAACGGCAATTTCATTTTAAAGCAACGTAAGTGTGAAACGCCGGGGGGGAAGGCAGCATGGTAAAATAACGTGCAGTTTAAATAACATGAAATAACAAAACCTTTCTCTCGTGCAGATACGACGGAATATCCGAAAATTGATGCAGCGCAAGTCAGATTGAATGGCGGGATTCGGCCATTCAGTCCATCGAGCCTGCTCCGTCATTAGATTAATGCCGGTCTATTTTCCCTTTCAACACATGTTCCTGCCTGCTCCCTGTAACCTTTAATGCCCTTACTAATCGCCGAAAAATCTCCACATTAAAAACAACCAATGACCTGTACGCCACAGGTGTCTGTGAATGAATATCACACATTCGCCACTATCCAGCTAAGGAAATTCCCCCTTCTCTCTATTTTAAAGTTGCGTCTTTTATAGAAGAGGCAACAAAATAGGTGATACTTCCCCCGTCAACCCTGATTCTCGAATCTGCATCTACTGGAACCAGTTTCGGCACATGCACTCTAACTCGGCTTTTCATTATTCGGTGGGGTTGCTCAATTTTGGAGCTGGAAGGAACGAATGGAACTTAATAGTCCTTGAACATGGATCAATGTTATCCTAATATCACAGCGATCAATGTCTGTCCCCGGCTATTCAGAAACGACTTCTACCACGCGGCTGATATGTAATCTCCCAGTGTACTAACAACAGATGTGTGAGATTGTTAAGGAGGAGAAGCATCATAAGGCCGTAAGTGCTAGGAATTGAATTATGCCATTTGGCTCATCAAGTCTACTCCATCATTCAATCGTGCCTGATCTATGTCGATCCCAACCCTATTTTCCTGGCATGTCCTCATAACCCCTGAAACGTGTACTAATCAAGAAGCTATCTATCTCTGCCTTAAAATTATACCCATACTTGGCCTCCACAGCCTTCGTTGGCAAAGAATCCCACAGATTTATCACCATCTGTCAAAATAACTTCGCTCCTATCTCCTTCCTAAATCAATTCTACTTATATCTGAGGCTATGACCTCTAGTCCTAGCCACTCCCACGAGCGGAAACGTCTTCTCCACATCCACACCATCCAAGCCTTTCACTATACGCTACGTTTCATTGAGGTGCCCCCCTCATTCTTCTAAACTCCAACGAGTACAGGCCCAGTGCCGTCAAACGCTCATAATATGTTAACCCACTCATGCCTGGGTTCATTCTTGTAAACCTCTTCTGGACCCTCTCCAGAGCCAGCACATCCTTCCTCGGACATAGTGTCAAAGGCTGTGGAGAGCCCTCTGAGGAGCAGGGAAATTGTACGAGTGTATATACATGGGCAACTAAATATAAGAGAGAACGTGTGTGTTTATGACATTGAAAGCAGATCATGTATTTACATGATGAGCGGTTGGGTAATGTCTGAAATTGGCATGCGCTCATAAAAAAAAACAAGCAGTCGTGGCAGACGACGTGTTACGTTGGTCAATCTGAATGAATGGAGTAAAGATGTTACGATACCCGGAATGGTGTTTCTGCTGAAAAGTCGCGTGGAGTGGCCCGCGCTGCGTTGATCGCCTTGCGTTTGATTTTTACCAGGATGTCATGTTAAAGATCCAGATGCTCACGCAGTTGTGATTATAGTTGCAGCGCAAGATCAGAAGGTAATGGGGATGGTTCCTTTGCGGTTTACACAAATATTTATTCGGCGAACGACATGCGAAATAGAAATGACGAATCAATTTATGAACAAAGATAAATGGCCAGCCTTTTAAAAACCAATCGGGGAAGGAACACCCAGAGAGAGATTTATATTTTAGACATTTTAAGTGAATAGTGGTTCACAGTTTAGAAAGCTTTCTACAAACTTCAGCCGAGAGCTGTTTTTCATACTGTGCATTCGGCCAAGCAATATCTTGAAATTACACGATGAAGATGAGGTACATATCGAGAAGGAATAATTGAACAATCATTAACTCAAATAATGCATTTTCACTTAATTTCAAACCAGAGATACAGATATTGTCAGTCACGATCTTTGAAATCGAAAGTTAAATCATTTTTGTTTCTTTTGGGACCTTGCATGGCATATCCTAGCGAGTGAACGAATAATCTAAAAAATGCATATCCGAAATCGACTCGTGGTGCAGCTGAAGAATTGCTACAGTGCCAGAGACCCTGGTTCAATCATGACCATAGATGCTGCCTGTGGCGTGTTTGTACGTTCAAGATCAAGATTCAAGATTCAAGAGAGTTTATTGTCATGTGTCCCAGGTAGGACAATGCAATTCCTTATTAGCTTCAGCACAACAGAATATTGCAGGCATAAATAAATACAGAATAGATCAGTGTGTCCATATACCATTGAATATATATATACACCCATAAATAAGCAAATACGTTCTACCTCTGACCGCGTAGGTTTTCTCCGGGATCTCCTGTTTCCTCCTACATATAGACATAGAGTGAGAGTGATACGGCGTGGAAACAGCCCATTTGGTCCAACTTGCCCACACTAGCTAACATGTCTCCGCTACACTAGTACCACCGGCCCGAGTTTGATCCATATCCCTCACACCTGTCCTATCCATGTACCCGTCTAACTGTTTCTTAAACGTTAGGAGATACTCAGTCTCAACTACCTCTTCTGGTAGCTTGTTCCAAACACCCACCATCCTTTGTATGAAAAAGTTACCACTCAGATTCCTATTAATTCGTTACCCCTTCATCTTAAACCTATGCCCTCTGCTCCTCGATGCTCCTACTCTGGTAAGAGACTGTGCATCTACTCGGTCTATTCCTCCAAAGATGTTGTACACATCTATACGATCACCGTTCACCCTCCTGTGCTCCAGGGAATAGAGTCCCAGCCGAGGCAATCTCTCTCTACAGCTCAGATCATCTCGTCCTGGGAACATCCTCGCAAATCTTCTCTGTACCACTTCCTGCTTGACAACATCATTCCATGGTGCCTAGAACTGAACTCAACTGCAACACGACCTCACAACTTCTGTACTCCATGCTATGGATCATGAAGGCCAATGTGCGAAAAGCCGTTTGGACCTCCCTATCCACCTGCGACTCCGCCCCAGGTACCATCGCTTTTCTAGAGCGCTCTGTTCTGCAACACACCCATACGACTCACTGTGTATGTCCCCCCCATTTAGACTTTCCAAAATGCAACACATAACATTCATCTGTATTACATTCCATAAACCCTTTCTAAGCTTAGCTGGCCAATCGATCAATATCCAGCTGCATTTTTTCCACAGCTCTTTTCACTGTCTGCAAAACCACCCACTTTTTTGTCATCAGCAAACTTGCTAATCTTGCCCTGTATGTTCTCATCCAAATCATTGATATCGATGACAGACAGTAACGGGTCAAGCACCGAACCACGGGTCAAGCACCACTAGTCAGATGCTTCCAGTCCGAGAATCAACCTTCCACCGCCACCCTCTGCTTCATTCCTTGAAGCCAACGTTTTATCCATTCAGATATCCCTCATTGGATCCCATGCGGTATAACATTCCAGAGCTGCCTCCCATGCGGAACATTGTTGAATTATTTGCTGAAGTCCATATATACGACACCTATAGCTCTGCCCTCTTCATCATTCTTGATCATGTCTTCAAAAAACTGAATCAGATTTCTGAGACACGACCTCCCACGTACAAAACGATGCCGACTTTTCCTAATCAGACATTCTCAATCCAAATGAAAATATATCCTATCCCTCAGAATACTCTCTAGTAACGTTTCAACTGCAGATGTTCAGCTCCACACACCAATAAAAATAAATATTCGGATTTGACCTCATATATATACTTTAATTATTTGAAGACTATGAAAAATTTGTCGATGCAGCTGAAAAAAGATATCAAAGCCTATTGCTTAAGGCTGAGATGTAGGCCTTTCAAGTGTACAATCACGTAAATCCAGTTCTTGGTATATATCACAAGGACAACTGAAATGTAACCCAGAAATTGTCAAAAGCTTATTGTTAAGCAGTGTAATCAACGATTATTTAAAGGAGCTGTCGTGCATTATTAATCCGCTCCTATCTGAAGTCGGACTATCCATGATCGGACTTTGCTAGGTTTACCTTGCACTAAACCTAATTCTCTTATCGTGTTTCTGTACACTGTAAATGTATTGTCTTTCTGCTGACTGGTTAGCGCGCAACAAAAGTGTTTCATTGCACCTCGGTGAATATAAACTAAACTAACCGAATAAAAAAAAATGCATTGCCATATGGTATATCGATTCCGAGAAGCACTCGAGCACATGGAACACCCCATGCACCCCCTTCCCACAGCCACCACGGGTTTACATGATGTTCACGATGAAACCGCCCAGAACTGATATTCATTTTGAGCAATGGTGCTGATTTCGTCCTCGTTAATATGGACAAGGACAAAGGACAAAGTACAAAGAACATTTATTATCACATCCACCAATTGGTGTAGTGAAATTTGACTTGCCATTGCAGCACACAAATAAAGATAAGAAACAACATCAAAGAATTAACAGTAAACATAAAAAATCCCCCCACAATGGTTCCACTGTGGGCGAAGGCAGCAAAAGTCCAGTCTCGTCCCCAGTTCACCCATAGTCGGGCCTATTGAGGCAACTGCAGTCGCCGATACGGCAGCCCGATCCTTCAGGCCCTCTCGCCGGATGAAGAAGTTCTGGCGCCCGGTGAACACTCTCAGCGGCTCAGTGTCTGGAGCGGCCGCTTCCTCCCCGGAGACCGCGGCACCCGAAGTCCAAGGGCCGCGCTGATCGGTGCTCCGACCCTGGCAATCTCGTTATGAGATCCCAGGCTCCGCGGTGTTTAAAGTTCAGCGCCGCCCGCGGCTGGAAGCTCCACAGACCACAGCTCCGCGATGTTGAAGTCGGGCGGTCACAGCACGCCGGAGCTTACTGCACGGCGACCCGGGTAAGGCATCGCCCGCTCGACGATGGTGCCTCAGAGCTGAGCCGCCGCCGAAGCTGAAGTCCTGGCCGGTCCCGTAGGCCGCGAGGAAGGGGCAGACTGGAGCGGCGTTTGTTCACCCCTTCGCATCGGCTTCACTGTAGCATCAGCAACGTAAACGTCGTCGCAAGAAAGTTATCCGACGGTAGAAACAAAGAACTGCAGATGCTGGTTTGTTCCAAAGATAGACACGAAGTGCTGGAGTGACTCAGCGGATCTGGTAGCAGTTCTGTTGAAGATGGGTAGTTGACATTTCCGGTCAAGAGCGTTCTTCAATCCCGTCTGAAGCGTCACCTATATTTTCTCTCGAGAAATGCTACATGACCCGGATTTACTCCAACTCTTTTTGCCTATCTGATTGTACCAAGCAGAATTGTGGCCTGGGTAATAACATGCAGAATCAGAGATGGTTTTAAAGAAGAAACGTTTGGTGAGGTGGAACAGTCGAGGACCGGAATAGTAGCGCTATTGGCATTGAGTGCTGAAGTGCGGCGGCTAAATAAAAGGCTGGAGGGATTGTTGGAAACAAAGTTGAGAAAAGATTTCTGAGGAGGTGGCGCCTCGTCACAAACGGACACAGATCCCCATGAATATCAACATTGGCACAAGCAGGTGAAGGAAAACTAATTTTGTCCCGAATTCACTTTGTTATCAGTTTATATTTTGGTAGAAAGATTACTTCATCATTCTCCATTTTTATTCGGCAGGTAACTAAACAACCAATAAGTCGTCTTCTGGGGAACACGGTAAGAGATTGCTCTCGACCCTAAAAAGCAAGCTTTTGAGCTTCTCTGTAGATTAACCCTTATTAATTCATGCCATTTATAATGTTCACCTCACAAATATGCATGCCACCCTTTACATGGTATTACGGTAGTACACAAAGACTCTCTCTCACTCTCTCTCTCTCTATCTCGCTCGGGCACTAGTTAGTAAGCGAGGACGCAGGCAACTGGCTGTTGAAATGCTCCAGTGTATTTGATAGGAAAATAAAGTTGGACTTCATCATGAATGTGTTTCTATTATTGGGCCGCCAATAAACATGGTGTCAGAGTCTTGATTCACGTCTCCAACTATTTTGCCTGAATTTATTTTATTTTATTTGTTTTACATCGAATAATGGATAGTTCCTTACGCAGACCAGATCCGTTGGTGTTCAACAATGAGCTTGCTGAACGGTGGCGCATCTTCGAGGTGGAAATCTGGATTTTCATTGATGCTGCCCACCCTGCAGCTGCATCCCACACCGTTGCGTCCAATTCTCCTCAATGTGGCGGGCACAGAGGTTGCCCTGCGGTCACAGGATTTCCACTACACCCCAGAACATACCGACCGTTAACAGATCTGGTGACCCCAGCAAAAACCATCAGCGACCCGGCCTGCCTCCTCCGAAGGTTCAGAGACCTGTGCCAACTTCGCACCAACTTATCAAGTCAAGTCAAGTCAAGAGAGTTTATTGTCATATGTCCCAGATAGGACAATGAAATTCTTGCTAAGCATCAGCACAACGGAATATTGTAGGCACGAAAACAGAACATATCATATCAGTGTGTCCTAATCATTATATAAATATATACACACATCAATAAATAAGCAGTTGAAGTGCAAATAAACAGATAATGGGCTATTAATGTTCAGAGTTTTGTTTGAGTTGAGTTCAATAGCCTGATTGCTGTGGGGAAGTAGCTGTTTCTGAACCTGGACGTTGCAGTCTTCAGGCTCCTGTACCTTCTACCTGAAGGTAGCGGGAGAATGAGTGTTTGGCCAGGATGGTGTGGGTCCTTGATGATGCTGCCAGCCTCTTTGAGGCAGCGACTGCGACAGATCCCCTCGATGGTAGGGAGGTCAGAGCCGATGATGGACTGGGCAGTGTTTACTAATTTTTGTAGTCTTTTCCGCTCCTGGGCGCTCAAGTTGCCGAACCGAGCCACGATACAACCGGTCAGCATGCTCTCTACTGTGCACCCGTTGAAGTTAGAGAGGGTCCTCCTTGACAAACCGACTCTCTGTAATCTGCTCAGGAGGTAGAGTCGCTGATGAGCTTTCTTAATAACTGCATCAGTGTTCTCGGTCTACGAGAGATCTTCAGAAATACGCACGCCCAGGAATTTGAAGCTTTTGACCCTCTCCACCATCGACCCGTTTATATAAACGTGACTGTGGGTCCCCATCCTACCTCTTCCAAAGTCCACAATCAGTTCCTTGGCTTTGCTGGTGTTGACGGCCATGTTATTGTGCTGACACCATTTGGTCAGTCGGTCGATCTCACTTCTATACTCTGAATCGTCCCCATCAGTGATACGTCCCTCGTCAGCGAACTTGATGATGGAGTTCGCACTATGACCGGCTACGCAGTCATGAGTATAGAGTGAGTACAGCAGGGGGATGAGCACGCAGCCTTTAGGTGCTCCCGTGCTGATTGTTATCGAGGCTGACACATTTCCACCAATACGAACAGTCTGTGTTTTTGAATGAGGAAGGCGAGGATCCAATTGCAGAGGATGCGCAGAGACCCAGATCTGAGAGCTTGCTAACCAGCTTGGAGGGGATGATTGTATTAAATGCCGAGCTGTAATCAATGAATAACAGCCTGACATATGAGTTGTTGTTGTCTAAGTGGTCCAGAGCGCAGTGCAGAGCCAGCGAGGTACTATCCACCGTTGATCTGTTGTGGCGTTAGGCAATCTGCAGAGTGTCCAGGTTTTTTCGAGGTAGGAGTTGATTTGCGCCATGATCAGCCTCTCAAAGCATTTCATCACCACAGACGTTCGTGCCACTGGTCGATAGTCGTCGAGCCACGTCGCCTTGTTCTTCTTGGGCACCGGTATAATTGAAAGCAGGTGGTATCCTCAGACCTCAGAAGTGTAAAGGTTGAAAATGTCCGTAAAAACGGCAGCCAGTTGTCCGCACAGGTTTTTAGAACACGACCTGGTATACCATCAGATCTAGGCGCTTTTCGAGGGTTCACCCCTCTGAAGGATTTTCTGACGACCGCCTCTGTGACTGAGACTGAAATACCATCACAGCGAATGGGGGCTCGAGAAGGCACATCAGTCATCTCCCTATCAAAGCGTGCGTAAAACGCATTGAGCTCGTCAGGGAGTGATGTTTCGCCGACATTCCAGCTGCCTCCTGATTTCACCTTTTTGGAGGTGATTGCATTCAGGCCCCGCCACAGCTGCCGAACATATGTCTCATCCTCCAGCTTGGAGCAGAAGTCCCTTTTCGCCTTTTTGACGGCCTTCCGAAGGTCGTATCTTTTTATTTTTTTATTTTAATTTTATTATAAGTAAGTACAATAATGTGCACCAAGGTGCTTAATATAAATTGACGTTACATTTTATGTACAGCTTCATATCATTTGTTTCCTTTAATAATAAAAGAGAGAAAGAAAGAATAGGTAATAAAAAAAAATAGAAAAACGTGTGATGTCTCGGTGTGTGAAAAGAAAAAGGGGGAAAGAGGGTAAAAAGAGAGAGAGATAGAGAGAGAGAGAGAGAGAGAGAGAGAGAGAGAGAGAGAGAGAGAGAGAGAGAGAGAGAGAGAGAGAGAGAGAGAGAGTGAGTAGAGAGAGAGAGAGAGGGAGGGAGGGAGGGAGAGAGAGAGAGAGAGAGAGAGAGAGAGAGAGAGAGAGAGAGAGAGAGGTGGGAGGGAGGGAGGAGGAGGAGGGGAGGGAGGCAGAGAGAGAGAGAGAGAGAGAGAGAGAGGAGAGAGAGAGAGAGAGAGAGAGAGATAGAGAGAAAGAGAGGGAGAGGGAGGAGGGAGGGAGGGGAGGGAGGGAGGAGGGGGAGGGAGGAGAGAGAGAGAGAGAGAGAGAGAGAGAGAGAGAGAGAGAGAGAGAGAGGAGAGAGAGGAGAGAGAGAGAGAGGAAGGAGATTGTAGGAGATAGTTATTTATATTCTTGACCATCTTCATCCCAGTCCTGAAACAGGTTGGTTTCTACGATTTTGTTGCACCATATGCTCCAAGAAGTGATAAATGGAGACCAACTCGTTAAGAATTGGTCTGCTTTGTCTGTTTGGAGGAATAGCGTATCTTCAAGATGTGCGGTGTCCAACATGTTTGAAATCCACATTTTAAGCTTTGGTATGGGTGTATTTTCCAAAATTTAAGTATAATTGTTTTTGCCGTTATTAACCCATAATTTAAAAATGAATTTTTGAAATGTGTTCATTTGTTACCGTCTTCCGTTACTCAAGTATAATCATTTCAGTGTTAGGCTCCATTTTTATCTTGAATAATTTTGTAAATATTTCAATGATATAGCTCCAGAATTTATGAAGTTTTATGCAGGAAACAAAGAGTGTGTTATAGTGGCATTTTAAGATAAGCATTTATCACAAATGGAGAAATATTTGGATAGAATATATTCAGTCTGGTTTTTGAATAATAATCTATGTAGAATTTTGAATTGAATTAAGTTATGTCTTACATTAATCGAACATTTGTCTATATATATCAAATGCTTTTCCCACGTTTCTTACGTGATTTTTATCAATAATTCTCGTGCCCATCTTAGCTAAGTACCTCTGGTCGATGGTAGTTCAATGTTTAAAATACTATTATATAAATATGATATTAATTTCTGTGAGTCAGCCTAATATTCATTGCTTCTTCCAGTGGATCTAAAGTTATAGTTTGATGTCCTTGTATATATTTCTTCATGAAGTCGCAGATCTGAAGGTATTAAATATTGGTTATTTTTCAGCTTAAATTTTAATTGTAATTGTTGGAATGAAACAGATTTCCCATTTCATACATATCGCCGATCCTTTCAATTCCCATTCTTTCCCATTGGTTATATGTTTTATCGTAAGAGTGGTTTAAATGAAGAATTATTCACTATTTCTTAATTTTAAAAAATGTTATTTGTTTCCAAATTCTTATTGTATTGTGGATAATTGGATTATTCTTATATATTGTGTTGTTCAGTTTTATCGGGAGAAGAGGATCGCTCCTATATTGCAAGGAGAACAATCCTCTTTCTCCATTCTTATCCATTCTGTCAGTTGGGTAGGACTGTCCAACCAATAAATTATATTTTAATATGCACTGCCCAGTAATAATACAAAAAGTTCGGAAGTGAAAGTTCCCCAGCATCTTTGGGTTTACACGGGTGTTTTCTTTGAATTCTATGTGATCTATAGTCCCAAATAAAGTTATGTCATGTAGAGTTCTAATTTTTTTGAAGACGTTTTTGGTATGTATAATGGTATAGATTGGAATAAGTATAATATTTGTGGTAAAATATAATTTGTGTAGCGTTTATTCTGCCTATTAATGACAACTGGAGTGTTTTCTAGAATTTAATTAACACGTTCAATTTATTTAACAAGGCGTAAAATTAGCATTACAATAATGATTTGTATTTTCTGGTAATTTGTATACCCAAATACTAAATTTTCTTTTGCAATTTCAAAGAGGAATTTTAATAGTGTGTCGGTTCTTGAGGTTTTAACGTCATGATTTCGCTTGTATTCCAGTTTATTCTGTATCCTGAAATTTGCGAATGTGTTAATGTATAAAGTAGATCGTCAGCGTATAATGAAATTTTATTTTTTGAGTCCTTTATATCCCCGAATATTCGGATGAGTTATTATACTTTCAGCTAAGGGCTCTATCGTAAGGGCAAATAGCAGGGTGATAATGCACATCCCTGCCTATTGCCCCTCGATAATTGAAATTTTGGAGATACATGTTATTAGTTAATATTCTTGTTGCCGTCGGTTTGTCATATAATAATTTTACCATACAATAAAATTTTACCATACAATAAAATTCTCTCCCATATTAAATTTTTGCACTACTTTATATAAATACTGCCACTCTACCTGATCAAATGCTTTCTCTGCGTCCAGAGAAACAATTGATATTTCTGCTTCTTCTGTTTATGTGAGTACATTATATTAAACAGGCGTCTCAAATTATTAAATGAATGTCTTTTGGGGATAAACCCCGTTTGATCTGGATTTATCAATTTACTAATATTTTTACTCAATCTTCTTGCTAGATCTTTGCTAAAATATTCTGATCTGTATTTAAAAGTGATATAGCTCTATATAAGCATGGTTCTTCTAAATCTTTATCTTTTTTTGGTATAAGCATAATAGTTGATTCAGCTAATGTATCTGGTAGTTTATTTTCTTTAAAGGCATGAGTATATAATTTAAGTAAACGTGGAGCCGTTATCTCGTGAAATCTTTTGTAAAATTCATTGCTAAAACTATCTGGTCCAGGCGTCTTACCATTTTTCAGCGATTTTATTGTTTCTCCTATTTCTTCAAGTGTAATCTGAGCTCGTAATCCCTCTTCTTCCGAGAGGTCACGTTTTGGAAGATTACAGTTATTTAAAATTTTATAATTTTACTATCTTCTGTTTTAGATTTAGGTGTATATAAATGTTGATAAAATTGAGAAAATGTTTTGTTAATATCCTTAGGTAATGTTAGTAATTCACCTTTCTCTGATTTAATTTTGGTGATAGTATTTTCCTTTTCTTGTTTTTTCAATTGACAAGTTAAAAGTTTATGTGGCTTATCACTAAATTCAAAATGTTCCTGTTTTGTAATTTGGAATAATCTTACTATTCTTGGCGAGAAAATTCTATTAAGTTTAAATTTCAATAGTATTATCTAATTATGTTTATCTGTAGTTGGATCTTTGGCATTATCTAACTCTAATTGTTTGATTTCTTTTTCTAACTTCAGTTGTTCTGTCTGATTCTTTTTATTTTGAAAAATTTGATATGAGATTATAACTCCTCTGATAAATGCCTTGAAAGTTTCCCATAATAAAAAAAAAGGTGAAATACCTGGTGTCTCATTTGTCTAAAAAATGTCATTTGTTGTTTTAGATATATATATATATATATATATATATATATATATATATATATATATATATATATATATATATATATATATATATATAACCTTGTGGGTTGTTTAAGGTTTGTATGTTAAACCTCCAGAAACATATTTTACCCGGCATTCCCTCAAATTTTAATAGAAAAGTCAACGGGGAATGATCGGAAATAATACTGTTGTGGTACTTAGGATTGATTGTATATGGAATTAATTTTGTATCCACTAAGGAATAATCAATTCGTGAATAAGATTTATGTACCGATGAGTAAAACGAATATTCCCTTCCAGTTGGGTTACCAGTTCTCCAAACATCTGTTATATTAGTATTTTTATATATGTGTTTAGAAGTTCACTAGTCTTCGATTTTAAGTTACCCCTCCTTTGTTTTACTGATTTGTCTAAATATGGGTCTAAAACACAGTTGAAATCCCCCCCTATTATTACATTTTGGTAATTAAACTGATATAATATCCATAATTTTATTTAAAAATTGGAGGTTATCAAAATTCGTAGCGTAAATATTTATCATAGTCAATGGGGTGGAGTAAATTTCTCCCGAAACTATAATATACCTTCCCTCTTTATCTGATATAGTATTATTTAATTTAAATGGTATACCTTTTCGAATGATAATAGCCGTACCTCTAGATTTAGAAATGAAGAATAATATGTTTGACCTATCCAATTTGCCTTCAGTCTCATCTGTGTTTGTTGTTTCATATGTGTTTCCTGCAAAATAATTATGTCAGAATTGAATGATTTAAATTGGGCAAACGTCTTGCCCCTCTTAATTGGTTCATTGGCACCCCTTATATTCCAGCTGCAGAACGTAATTCCTCCGTTCTTTATTTGTCTATCGTCTTGCATTATAGATCAATTTGATATTTTTGATTCATATGGTGCAACCAAATACCTCAGAACTCTGGGTGTTGGGTGGTCGTCCCGAACTTTTAGATTTGTTTTGCATCTCCTTCCTCTAGTATACATTGATAAGAAAAAAAAATAGTGTGTTGTGATATTAATTAAAAATATATATATATAAGAATCGTGGTAGTGATTTCAAAAAAAGGTGATGTTAAGGTGTCTAAGAGAAGATACCGTAAAAACGAGAAGCCACCTAAGGTGGAGAAAAAATAGTAGATTTCCGTTGTTGTTATTTTACATTGAGCTCCGTCCCCTTGACCGAGTATCGTGAAAGGCTGCGGGCCGTTTCATATTTTTAAAGTTTATCCAACCAGAGCAGGTAAAAACAGAAAAAATACTTCAAAAAGAGAGGGAACAAAAGAACAAAAACAGATATTCAATTCTATATGTATATATGCATTTCCAATTAGTCTAGCATTAAATCTATTCTAAACTTTACCATATGTAAATTATATATTATACACCCGAAGTTATTACATTATAGCCCAGTATTTAGCTTAAGTACAAGCAGGTTCCAAGGGGTTAAACAGAGCCAAGCATCTGGATCTTTTCCAAGTGTGTGATGCTCCTCCCTCCTTTACACACGGTTATATTATGTTAGTATTGTTATGAACATTTTAGTTAATTACTATATTTTAGTATATATCATCAATTTTAGTTCATTACCTTTAAACTGGGTTAAAATTATTTAACATCGTGGACTAAGCTCCCTTTTACCCCCCGCTCCGTGTGTTAGTCATATTTAAAGGTTACATTAAAAGAAGATTAGTATTATTAAGTTAGTTAGATTAATTGATTATTTAATATTCATATATGATAATTAAAGATTTTCTTAAATCAACAGATTTTTATATTCCAGTCCGTTTATATTTCTTTCCGTGTTCCTCAATTTTAATTCTGTATCTTCGACTTCATTTTATTTATCTTTAGGTTTTCCATCCAAGGTGAAACATGGACTCTGCGCTCGAAAACACATTCCAGACAGATAAGTATGTCTGGTAACTGTCTTGAAACGAGTTCCGCCATCTTAATTAGAACAAAATCTTGTACTATAAAGTCTGATCTTCACCATTCTCCTCTGTAGACTTCTGGTAATCAATCTTGTTCCTTTGCGTTATCTTGTGCATATTTAAATGTCAGTTCTGGATCCATAAAGGAGCGTTCAGTAGAATTATAAGTAATCTTCATTTTTGCAGGATATATCACCCCATATCTCACCTTGGAGATTCCTTTCAGAATATTTCCTGTCTGTGAACATGCTCCTTTTTTTGACGATTTCATGGGGATAATCACGGAAGAATCTAAGATTAACCCCGGCAAATGTCAGATCCGCTCCGTGAGGAATCATCTTCAATATATTTTCCAGTGCAGAGATATCGAGAAATTTCACTATCATCTGTCTTGGGGAGGCATTTGGCCCTGTTTGAAAACGTCCTACACGGTGAGCCACATCTATTCTCGGGTTTTCCGGCAGTTTAAAAACTTCTTTAAGTAAGTTGGCAACGAAATCACGTGTTTGAGTTCCACGCTCTCGTCCCTCCTGTACTCCAACAATTCTTAAATTCTGCCTTCTCGACCTCGCTTCCAAGTCCAGACATTTATCAGTCAGTTTAACAAGTTGCTCCCCAGCAGATTATTGTGCTTTTCTCACACTCGTTATTTCCTGAGCCAACTCGTTCATTACAGTCTCCATATCTTCCATCAGCTTATCAGACATTTTCATATTCTCAAACATCTTCTCAAATTCTTATTATAATCTTTTTCCATTCCGGTAAATTCTGCCGTTGACTTTTTATCAAGTTCTTTAAACTGCTTCTTTAAAGAGATGTACAGCTCCGTTAATTCACCACAAGCAGTCAATTTTTTAGAGGCTATTCTCCATATTTAGAGAGATTATTCTCCAATGTACTGTTCACGTCCGCTACCATTTGGGAAATGTCTTTAGTAACATTGGTCTTACCATCTGTTCCATTTGCTTCATTTCTTTCTCCTTCTGCTTTATCTGTCCTTTTGAAGCCATTTCTGACACAAAACGTTGAGAGTCAGGCTCTTCTTTTGCGCTTTCTTTTGTTGATTGCAGAGTTTGCAGAGTTTTACCTGGTTCCTGAAGATGGAGACTGGAACAGTTTTTTTGATTCTCCGTGAACGATTCCCTTTACTCATTTAAAACTCCCGTTAAACTCCGTTTTTTCGCGGCGATTTCTGATGACGTCACTTACACGACGTCAAACAGCTCCGGTGAGTATTTGTAAATCGGTCCCGTCTTTCAAAACGGCTTTTTTCGCGATTTTAGCGGGAGCGGAGCCAAATGCTGCGCCCTTACAGATCAATGGCGCCACCGGAAGTCTCTGGACTTAGCTGGATTTCTTGTAGACCATTGTATCATCAGACATGAATGCCCGGTGTCTGGTCTTCACAAGAGTGCGGATCTCAAAGTTCATCCAAGGTTTCTGATCGGAAGGTTTTTGTAGGGATGCAGTCCTCCACACATTTCGTAACGAAGTCCGTTGCCGAGTCCCGGAACATTGCCCAGTCTGCAGACTCCAAACCGTCCTGGAGTTGTTCCTCTGCACCCCGCCCCCCATCCCGACCAGTTCTGTACAGTCCTCACCTCTGGGGTGCTCTCTTCAATTGCTGTCTGAAGGCAGGAAGAAGCAGCTCCACGGTGTGGATGGATTTACCGAAGTGAGGGCGAGGGATAGAGCGATTGGCATCCTTAATGATGGTGTAGCAATGGTCGAGGATGTTTGGTCCTCTGGTGCTGCAGGAGAAATGTTGGTGAAAGTTAGGGAGTGATTTCTTCAGGTTGGCTTTATACACCACAAGTTTTTATCCCGCAGCCACAAGGGGGCGAAAGGGTTGAATCCTACATTGGTGCACTCAAGAGCATTGCATCCAGATGCCACTTCCAAGACCGCGACATGCTCATCCGCCGCAGACTCGTATATGGCATCCTGAATGATCAGGTGAGAAATCAATTACTCTGGGATGAGGAGCTTACACTTGATCAGGTTAAATGTGCCTGCCGGGTTGCAGAATACAATGATACCCATACCAAAGTCTTGGGACCGCGGCCACTCTCTGCCTATGACATCCATGACTTCTATAGGTCCCCAAGACAAGCATTAACCCCTCAACAATCGCCTAAACCCCCAGGGAGGGTAACTGATCATCTAGTCAATAACTGTGGTAATTCCGATGGTTCACGCCCGAAATTTCGTGAGCAAAGTCCCGCTTATGGCAAATCTTGTCTCAATTGTAAAAACAAAGGCCACTTTATCAGGTGCTGCCGCGCCCGTGCCAGCAGGGCCCAGTCACAACAATCTCTCTTTGCACTTGAACCCACACTCTCACACGAAGCGCTGACTGAAACAGCAAAACCGCAACCACAGGACCTACAAGAAGTCAGCCAAAACATATATTCTTGTATTCCCGACTCTGTGGCTACAGACAATGATCCCATGACAACGCTCAGTATCAACAACACCAAGTTTGCCGCTAAGATAGACACCTCAACGCATGATGATGGAAATACAGAGATATGACATCAGACTAACCTACAAACATGGTAAGGGCATGCAGTTAGCAGACACCGTCTTAAGGGGAACCTCGCCCAACATGCGAAAAACACCTGTCTGATGATGAGCATGAGGGGTACACGGTTATGATGGTCTCCTGCCTCCCATCTGCCGGTTTAGACATCCTAGTATCACAAACAGCTGCAGACAAAATGCTGCAATCGCTGGCCACGGTCATCCGCCGCGGATGGCCAGACAAACAGCACCACTTGCCACAAGCTGTCCGCCCATTTTCCCTGTCCGTGATGATCTGGTCAGCCAGGACGGCGTGATAATGAAAGGACCCAAGGCGGTCATCCCGAAGTACCTTCACAGCAAGTACTTCGAAATTGTCAATGGGGGCCATCCCGCTGCAGAAATAACCCTTCAACATGCAAAAGGAGTGCCTTCCCCCACTACTCAAACCTCACGCCAAAAACCTTGGCGTGATATTTGATTCAGCACTGAAATTTGAGAAACAAGTCAATGCCGTGCTAAAAGCTAGCTTCTTTCAGATTCGGACGACAACTAAAATAAAACAATTCCTCCAGTACAATGACCTCGAAAAGATCATCCGCACATTTATCTCCTCCCGCCTAGATTACGGCAACTCCCTTTACACTGGCATCAGCCAATCTTTCCCGTCCCGCCTGCAACTGGTCCAAAACGCGCAGCGAGTCTCCTGACGGGCACCCGAAAAAGGGACCACATCACCCCGATCCTCGCCTCTCTCCACTGGCTCCCTGTGCGGTTCCGAATAAATTTTAAGATCCTCCTCTATGTCTACAAAGCCCTCAATGGGCTTGCCGCCACCTACATTAAAAGTCTTCTCACCCACCACACCACCTCCAGGTCCCTCACATCGGCCGACTTGGGGTTGCTGAACATCCCGCGGTCTAGACATAAGCTCAGGGGCGACCGCGCCTTTGCGGATGCAGCTCCTAAACTGTGCAACAGCATCCCGCTTCCCATCAGAACTGCCCCCTCCATCGACTCCTTTAAGTCTAGACTAAAAATGTATCTGTACTCCCAAGCCTCTCCTGACGTCCTCTGAGCGAGAGCTATATGTATATATGTATGTTGTTTGTTTGTTTATACTATTCTTATAACAAATGTAAAGCACTTTGGCCAACGAGAGTTGTTTTTTTAAATGTGCTATATAAATAAATGTGACTTGACTTGAAATGACTTGACTGTTCTGGCCAGACATGGCTAACTACATTCTAGAGAAGGTTGCTGCCTGCCCGATCTGCAATAGCTTGACCCCGCACCAACAGAAAGAACCATTCCTCCCGCACCCCACACCGGACTTACCCTGGTCCACAGTAGCAGCCGATATCTTCGAGTGGCACGGCCAACTCAGGATGGTTTGAAATCGACCTGCTCAGTAGCCCGACCTCAGCCATCGTAATTCAGAAACGAATTTCGGAATGGCAGGCAGTGGCGGCACTCCACTCGCCACTGCCTGCCATTCTGAAAAGGACCCGTTCACTCCTACTCTTTGCTTCCTGTCTGCCAACCAATATTCTATCCACGTCAACACCCTACCCCCAATACCATGTGCTCTAATTTTAGTCACCAGTCTCCCATGCGGGACTTTATCAAAGGCTTTCTGAAAGTCTAGATACACTACATCCACTGGCTCCACTTCATCCATTTTACTTGTCACAGCCTAAAAAAATTCCAAAAAATAAAGTCAAGCATGATTTTCCTTTCATAAATCCATGCTGACTTGGACTATTCCTTTTACTGCTATCCAAATGCCCCATTACTACCTCTTTAATGATTGACTCCAGCATCTTTCCCACCACCGAAGTCAGGCTAACTGGTCTGTAATTCCCCGTTTTCTATCTCGCTCCTTTCTTGAAAAGTGGGATAACATTAGCTATCCTCCAATCCACAGGAACTGATCCTGAATCTATTGAACATTGGAAAATGATCACCAGTGCGTCCACTATTTCCAAAGCCACCTCCCTGAGGACCCTGGAATGCAGACCATCAGGCCCAGGGGATTTATCATCCTTCCGTCCCATTAGCCCACCCAATACGATTTTTCGCCTAATAATAAGAATAATGGATTTTATTTACGGGCGCCTTATACCGAGGTCTCAAGGACACCATACAGAGATTTATAGAAAACATATAATCAGAATTTAAAAAAAAAAGGTTATAAAGCCTAATGATAATTTCTTTCAGTTCCTCTACCCCCTTTGATCCTCTGTCCTCCTGTACTTCTCGGGAGTGGACAGATCCAAAGTACCTGTTCATCTCCTCTGCCATTTCCTTGTTCCCCATAATAATTTCACCCGTGTCTGCCTTCAAGGGTCCCACGTCTGATTTTGCTACCCTTTTTACCTTAACATATCTAAAGAAGCTTTTACTGTCCTTCTTTATATTCCTGGCCAGCTTTCCCTCGCACTTCATCTTTTCAGCTCCTATTGCCCGTTTTGTTTCCTTCTGTTGTCCAATGAAAGTTTCCCAATCCTCTGGCTTCCGACTACTCTTTGCTATGGTATACATCTTTTCTTTTAATTTTATTCTTTCCCTAACATCCCTTGTCATCCTACTGCAACTTAGGTGAAGGAGGGATGGGGTAAGAGAGAATGCAGAGGTTACTTGAAGTTAGAGAATCAATGTTTATACCACTGAGTTGTAAGCTGTCCAAGCGAAATATGAGATGCTGTTCCTCTTATTTGTGTTTGGCCACGCTCTGACAATGGACGAGGCCTAGGAGTCAGTGTGGGAATGGGAAGGGGAATTAAATTGTTTGGCAACCAGGAGATCAGGCAGGTCCAGGCGGACTGAGCTAAGGTCTTCAGCGAAACGATCGAAGAGCCTGCGCTTGGTATCGCCGATATATAGGAGCCAACACCTGGAATAGTGGGTATAGTTGATGAAGTAGGAGGAGATGCAAGTGTATCTCAGCCTCACATGTAAAGGCTGTCCGGCTCCTTTGACGGAGTCGAGGGAGGAGGTATAGGGGCAGGTGCTCCCGCGGATGCAGGGGAACGCACCTAGGGAGGGGGTTGTGGTATTAACGGGAAGGGCATGTAAACCAGTGAGTTGCGGTGGGAACGGTCTCTGCGGAAAACGGATAGTGTTAAAGATGGGAAGATATGGCTCGTGGTAGGATCATGTTGTTGGTGGCGAAAATGTCGGAGGATTATGTACTGCATGCGATGGCTGATGAGGTGAAAGGTGAGGTCTGGGGGACACGGTCCCCGTTGCGACTGGGGAAGGGGAGCAAGAGCGGAGCTGTGGGATATCGAGAATAACCTAGTGAGGGACTCATCTATGACGGAAGAAGTGAACCCCGGTGCCTATCGAAATAAAACATCTCAGATGTCCTAGTATGGAACACCTTATCGTGGGCACAGAAGCGGCGTAGACGGAGGAATTGGGAGCAGGAGATAGAGTCTTTACAGGAGCAGGGTGGAAAGAAAAGTCGTCTAGATAGAGTTGGGAGTCAGTAGGTTTATAGTAGATGTCCGTCGATAGTCTATCTCCTGTGATGGAGACGGTTAGATTATGAAACGTTAGGGAGATATCGGAGATGGTCCAAGTGAATTTCAGTGCGGGATGGAAATTAGTTGTGAAGTTAATGAAGTCCGGGTGTTCTACGTGGGTGCAGGAGGTAGCCCCGAGTCAATCGTCAATGTTTCAGGCGGTAGCCCCTCTGCCCTTTCAGTTGTTATTATGGATTCAAAGCAGCAAAAGAACGTGACGGGACGGGTTTTCTTCTGATTTACACCACTAGTTAATCGTCAATCAGCACTTAAATTGTAATCAACCAATACAGTCCTGAACACTGATAAACGCCCATCCATTGTAAGACAATGGTGAAAGGAACACTCGGAGAGCAATTTGAGATATTTGGTTTTGGGCTGACTTCAGTCAAAGGGAACATTGAACAAGGCAATTCGAATCGATATTGAAATGAACAGTTGTCATCGATTCAAGGAAAATTCGTTACTTTCCATCAAGAGGTCTAAATTCGCTTTCTTCTGTCACTGCATTTTCCCAACGAACTGCCTGCAACTTCCTGAGATAAAGAGATTGATCATCATATAAACATTAGCTTAAATATTACATTTTTGCTTAATTGTTAACAAGAGAAAAAGTCATATAAGTCTGTCATGAGCTTTTAATTCCTATGTAATATGAGTTCTGCGAGCTGCTTAACGGGACCTTGCAGAGCATGTCAAAACGAACGAACAACTAATCTGGAAAATGTTGTGCGAAAGCGACCGCTTCCTTCCCGAAGTCACGGTTTCATGCAATCGGCATCTCGTCGAGCACATTTGAAAAACTATTGATAATGAAGCAGGAATTAACATTACAATATAACTCCATGACTGTTCGAAGTCTCATTGCAGCTGTGTATGAAAACGTGAACTAGTAAGAGTGAAAAAATGGTGAACACTATCTAATTCATCACGGATAATGACATTCCCACCATCGATGTGATCTACCGCAGTTAGCTGTCTGTAAAATACAGCCATGCTCATCAGAGACCGTCAGCACCCAGATTCTCATTTTACACCTGCCATCTGGAACATTATAATTGTAACTGCTAAAGGTTCAGGAGATGTTTCTTGCAAATAACCATCACAGGGCTATTAATCAATACCACCCATCAATAAACTCCGTACTCTGCAGACTTGGCGGGGGTGGGGAGGGGGGGGGGGTGAGCGGAACGGCTGGGGTGGGATTGTTTTATATTGTGGTTTAAGCAGAGTACAATGTTTACTTTCTGTGCTGCGAGTACGTTTTTCTTTGTTCCGTTTTCGAACAGAGGATAAACACTTGACTCTTGGAAGATAACTCGCCCTGTGTCACTGGCAAAAGGCTGACAATACCTCACAGAACCACGCGTCATTTTCTTCCAGGTGTTATGTGAATGTCGTGAGGCTCTGTCAGGATTCGTTAATCTGGTCCACATTTGGTTCCTGAATTTGAATGCTCAGATTTGACGTGTAATATTGTAAAATATTTGAAGAATGTGTTATATAGCCAGACAGTATCCATTCAGCAGAAAAGAGATAGCGGAGCTTATCTCTACATGGGAGAACGGCCCTTTAGGTATATAAACTGTCAGATCTTCTGCACATCAATTGTAACTATGCACATTACCGCGGTCGAATCCGTGGACTGTCAGTATCTCCTTCCTCTATAAATATAAATTATGTTGCTAAGCTAGCTTGTATGAACATCAGCAAATCTCGTTACTTCCATATGCTGCTTAGCATATACATTCGTATAATGTAATCCGAAAACGCCTCTAAATTAGCAATTTTACAACATTTTGAGATTTTAAAAATCGTCTGCAATTTATCCCATGAGATAAAGCATAAAAACAAGTAAAGTTTGACACCTAATTCATATCTTCAGTATTAAAACAGTTATGGCCATTTACATACTCGGAAATTAGCATCTTGTTCCCCATTGCTTTTCAATTGACTTAATACAAAAGCTGTGATCGAGGACAGTCAAAAGCCCATAACTTTCTTAAAAATTAAGAGAACTGAATGACATTTTCAGTTATTATAGATTGACGCATTCTGAAACAAATATAAAACATCTTACTTGGATGACCTGAAATTAAACCCTATAAGTAGTTAGTTACCTAATTGTAGCTAATTACAAAATTGATCGTTGTGACGGAATAGTAATAAACACACAGACTGCCTTGAAAATTCAAAAATGTGATATTCTCAAGATCAGAACTTTAATATTATTGTATTATGTGCTGTAAGTCCGTAACAGATAGGTAAATAAATTACAATTTCTAGCAATAGACCGAGTCTTTATGGAGAAGGTCAGTTGCTACCTGGCACATTGGCATATCATAATCAATAGCATAATCATGCTCCTCAGATTTTAACCAAATAAGCAACTCTGTACACCTTGCTGTTCCTCAACTTTTCAATTTTGGCATTGTAAACTACACGTTTTTGCTCTTCAAACCACGCATGGCATGCCTTTCTGCCAACTACTTTCCCCATTAAGAATGTCCTGTAGATTCCATTTCTTAAGAAAAGGATAATTGTTTTAAATAGCCTCAAATAACAAACTAATCCCATATTCACAAGAATTCACAATATAACATGCTTTTTAAATCTCACTGTCATGAACATATGCCAGATGGAAGGATTTTAATGTTTAATTCCCATAAATTAATCTAGAAACATCTACGTTCAATATAATCAAAATTATTATTTTTTGCACCATAAATGTGGCTAAAGCTGTTGTGTATATTTAGTATAAAAATATTGATTATACAATTACACAAAATATAGACGATTTAGATGTTCTTATGACATGATTGAGGAAAAACATGAGTATTTAATAATCTTACGAGAGCGTGTTTCTGGATTGGAACGTTGCATTTGCGGTGAATTTGAACCCCATATCGGCAGGAAAGACACTGCCGGTTCATATGGAGCCAACACCACATTTTCGCAACGTAAAATTAGATTAAAGCCACCCCAAGAAGCAAGATTATATGTAAAATAAACGACTTACCATTTGTTTTCCTTTGCGATCCGTCACGTTGTAAGAGGTCGCTTTTTATTTTAATCCAGCTATTAAATTGTACAGCGATTTAAAAAAATAAGATCGGGAACGGACGTCCGATCGATTTTTCTTTATCGACTCGCAGCCCGAGGAAATCCCTCTCCGATAAGCGGTACAAAACTGGAGTTTAATCCCCCCCCCCTCAAAGGCGGCAAAGTCGCACACACGGCCAGTGGCAGAACTGCAGCACTGCTGAAGGTAGGTATTGGAAAATCGTTACCGAAATGGGAATAACACGTTCTGTTGAAAGGGAGCTCCAATAATATAATTAAACTCCCGTTTAGCTAAATGTTGCAGCTGGAATGTGGGAGACGCACTCTACTTTAATGTCATCAAGTACATCTGTGACTTGGGCACACACATGAGTAATCACGGGATGCTTCGAAGAATTATAGTGCTATGGACGTGGAACGCATCGGGAAATATATATATATATGGTCTATGGTATATTGACACACTAAACTTGTATCTCCTTTTCCGTATTATGTTTACATATTCTGTCGTGCTGCAGCAAGAAAGAATTTCATTGTCCCCTCTGGGACATATGACAATCACACTCTCTTGAATATTGAACTTAGAGGTTGGATCATTTAGAGCCTAATGGGGTGGCCACTGGGTTGAAAGGAAATCAGAGATGTCGCGGAATTGTTCAACTGCAGATACTGGACGTCCGCTGCAGTAGAAGTTAACATCGGGTTCTCGACGACCGCCCTACCAGTAGATTAATAGGGAAACGGGCGGAATTCATTTTAAAGGGCAGGGGATGGGGCTGGGGAGCGGTGGGGCTGCCTGAACGCCCATACGCCGTCATGTACGGGGGATATTAGTGTTTTAACCGAATAGGAGTGACATTTTTTGAAATGTTTTGGAAAGATAGGTGAGATTTTCGTTCACTGCTCCCTCTTCACCAGAGATCCATAAAGTCACACTCGGGAAGACTTGTTACCTGATGTCATTAAAAACATTATTTAATATGTTTCACACACTTTCCAGTTAGCGCGACCGGCAATTGAAGTGCGTGAAGGAGCTGCTCTCTGAACTTCCCCTGGGTGACGGTGTAAATCAGTGTGTTTGTACAGGTGTTCAGCAGCTGCAGCAGAACTCCAATTTTTTCAAAATTTGCATATGGATTTGTGAAACCTCGTATCCAAATTCCCTTGACACATCGATAGAAAACAAAATGAGATATAGTTGTGACCCAGAGCAGGATAAAGCTGCTGGAAATAGCAAAGAGTAAAATTATGGACCGTTTACGGCTTTCCGTCTCCGGGTCTCCATGACTGAGATCGCGGAGCCTCCTGCGGACCCGATTGGCCATTAAAATACGTGTCGCCGTGTGCGCATTAAAGAACAAAATCAAACAGAATGGAATCACTGGGGTCAACAGCGGCTCGGTCCAAGAAAATGCGATCCATGCGGGCAGGTAATAGAAGTCCCATGGGATTCGGCAGCCCCACAGTAAACCATTATGGTTGTACAAAGAATTATAAGCGAAAGGCCATGGAACGTTCTGTAAAGAAATGAAGGTACATAGGGTCACCATAACCACCGCCGCGGTTCTGTCGGTACAGTATCTGGATCTCAGATTCGGTTTGCAGATGGCCACAAACCTATCAAATGTGAATGCGACCGTGAACCACACGGAACAGTCTAGGGCCGCAGCTGACAGGAAGAGAATAAACCTGCACACAGGAGTGTAGTACAGGATTGTGTTCTGCCAATAAAGAACGACAATTCGATTCAAAATCACTTCGCAGACAATCACCGTGAGGTCCGCCGTCGCCATAGCCACCAGATAACGAGTGATGCATTTGGAGAGACCGCACTTTCCTCGGGACAGGACCACAAGCGCCACTAGATTCACTAGGGGAGTAAGAAAGAAGCAATGGTGATTATATGGACAGAAGAACTTCGAATTGAGTAATGGGTGGGTATATATTTTTATTTTTGCTTGCTTTAATAAAATTGTGAAAAGGATGGCATGGACGGAGATTTCCTTTGGTTTGAATGCGATTCCCGATACTGCGCTCACGAACAAATATTCCACCTAACAGTGAATTAACTGTTTGAATGCAAGTGCAGTATGAATAACAAGACTAAAATTAGTGTTAATCGGGTGCACCTTTCGGATCGGCATTTGTTTACCGGGTTTGCAACGTTTGCAGGGGCTGTGCATAATCGAGATTACTTGCACGCGATGCGCCGGTCGTTGAAGATAGTCCACAGTTAAAATTAACGTAATTTATAGCCATAAAGAGGGAGACCAGATGGAAACAAACATCGATGCGGGAAGTGCAATCACCCGAGGTATAACCACATGCAGCCTTTATCGCTCAGCTTACTGTGGCTGTTACTGCACTGAGCAATAATGCTTGAATAATTCTATACCAGTCCCAGTAAACTGCAAACGATCAAATATATTAAAATCATACAATAAACTACGTTTATTCCCCAAACCCCGTTCCATGGTGCAATCTAGCATTTACAACATTTTGTCACACTATTTTCACTTTATTTTCAACATTACAGTTTCCCAATCAAATGTCGTCAACACTATCCCACATTCAGCCGTCAATTAACATACCCGGTACTCCAATTGATGCCAGGATTGGGTAATAATAATATTCAACCGACAAGTGCAGCAGCCGACCCATTTCTCCTTCAAAGCGATCTCGGAAACGCAGTACAAAGATTACAGAAGTTATAGTGTGAGGTTAAACCGCTGAACATTTATAACCCAAGGAAAAAAAACGAGTTATTGAGATCACCTCCCTGTGGACATACATTACGGATTTTGCTCCCGTGTGATGTTAAACGACAACAGTCACGAGGGTAGTCGTTCATTGCACATGCACCAATTGAGTACGTACAGAATAAAGGCACTGTAAAGTAAAATTGCGAATAATATTTCTAAATTTAAATATGTTCCACGAGATTGCAGCTGTAGAAAGTTTGGAAAAAAATATCAGTCAACAACGCACGATACAATGAAATCGTTTATGTGGAGTGTGCAAGAAGGAACTGCAGATACTGCATAAAACGAAGGTAGACACAAAAGCTAGAGTAACTCAGCGGGACAGGCAGCATCTCTGCATAGAAGGAATGGGTGGCGTTTCGAGTCGAGAACTTCTTCACTCTGAGGAAGGGTCTCGAACCGAAACGTCACTCCAGTTATGTGTGTGTATCTCGTCCCAGGTGTTTGCAGTAGGCCCTGTTGAAAAAAGAAAGTAGAACGTTTATCTATAAGATCACCACTCCTGCGTTCCATGGAATAGAGACTCAGCCTACTCAACCTCTTCATGTTGTCCACAGCTTCTAGTCCTGGCAACTTCGTCGGAAATCTTTTCTGAACCCTTTCAAGCTTGACAATATCTTTCCTATAACATGGTGCCCAGAACTTAACGATATATTCTGAATGTGGTCTCACCAACGTCTGATGCAACTGCTGGCCAAAGTTCCAAAAGCCATTTTGACCACCTTATGGTGGATATATCATGGCACACAGCACGGAAACAGGCGCATTGATCATAAGATCATGTGATATAAGCAGAAATAGGCCATCTAGTCTACTCCGCCATTCACGCATGGCTGAGCAATCTCTCTCTCTCTCAACCCCTTTCTCCTGCCCTCCTTCATAAACTCTGACCCCCGTTTCAATCAAGAATCTATCTTTCCCTGCCTTTAAATTATCCACTGATTTGGCCTCCAGAGACATCTGTGGCAAACGAAATGCACAGAGTCACCAACCTCTCATGAATAAATCTCCTCCGCTGGAGATGCAACACCTGTCTTTTTACCTTCCACCTCGATTCCATCCAATGACCCAAATAGTCTTTCCAGTTAAGGCAGAGGTTCACTAGCACCTCCTCCAACCTGTATCCTCTGTTCCAGGTGTCAACTTCGTTGAGATCAAGCGCAGACTTGGCGATCGTTTCGCTGAGCACCTCCGCTCTTAACGTACCTGATCTCCCAGTTGCTCAGAACTTCAACTCTCCCTACCATTCCCAATCTGACATTTCTGTCCTGGGCCTCCATTGTCAGATTGAGGCCCAGCGCAAATTGGAGGAACAGCACCTCATATTTCGCTTGGGTAGTTTACACTCCAGCGGTATGAACATTGACTTCTCTAACTTCAAATAGCCCTTGCCTCCACTCTCTATCCCCTCCCCTTCCTAATTCTCTAACCATGCTTGCTGGCTCCGACCACATTTTATCTTTGTCCCGCCCACTCGCCTGACATCAGTCTGAAGAATGGTCTCGACCCGAAATGTCATCTATTCCTTCTCGCTAGAGATGCTGTCTGTCCGGCTGAGATACTCCAGCACTTTGTGTCGACCTTCGATTTAAACCAGCATCTGCAGTGCTTTCCTACACAAATCTCTTCCTCATTTCCTTCCTAAAAGTTCGTCCTTCAATTCTGAGGCTATGGCCTCTAGTCCTAGACTCACTCACTAGTGGAAACATCTTCTCCACATCCACACTATCCACGTCTTTGCTATACTGTGCTTCATCTTGTTGATGCAATCAACGCGAGCCTATCTGAGTGGGGAAGATGGGATAATCTTTCCATTCAGTTCTTGTTGTGTGTTTATTTTGCTACAGTAGTCGTTCCCAGCCGACATTAAGTGGAGTTTAATAAAACAACGCCAAACATTCACCACGGAGGACCGACGGAGCTGCTTGATATCAAGAGAAATTAAACGGATGCTGAGGCGTTGGGACGCTTAATATCCGATACTGGAGGTTGATGAGATGGTGTGTGGAATATTGTCTAGTTCACAATATCTTTGGAAGGATATCATTAAGCTGGAGAGCGGCAGAATTTAATCAATAAAGATTTTGCCCGGACTGGAGAGTTTCAATTGTGACAGATTGGATTGGTTGGGATTTCTTTCTCTCTGGAGCGAACAAGACTGTTAGCTCACCTTTAGAAATGTGTAATATTATTGAGAGAGACATTTGTATGATCAAGGCTGGTCGCAATTGCGAGTTATTTTTCCAAACGGAGAGAAGGCGCTGGTTAACAAAATTTGAGACTTGGATATTGAGACTGGCCGACTGAAATGTGCCCACCGGAACGTGACATGTCAATCTTCGATCTCTCTTGCACTTAGTGTCTAATGGGTAGATGATAGAGGGTAAATGTGGATCGAGAAGGTATTTGGAAGTGGCACGTAACTGGAAGCGGGGGATTGCTCAAACGCTCTAAAAGGATGTGTTCTGCAAACAAAACAATTCGTTTCTTTAATGTATAGAAGACCACATTGTTTACACCGAACAGTAAATTAGACTGGAAGAAATACAGTTGTGTCGCCATTTTACCTGGAAAGTATTTTATCATGGATTTTCGAAACGGAGAAGCTGAAATATCAGATATTACACATCCTGCGGAAACAGGGAACTAGACATAGTGGTTTACAACGGCATCTCTTGCATGGGAATGTACTGCATGTTGGGAGACGATCGTTGATAATTTACATCCGTGCCTATTCTTGATGATTTATATCTACACCATTTCCTATTCTCAATAAACTTCACCTCAAATGATATGTGAAGATTTCGGAATTTGGTTGATTTTGTGAGCAATCAGTGCAAAAACAGCGTAATGCCTGATACTCAGATAGTCGAAAGTGCAGTGACAGTTCCGTCGCAGGCGTTGCTCAACGTGGGACATTTCCAGTTATATAAATGGCGAAAGAGCGTTTCCCTGACCGGGAATCGAACCCGGGCCGCGGCGGTGAAAGCGCCGAATCCTGACCACTAGACCACCAGGGAATATGTCGAAGCTGCCACTACACACATAGAAACATAGAAACATAGAAAATAGGTGCAGGAGGAGGCCATTCGGCCCTTCGAGCCAGCACCGCCATTCATTGTGTTCATGGCTGATCGTCCCCTATCAATAACCCGTGCCTGCCTTCTCCCCATATCCCTTGACTCCACTAGCCCATAGAGCTCTATCTAACTCTCTCTTAAATCCATCCAGTGACTTGGCCTCCACTGCTCTCTCTAGCAGGGAATTACATAAAATTCACCTCTGTCTTAAATGACCTCCCCTTTATTCTAAGACTGTGGCCCCTGGTTCTCGACTCGCCCAACATTCGGAATATTTTTCCTGCATCTAGCTTGTCCAGTCCATTATAATTTTATATGTTTCTATAAGATCGCCCCTCATCCTTTTAAACTCCAGTGAATACAAGCCTAGTCTTCTAAATCTTTCCTCATATGAGAGTCCCACCATCCCAGGGATCAATCTCGTGAACGTACGCTGCACTGCCTCAATCACAAGGATGTCCTTCCTCAAATTAAGAGACCAAAACTGTACACAATACTCCAGAGGAGGTCTCACCAGAGCCCTATACAACTGCAGAAGAACCTCTTTACTCCTATACTGAAATCCTCTTGTTATGAAGGCCAGCATTCCATTAGCTTTCCTCACTGCCTGCTGTACCTGTAAGCCAACTTTCAGTGACCGGTGTACAAGGACGCCCAGGTCTCGCTGCACCTGCCCCTTACCTAACCTAACCCCATTGAGATAATAATCTGTCCCCTTGTTTTTGCCGCCAAAGTGGATAACCTCACATTTATCTATATTACACTGCATCAGCCACGCATGTGCCCACTCACTCAACCTGTCCAGGTCACCCTGCAACCTCCTAACATCCTCTTCACAGTTCACGCTGCCACCCAGCTTTGTGTGATCCGCAAACTTGCGAGTGTTGCTCCTAATTCACTCTTCCAAATCATTAATATATACGGTAAACAGTTGCGGCCCCAACACCGAGCCTTGCGGCACTCCACTCGCCACTGCCTGCTATTCTGAAAAGGACCCGTTCACTCCTACTCTTTGCTATTGTCTCACAAATGCTTCAGGCCCGTTTCTATTAGCTAAGTTGGTCGCCTCAATGCCATTGACTTCTGAAAACAACGGCGGTGCTAAGCACCGGGAGAAAAAGCAACATATTAAAATAACGTGCAGGTTTCCTTTCTTTCTTGAAAGCATGCCCGAATATTCAAGGTTTCAAGGTCAATTTATTGTCACATCTACCAATTAAGGTACAGTGAAATGTGCGTTACCATACAGCCATACTAAGTGAAAAGCAACAAGTCTGTGCACGGTTTCCGCTCTGATTGATCTAACCTTCGACCTCGTTATTATGCATCTAGAAGTGACAAGCGTCCACTCCTGGTGCGCTTCGGTTGTCATTGTAAGAGTGGATGTTACGATTGGTGTTCAATTACGCTGGCCAAACAACGTAATGCATAATGCACTCTAAACCGAGCATCATTTCAACGTTAATTTAGAACGCGCAAGAGCGCATCCACGAGAGTTAGTAACACCATGATATTTGTGTAATTTTATGAACCCGTACCTTTCGTCATTCAGATTACAGCCGAAGTGACTGTTACATCAAATCCCAAATTCCTGTGTAAGCAAACTTTCAGGACCCCCGCCTATTATTTTTTACTTGAAACTCCCTGCGAGACAGACGAGGACTAAGTGTTTTTTTTATTTTCGCTTAAGTCCGCGATGTTTATTTTTTAATTACCATTGCGAGTATATTCCATCACAGTCCAAAAATATCCATCCCAGCTGTAATACTGCTGACTACCTCCATGTTGAATTAGCGCGCCAACGATTTTCGGCCATTGATTAGAACAGATTCTCAGACCACGAATCTCCACGAATCTCCAGTGCGAAAATATTTCTGCTTTCTGAGCCTGATGTGAAAGCCCCTCCCACTTTCCTCTGATGAATTACCCCGTTAACTGATGCTGCCACTGTTGTTTGATTGCCAGCAATGGCCCATAACGAATCGTTTCTAATGTGGATTAAATGACATTGTTGATAATCGATATTTCCCAGAGGGCCTTGAGAGAAAAGTTCTGCCCTTATTTCAGTTGCACTGAACATCCTCTGTTCTGTCCTCCCTCCATTTCGACAACCCATGATAAAAAATACTTTCCAAGTAAAATGGCGTCGCAACTGTATTTCTTCCATCTAGTTAACCGTGTTCGGTGCAAATGTTACGGGTCCCAGGAATGGGCACCGTAAGGCAGATAGATAACCTGTATAAAAGCAGGTGAGAGATAGCAAATGAGGACACGGTGCGTCTTAATTCATCCCCAGATTGCTTCTGCCGAGATGGGGGAAGTGCCCTGCTGTTTCCAGTCCCCGCAGCAACTGGAGTGACACAGACGTTCCGCCTCACTGCTGCACATTATAAACTGCCAATGCACCATCACATAAATTCAATCGAGATGGTCACACCGTCTTAGGTGCGCCACACGCTCCCCAACAACAAAAGTGGCTCCTGACACTTATTTCAAATGGCAAGTATCCATTGGAAATAATCAACAGTCTTTCACAGACTCAAAAATATTTAGAATATTCAAAATTTTCAACGATAAAAAATATATGACTCTAGTTTGATTACATCACCACTGTGCGTTCTCAATAACCCTGTACAGTACATGGCAAGGATGAATATTGGACCATGGGTGCACACTGGACTGATGGCATGTACAGTGGGTGAGTATAGGGCATGAGGTACGTGCCAATAGTGTTCACAGCAGGAAATGTTTGATAGGTCGGATGACCAAGAGATGAGTAGGTCAGCCTTTGGACTGGCCGTCTTTCCCTTGTGGACCGTCTCAGTGTAACAGGGGATCCAGGTTCAGAGTGTGAGAGAGAGTGCTCCTCGAGGTCTGCATCCGGAGGCAACTCTTTCTCGTCCTCCATCTGAGGTACATCGGGGTCTGCCTGCACAATCTTCTCATCTTGTTCAGTGTCATGGGGAATGTCCTGATCATCCTCCTGTTGTAGTTCACCCTCATCTGTTAAGTGTCTTTTCCATTGATCCTTTGACTGTATTTCAGCTTCCGGTGGCCTCAAGTCCGTTTCACGTAATATTTGGACCTCCATCCGTTCTTGACTTCTGTCACTTTTCATTTGCCCTTTGTCCCTTTGCACTAGACCTTTGTCACTTTGCACTTGACCTTTGTCCTTTTGCACTTGACCTTTGTCCTTTTTGCACTTGACCTTGGTCCTTTTGCCCTTGACCTTGGTCCTTTTGCACTTGACCTTGGTCCTTTTGCACTTGACATTGGTCCCTTCCTCTATTTGCTTACAGACATTGTTATAACTGATGTCTGACGAATGATCACCAACCTGGCCCCCTTGTACCTTAAACTCCCTTCTCTGGAGGTAGGAGAGATCTCTTATCGAAATCATCCCCTCTCGAACGGGTCGGACAACTGTCGGGTTGTGGTATGATGAGTCACTTCGAGGCGGAGAGTCTTCTGATGCAGCAATGGCACAGTCTCTGCTCCGACTCACCGCTCTCGGCACTCAGCTCGAATCAGCCCTGTCTCGGTCTCAGGTGTCATTTGTTGCTCAGCTCCAGCTCCAACCAGGAAGTGGCGCCGATGTCGGACGAGCACCCACGATCTGTTACGGGTCCCAGGAATGGGCACCGTAAGGCAGATAGATAACCTGTATAAAAGCAGGTGAGAGATAGCAAATGAGGACACGGTGCGTCTTAATTCATCCGCAGATTGCTTCTGCCGAGATGGGGGAAGTGCCCTGCTGTTTCCAGTCCCCGCAGCAACTGGAGGGACACAGACGTTGCGCCTCACCGCTGCACATTATAAACTGCCAATGCACCATCACATAAATTCAATCGAGGTGGTCACACTGTCTTAGGTGCGCCACACAAACAATGTGGTCTGCTCTACATTAAAGAAACTTAATTAGTTAGTTCTGGTCCGCTCTCGCAGACTGGCATTCCAATGGTGTTTTCTTAAGTCTCAACCTCCGTGTCGGGAAATTCATCGCAATATGATCATCACCCACTAGGCTTTTTGGCGCTGCGAAAGAGCTTCTCCCTTATGGCGCCAGAGACCCGGGTTCGATTCTAACTACGTGTGTACGGAGTTTGTGCGTTGTCCCTGTGGTCGCATGGGTTTCCTCCGGGCGATCCAGTTGCTTCCCACACTCGATGAAGGAGGGGAAGGAAGAAAAGAACATTGGAGGACCTGGCGTGGGGTGACCACTGGGAGGGGGTGGGGAGTGTAGAATGGACGACCCGAAGAGTGGGAGGGGGAGAGGAGGGGGAAGAACAAAGGAGGTCGTATATTTTAACTTTGTCAGCGCCGGATGTGGCGACTGTTTGCATATCCTGGGTATGCAAGCCAGAATTTCACTATGCATTGTCACATGTGACAATAAATCATTCCATTACATTCCATCCAATTCCATTCCAATGCATTCCAAAGATGTACAGGTTGGCAGATTAATTGGTTTCTGTAAATTTGACATTGTTCTTAGTCTGTAGGATAGTATGTATACGAGGTGATCGTTGGGTACGATCTCAGTGAGCGGAAGGGCCTGTTTCTACACTCTTTCTCTAACGTCCATGTGCAGAAAGACAGACAGGAAATAATGGCACTGACTGAATTTGATCAGGTTGGCAGGGTAAGATTAATGAGATGTCACAGAGATCATAGTTTGGGGCCAGCTTATTCAACCACGCGGCTGATATCTAGCGTCCCTGTGCACAAACAACGGAGGCGTTGGTATGTTGGTGGGGAGAAAGATGTAGAGAGGCTTCAGCGGCGCACATAACGTGTGGATGGTTATTGGCGACGGAGGAGAAATTTGTTAGTGCTGGAATTCAAAGGGGAATTGATGTTCGTGCCATTTAAAATAGCTCGCACCGTGGTGAGCCGCCTGTTGCTTTGGCCTTTCTTATACGAGGCCTTGACTACTGGGCAAAAATGTTTTACTGCCCTTACTAATGGGTCGGATGAGAAGTCTCGAGGAGTGGTGTGCATTGTGCTGGTCGCCATGCGTTATATTTTTAACCGAATGTCATACTGAGGATCGAATATAGACACCAAAAGCTACCAGTAACTCAGCGGGTGAGACATCATCTCTGGAGAAAAGGAATAGGTGACGTTTCGAGTCGAGTCCCTTCTTCAGACTGGTGAGTAAGGGGGAATGGAAACGTGATTTACAGACGATGATGTAGGGAGTCATAGAGTGATACAGTGTGGAAACAGGTCCTTTCGGCCCAACTTGCCCACACCAGCCAACATGTCCCGGCTACACTAGTCCCACTGCCCGCGTTTGGTCCGTATCCCTACAAACCTGTCCTATCCATGTACCTATCTAACTGTTTCTTAAATGTTGGGAGAGTCCCTGCTGCAACTACCTCCTCTAGCAGCTAGTTCTATACAACCTCCACCCTTTGTGTGAAACATTTACCCCTCAGATTCCTATTCAATCTTTTCCCATTCACGTTAAACCTATGTCCTTTGGTCCACGATTCACCTACTCTGGGCACGAGACTCTGTGCATCTACCCGATCTATTCCTCGCATGATTTTAGGCACCTGTATTAGATCACCCCTCATCCTCCTGCTCTCCAAGGAAGAGAGTCCCTGTCTACTCAGCCTCTCCCTTGAGCTCACACCCTCTAGTCCTGGCAACATCCTTGTAAATCTTCTATGTACCCATTCCAGCTTGACAACATCTTTTCCATAACACAATGCCCAGAACTGAACACAATACTCTAAATGCAGCCTTACCAATGACTTATACAACTGCAACATGACCTCCCAACTTCTACACTCAATACTCTGACTGATGAAAGCCAATGTGCCCAAAGCCTTTTTGATCACCTTATCTACCTGCGACTCCACCTTCAAGGAACCATGCGCCTGCACTCCTAGATCCCTCTGCTCTACGACACTCCCCAGAGCCCTGCCATTCACTGTGTAGGCCCTCCGCATGTTAGACGTCCCAAAATGCAAAACCTCACATTTCTCTGTATTAAATCCCATCAACTATTCCTCAGCGCACTAGGCCAATTGATCAAGATCCTGCTACAATTTTTCACAACCATCTTCATTGTCCGCAAAACCGCCCGCTTTTGTATCATCTGCCGACTTGCTGATCTTGCCGTTCTGATCCACATCATTGTTATAGATGATAAACAGTGAGGGGCCCAGCATCAAACGCTGAGGCACATCACTACTCACAGGCCTCCAGTCCGAGAAGCAACCTTCCACCCTTACCCTCTGCTTCCTTCCATGGAGCCACTTTTCTATCCATGTGTTCAAATTCAATTATATGTCTATAGAATAGATGAATGAAATAATGCAGTGGCTGGTGGGGTGCCGCAAGGTTCTGTGCTGGGACCCCAGTTATTTCCAATATATTAACGATTTGGTCGAGGGAATTAAATCTGACATTTGCAAGTTTGCGGATGACACTCAGCTGGATGGTAGTGTAAATACGCTTCTAAAGCTTACCCCCCTAGTCTAGCACTTCAGCCTCGTGCAAGCAGACACTGCCCGAAAGGTCACGCAGTCCCAAGCGCCCTTCCAGAAAAAATCGTCACCAATCGCAAATGGGGCTACCATTTATAGGTCCACGAATCTTGAGGGGCCGAACTACATTGGGGTGGTCCCCAAACAATCCAAATTATAAATATAAAATTACATCAATACATTATTGACAGTTCCCCAACCCAATTACACAGAGTCTTAAACATTGTTTCTTAAAGACGTTGCTGGAAGGAAGATAGTCAACTGCATAATGCAACGCTTACCCTGGAACACAAAACAAATCTGTCAGGGCTTAACACTTTGGCAAATGAACAAACAGCAGGGTAACTGTCTTGCAACATTATTTACATTGTTTACAATCCCTTTGCAGTAATCCAATCAAACTCATGCATTTGCAATACATTGGAGGTCTTCTTCAAGATTTTCATACATACTAACAATTACAAAGATAGACTTCCCTAATCTGAGGTTCTGATCTGGGACCTACTTCCCGGCACCAGCTAGCATCCTGGTGCCCGAAGTGCCGAATGGCCTACTGCACCTATTGTATATTGTCTATTGTCTACTGCCCGTGTCTTCTTATGCAGAAATACAGAAATGGCCAAAAAGGCTCTGTGAATGCATGAATCCACTGCTTTCGTTTGGCTCTATTTTGGCTCTATTTTGGCCAGGATTTACAGTAGTGTGAGATGCGATGAAGATGCTATGAGTCTGCACGGTGATGGGTAGGTTGGGTGAGTGGGCAGATGGCAGATGCAGTATAATGTGGATATATGTGAGGTTATCCACGTTATTGGCAAGAACAGGTAGTCATATTAATATCGTAATGGTGTCAGATTTGGATAAGGGGAGGCGCAACGAGAACTGGGTGTGGTTGTCCATCAGTCACTGAAAGTGAGCGTGCAGGTACAGCAGGCAGTGGAGAAAGCTAATGGCATGTTGGCCTTCATTGCGAGAGGATTTCAGTATAGGAGCAATGAGGTCCTACTGCGGTTGTACGGGGCTCTGGTGTGACTGCACCTAGAGGATTGTGTGCAATTTTGGTCTCCTAATTTGAGGAATAACATTATTCCTATTGGGTGAGTGCAGCGTAGGTTTATTCCCGTGATGGCGGGACTGACATATGATGAAATAATTGGTCGACTGGGCTTGTATTCACTGGAATTTAAAGGGATGGGAGGGGATCTTATAGAAACATATAACATTCTTAAAGGTCTGGACAGGCTAGATGCAGGAAAATTGTTCCAGATGTTGGGGAAGTCCAAAACCAGGGCTCACAGTTTAAGAATATGGGGAGCCCATTTAGGACTGAGATGATGACAAATATTTTCACCCATACTGTTGTGAACCTGTGGAATTCTCTGCCACAGAAGGGAGTGGAGGCCAAGTCAATCGATGTTTTCAAGAGAGCGTTAGATTTTGCTCTTAGACCAAAAGTAATCTATGTATATGTGACAAAAGCAGGAACGGAGTATTGATTTTAGATGATCAGCAGTCAACATATTGACTGGCAGTGCTGGCTCGAAGGGCCGAATCGCCTATTCCTGCACCTACCTTTCTATGTTTCTATGTTTCTATGTTTCTAAGATATGCAAAAAAGTAACAACGATAAAGAAAAAAATGTAATTGTTAGCTGTTTCTTAGGTTTGAACGAGTTATAGACTATGAGTCTGAAGAAGATGACTTGGAATCTACTGCGACTGAGGTGAGGGAGGGATGGAGAGAGAAGGAATGCAGAGGTTACTTGAAGTTGTGGAATTCCCTGCCACAGGGCAGTGGAGGCCAAACCACTGGATGGATTTAAGAAAGAGTTAGATAGCTCTAGGGGCTAGTGTAATCAAGGTATATGAGGAGAAGGCAGGCACGGGTTATTGATTTCGGACGATCAGCCATGGTCGCAATGAATGGAGTTGCTGGCTCGAAGGGCCGAATGGCCTCCTCCCGCACCTATTTTCTATGTATCTATCTATGTTGTAAGGTGTCCAAGCGAAATATGAAATGCTGTTCCTCCAATTTGTGTTTGGCCTTGCTCTGACAACGGAGGATGCATAGGAGCCAAAGGTTAATGTGGGAATGGGAAGGGGAATTAATGTGTTTGGCAATGGGGAGATCAGGCAGGTCCAAGCGGACTGAGCTACGGGTTCAGTGAATCAATCGACGCCTGTGCTTAGTATCGCCGATATATAGGAGCCAACACCTGGAACAGCGGATAAAGTAGATGAGGTTGGAGGAGATGCGAGTGAATCTCTGCCTCACCTGAAAAGACTGTCCGAGTCCTTAGACGGAGTCGAGGAAGGAGATATAGGGACAGGTGTTGTATCTTCCGTGGTTGCAGGGTATCTAGGAAGAGGGGTGGGGGGTGGTGGGGGGAGGAGGTGGTATTAACTGGAAGGACGTGTTAACCAGTGAGTTGCGGAGGAAACGGTCTCTGCGGAAAACGGATAGGGTTGGAGAGGTGAAGATATGGATCCCGTTGGAGGTGGTGGAAATATCGGAGGATTATGTGCTGTATGCGATGGCTATTAGGGTGAAGTGTGCGGACTGGGGAACACTATTCCTGTTGCGACTGGGGAAGGGGACCAAGTGCGGAACAGCGGTATATCGAGAAGACCCAAGTGAGGGACTCACTGTGATGGAAGAGGTGAACCCCGGTGCCTATTGAATGAGGACATCTCAGATGTCCTGGTATGAAACACTTTATCGTGGGCGCATATGCGGCGTAGACGGATGAATTGGGAGTGGGGGCTAGAGTCTTTACAGAAGGCAGGGTGGGAAGAATTGTAGTATAGATAGCTGTGGGAATCAGTTTGTTTATAGTTGATTCCCGTCGATAGTCTATCTCCTGTGATGGAGACGGCGAGATTAATGAAGGGTAGGGAGATATCGGAGATGGTCTAAGTGAATTTGGGTGCGGGATGGAAATTAGTTGTGACGTTAATGAAGTCAGGAAGTTCTACGTGAGTGCAGGAGATAGCCCCGAAGCAGTCGTCAATATTTCACGTGGTAGCCCCTCTGCCCTCTCAGTTGTTATTATGGATTAAAACCAGCGAATGAACGTGACGGGACGGGTTCTCTTTTGATTTACACCAACAGTTATTAGTCAATCCGCACTTGTCAATAGTTATTCGTCAATAGTTATTCGTCAATATTCACAAAGCAACCAATCCAAGATGGCGCCTGCCTGCGGTGACTTTTGCAAAGCACAAGAACAGAAAAGGATTATCTACTACTCCCATCAACTCATCGGGATCTGGGAATTTCGCGATCTCCCGCAGCTGCGGGAGCCACGGACTTTAAAGTTCCCCACGCTCGCTGTAAAGCACCCGACACGACGGAGGAACGCAGGTACGGTATCTAGAAACTCCGGGATGACCTCCAGAGCCGACGAGCTGGATCTTCCAGGAACAATGAAGCCGGAGCTGCCGACTTTGTAGGTACCCCCGTTCGATACGGAGCTGGAGGTGCCGTCTGTGTTGGAATCCCCGTTCCAAAGCAGGTTCGCAGAAACAGCAGGTACAGTAAACTCGGTACCTGGAAACAAAGGGGAGGCCTCCATTGTGTCCGGAAACGTACCCGACGGGCAGGACGTCAGGTCAGACTGAAGCGCAGGGCACTTCGGCCCCCTCTCCCTACCATCCTCCTGGCCAATGTACAGTCCCTTGAAAATAAAGTGGAGGACTTAAGGGCAAGGCTGCTTTATCAATGGGAGCTGAGGGAATGCTCTGTGTTCTGTTTCACGGAGACATGGCTCACCCCCAGCTCCCCAGACTCGGCGGTCCAGCCTGAAGGGTTTTCCATCCACCGTATGGACTGTACACTGGCATCTGGGAAAGGAAGATGAGGGGGCGTCTGCCTCATGTTCAACTCTGCGTGATACTCAGACGTGGCAGTCCTGTCCAACTCCTGCTCTCCACACCCCGAACATCTGGCAGTGAAGTGCCGTCCCTTCTACCTCCCAAGGCAATTCACCTCCATCATCCTGACCGCGGTCTACATCCCACCCCAGGCAGACGTCTGCCTGGCACTGGAGGAACTGCATGCCTGGTCAACAAGCACCAGACGTCTTACCCCGAGGCGTTCACCACTATAGCTGGGGACTTCAATAAAGCCAACCTGGAGAAATCGCTCACAAACTTCCACCAACATGTCTCCTGCTGCACCAGAAGACCAAACACCCTCGACCACTGCTACACCACAATCAAGGATGCCTATCCCTCTATCCCTCGCCCTCACTTCGGTAAATTCGACCATACCGCGGTGCTGGTTCTTCTTGCCTACAGGGAGCAATTGAAGAGCGCACCCCCCGAGGTGAGGACTGCACAGAGCTGGTCGGTGGTGGGGGGGAGGGGGGTGGGGGGGGGCAGAGGAACAACTACAGGACTGTTTGGAGTCTGTAGACTGGGCAATATTCAGGGACTCGGCAACGGACCTGAACGAATACGCCACAGTCGTTACAGACTTCATAATGAAATGTGTAGAGGACTGCATCCCAACATCCCAAGTTTCTCCAGCATTTTTGTGTGCCTTGCATCCCAACAAAAACCTTCGAAGATTTTCCCAATCCGAAGCCTTGGATGAACTATGAGATCCGCACTCTTCTGAAGACCAGACACCGGACATCCATGTCTGATGATACAGTGGTCTACAAGAAGTCCAGATACGACCTTGGTAAGGCCATCAAAAAGGCCAAAAGGGACTTCAGCTCCAAACTGGACGATGAGACAGATGTTCGTCAGTTGTGGCGGGGCTTGAATGCAATCACCTCCTACAAGGTGAGATCAGGAGGCAGTTCGAATGTCGGCGAAACATCAATTACCGACGAGCTCAATGCGTTTTACGCACGCTTTGATAGGGAGAACACTGATGTGCCTTCTCGAGCCCCCATTCGCTGTGATGGTATTTCAGTCTCAGTCACAGAGGCCGACATCAGAAAATCCTTTAAATGGGTGAATCCTCGAAAAGCGCCTCGACCTGATGGTATACCCGGTCGTGTTCTAAACACCTGTGCGGACCAACTGGCTGGAGTTTTTATGGACATTTTCAACCTCTCACTTCTGAGGTCTGAGCATACCACCTGCTTAAAAAAGGGCATCAATTATACCTGTGCCCAAGAACAGGAAGGTGACGTGCCTCAATGACTATCGACCAGTGGCACTAACGTCTGTGGTGATGAAGCGCTTTGAGAGATGATCATGGCGCAAATCAACTCCTACCACGACAAAAACCTGGACCCTCTGCAGTTCGCTTACCGCCACAGCAGATCAATGGTGGATGCGATCTCGCTGGCTCCCCACTTTGCTCGGGACCACTTGGACAACAAAAACTCATTTGTCAGGCTGTTATTCATTGATTACAGCTCGGCATTTAATACAATCATCCCCTCCAAGCTGGTTACCAAACTCGCAGAACTGGGTCTCTGCTCATCCCTCTGCAATTGGATCCTCGACTTCCTCATTCACAGACCACAGTCAGTTCGTATTGGTGGAAATGTGTCAGCCTCGATAACAATCAGCACGGGAGCACCTCAAGGCTGCGTGCTTAGCCCCTTGCTGTACTCACTCTATACTCATGACTGCGTAGCCGGTCATAGTGCGAACTCCATCATCGCTGACGATACCACTGTTGTGGGACGTATCACTGATGGGGACGAGTCAGAGTACAGAAGTGTGATCGACCGACTGACCAAATGGTGCCAGCACAATAACCTGGCCCTCAACACCAGCAAAACCAAGGAACTGATTGTGAACTTTGGAAGGGGGAGGATGGGGACCCACAGTGCAGTTTATATCAACGGGTCGATGGTGGAAAGGGTCAAGAGCTTCAAATTCCGAGGCGTGCATATCTCCGAAGATCTTTCCTGGTCCGAGAACACTGATGCAATCAGAAAGAAAGCACATCAGCGCCTCTACTTCCTGAGAAGATTACGGAGAGTCGGTATGTCAAGGAGGACTCTCTCTAACTTCTACAGGTGCACAGTAGAGGGCATGCTGTCTGGTTGCATCGTGGCTTGGTTCGGAAACTTGAGCGCCCTGGTGCGGAAAATACTACAAAAGGTACTAAACACTGCCCAGTCCATCATCGGCTCTGACCTCCCGTCCATCAAGGGGATCTATCACAGTCGCTGCCTCAAAGAAGCTGGCAGCATCATCAAGGGCCCACACCATCCGGGCCATACACTCATCTCCCCACTACCTTCAGGTAGAAGGTGCAGGATGCTGAAGACTGCAACGACCAGGTTCAGGAATAGCTACTTCCACAGCCATCAGACTATTAAACTCGGTCGGACAAAACTCTGAACATTAATAGCCCATAATCTGTTTATTTGCACTTGATCCGTTTATTTATTCATGTGTGTATATATTTATACAATGATATATGGACATACTGATCTGTTCTGTATTCGTGCCTACTATGTTCCGGTGTGCCAAAGCAAAGCAAGAAATTCATTGTCCTATCAGGGACACATGACAATAACCTCTCTTGACCTTGATCTTGAGATTTATTCAACTAATACAATCCTGAATGATATACGTCCATCCATTGAATGACAATTGTGAAAGCAGCACACGGAGAGCAAATTGTGATATTTGGTTCGGGGCTGACTTCATTCTTTAATGTCAAAGGGAACATCGAACAAGTCAATTTGATATTAAAATGAACAGTTGTCAACGATTTTGGGAAAATTCCTTAATTTCCATCAATAGATGCAAATTCGCTATTCTTCCGACAATGAATTCATCAAATGAACTGCCTGCAACGTGCTGAGATCAAGAGATTGATCACCATATAAACATTATCTTAAATATTATATATTTGCTATATTGATAACACGAGGAAAAAGTCATATGTCTGTCAAGGGCTTTTAAATCCAATGCAATATGACTTCTGCGAACTGTTTAAAAGTACCTTGCATAACATGTCAAAACGAACGGACAACTAATCTGGACAATGATCTGCGAAAGCGACCGCTTCCTTCCCAAAGTCACGGTTTAATGCATATTGCCAATTAACCTCTATCCCTTGCGGACATGGACTTTATGGAACTGATGTGCTACAATGCCTTACCAGCCTCCAACTATGCTCTGCACTCCGATTTTCCCATTTAATCTACCTGTTGATGAGTTGAATTATTTATATTTGTATATAATATTTGATCTGATTAGATTGCTCCTTGGGAGACATGACAATGATGCACCGACGCCTGAATCTGAAAGTGAATTTACCTACACCAGATCCAACGAACGGCCAACGATCAAGTACATGAACAGTTTCTGATTAATGGCCAACCTCACCAGATGGATGCCGTCTAGCATTCCCGTTTTCTCACACTATTTTCACTTTATCTTTAACATTGCCTTCATCATTAAATGAATTCAGGAGAGTCTAACCGTCTGTAAATGTTTGGGAATAGATAATTCTGAAGAAAGTCGACTTAAGAAAGAGGTGGCATGTTTGCTGGAAACAAAGGAAGCAATTAACAGAAAAAACATCATAGAACTGTAGAGCACAGGAAGAACTATACTCTTTTCCGAAATTATTTGTCAAGGATCCCATTAAGCTCTGGAGTATTCAAAACTATTCACAAGAATGGGACAAAGATTGGACGGCGTGACTTGCAAGAGAGATTGGATGGTGCAGGAAATTGTTTTATCTGCAGCGACGATGGCCCTGAGGCGAGTTATGGAGGGTTAAATTATGACAATGTGCGCAGTTGAGGGAGTTTATTTTGTTCGTCAAATATAGGACTTTAAAAGAGAGCAAGAGTCTAAAATTAAATGGCAAATATTTAAAGGGGACGCAGCGCCACCTCTTTCCTCACGTGAGGGGCAGGTGTATTTAAATTAAATGGTAACAACAAATGTTCTCCATCTTATTTGTTACAAATATACTTTCAACCAAGGGGAATCAATTTGATTAGGGCTAATAGTATATTGTTCCCCTCAGTCGGCTTCAGGTGTCGGCTTGTTTTACTGCAGGAGTCGCACTGAGCGGACTATGTGGAGTACCACCAACAAAATCCAGACATTCATCACGGAGAACCATGTAGTTGCTTGGCATTCATAAGGCCATCAGTTCCTAATAATTGGGCTTTTCGCACCATCAAGTCTACTCCGCTATTCAATCATGGCTGACCTATCTCTCCCTCCTAACCCCATTTTATGTGCTTGCCGGATCTATTGCTCTTATCATTTTGTACACTTATCCTTCTGCGCTCCAAGGAATAAATCCCTAACCTGCTCAACCTCTCCCTTCAGCACAGGCCCTCGACTCCTGGCAACATCCTCATCAATCTTCTCTGAACGCTTTCCAGCTTTACAACATCTTTCCTCTAACATGGTGGCCGAAATGTGGACTATATTTCCAATAAGGCCGCACAGGCGGTAAAAGTGGGTTCGGAGAAGAATTAAAGTGGCACGCACCGGAATCTGAGGATATTTCATGCGCTTTTAAAACAGGTCTTCTGCAAACCAATCAAATTTGGCTTATTCAAAGTAGAGGATACCACGTTATTATCACCGAAAACAGTAGGTTAGACGGGAGGAGATGAAGTTGAATTGCCATTTTGCTGGGAAGGTCAATTTGTGTCCTGAATTGTGGGAGTGCAGCAGGTCACGTGTTGTGTCTCTTACAGAAAAAGCGAACGGCAGATGTTCGTGTACAACGGCATCTCCTGCATGGAACATGCTGCATATTGGGGAGACACGCTGATAACTTAAACCCGCACTTATTCTCACTAACTTAGTCTCAGGCAAATTCCTTGGTGTTCCGACTGGTTGAAGTTGTCGGCAAATGGAGCGCACATTTTAGGAACGGCATTATGCCCGATACTCAAGTAGCTGAAAGTGCAGCTATTCTTCGGTCGTAGGCGTGGATCAATGTAGGGACCATCCACTTTTATGAATGGCAAAAGAGCGTTTCCCTGGCCGCGAATCGAGACTGGGCCGCGGCTGTGACAGCGCAAAATCCTAACACTAGATCACCAGGGAACATTCGGAAACTGCTACAACAGATGCTGTCAAAATGCTGCCTCACCGGTGATTCATTTTGGGATTACGCTTCCTCTAACGAATCTGATGGCTTCAACGGCAATTTCATTTTAAAGCAACGTAAGTGTGAAACGCCGGGGGGGAAGGCAGCATGGTAAAATAACGTGCAGTTTAAATAACATGAAATAACAAAACCTTTCTCTCGTGCAGATACGACGGAATATCCGAAAATTGATGCAGCGCAAGTCAGATTGAATGGCGGGATTCGGCCATTCAGTCCATCGAGCCTGCTCCGTCATTAGATTAATGCCGGTCTATTTTCCCTTTCAACACATGTTCCTGCCTGCTCCCTGTAACCTTTAATGCCCTTACTAATCGCCGAAAAATCTCCACATTAAAAACAACCAATGACCTGTACGCCACAGGTGTCTGTGAATGAATATCACACATTCGCCACTATCCAGCTAAGGAAATTCCCCCTTCTCTCTATTTTAAAGTTGCGTCTTTTATAGAAGAGGCAACAAAATAGGTGATACTTCCCCCCTCAACCCTGATTCTCGAATCTGCATCTACTGGAACCAGTTTCGGCACATCCACTCTAACTCGGCTTTTCATTATTCGGTGGGGTTGCTCAATTTTGGAGCTGGAAGGAACGAATGGAACTTAATAGTCCTTGAACATGGATCAATGTTATCCTAATATCACAGCGATCAATGTCTGTCCCCGGCTATTCAGAAACGACTTCTACCACGCGGCTGATATGTAATCTCCCAGTGTACTAACAACCGATGTGTGAGATTGTTAAGGAGGAGAAGGATCATAAGGCCGTAAGTGCTAGGAATTGAATTATGCCATTTGGCTCATCAAGTCTACTCCATCATTCAATCGTGCCTGATCTATGTCGATCCCAACCCTATTTTCCTGCCATATCCTCATAACCCCTGAAACGTGTACCAATCAAGAAGCTATCTATCTCTGCCTTAAAATTATACCCATACTTGGCCTCCACAGCCTTCGTTGGCAAAGAATCCCACAGATTTATCACCATCTGTCAAAATAACTTCGCTCCTATCTCCTTCCTAAATCAATTCTACTTATATCTGAGGCTATGACCTCTAGTCCTAGCCACTCCCACGAGCGGAAACGTCTTCTCCACATCCACACCATCCAAGCCTTTCACTATACGCTACGTTTCATTGAGGTGCCCCCCTCATTCTTCTAAACTCCAACGAGTACAGGCCCAGTGCCGTCAAACGCTCATAATATGTTAACCCACTCATGCCTGGGTTCATTCTTGTAAACCTCTTCTGGACCCTCTCCAGAGCCAGCACATCCTTCCTCGGACATAGTGTCCAAGGCTGTGGAGAGCCCTCTGAGGAGCAGGGAAATTATACGAGTGTGTATACATGGGCTACTAAATATAAGAGAGAACGTGTGTGTTTATGACATTGAAAGCAGATCATGTATTTACATGACGAGCGGTTGGGTAATGTCTGAAATTGGCATGCGCTCATAAAAAAAAAACAAGCAGTCGTGGCAGACGACGTGTTACGTTGGTCAATCTGAATGAATGGAGTGAAGATGTTACGATACCCGGAATGGTGTTTCTGCTGAAAAGTCGCGTGGAGTGGCCCGCGCTGCGTTGATCGCCTTGCGTTTGATTTTTACCAGGATGTCATGTTAAAGATCCAGATGCTCTCGCAGTTGTGATTATAGTTGCAGCGCAAGATCAGAAGGAAATGGGGATGGTTCCTTTGCGGTTTACACAAATATTTATTCGACGAACGACATGCGAAATAGAAATGACGAATCAATTTATGAACAAAGATAAATGGCCAGCCTTTTAAAAACCAATCGGGGAAGGAACACCCAGAGAGAGATTTATATTTTAGACATTTTAAGTGAATAGTGGTTCACAGTTTAGAAAGCTTTCTACAAACTTCAGCCGAGAGCTGTTTTTCTTACTGTGCATTCGGCCAAGCAATATCTTGAAATTACACGATGAAGATGAGGTACATATCGAGAAGGAATAATTGAACAATCATTAACTCAAATAATGCATTTTCACTTAATTTCAAACCAGAGATACAGATATTGTCAGTCACGATCTTTGAAATCGAAAGTTAAATCATTTCTTTTGGGACCTTGCATGGCATATCGTAGCGAGTGAACGAATAATCTAAAAAATGCATATCCGAAATCGACTCGTGGTGCAGCTGAAGAATTGCTACAGTGCCAGAGACCCTGGTTCAATCATGACCATAGATGCTGCCTGTGGCGTGTTTGTACGTTCAAGATCAAGATTCAAGATTCAAGAGAGTTTATTGTCATGTGTCCCAGGTAGGACAATGCAATTCCTTATTTGCTTCAGCACAACAGAATATTGTAGGCATAAATAAATACAGAATAGATCAGTGTGTCCATATACCATTGAATATATATATACACACATAAATAAGCAAATACGTTCTACCTCTGACCGCGTAGGTTTTCTCTGGGATCTCCTGTTTCCTCCTACATATAGACATAGAGTGAGAGTGATACGGCGTGGAAACAGCCCATTTGGTCCAACTTGCCCACACTAGATAACATGTCTCCGCTACACTAATACCACCGGCCCGAGTTTGATCCATATCCCTCACACCTGTCCTATCCATGTACCCGTCTAACTGTTTCTTAAACGTTAGGAGAGACTCAGTCTCAACTACCTCTTCTGGTAGCTTGTTCCAAACACCCACCATCCTTTGTATGAAAAAGTTACCACTCAGATTCCTATTAATTCGTTACCCCTTCATCTTAAACCTATGCCCTCTGCTCCTCGATGCTCCTACTCTGGTAAGAGACTGTGCATCTACTCGGTCTATTCCTCCAAAGATGTTGTACACATATATACGATCACCGTTTACCCTCCTGTGCTCCAGGGAATAGAGTCCCAGCCGAGGCAATCTCTCTCTACAGCTCAGATCATCTAGTCCTGGCAACATACTCGCAAATCTTCTTTGTACCACTTCCTGCTTGACAACATAATTCCATGGTGCCTAGAACTGAACTCAACTGCAACACGACCTCACAACTTCTGTACTCCATGCTGTGGGTCAAGAAGGCCAATGTGCGAAAAGCCGTTTGGACCACCCTATCCACCTGCGACTCCGCCCCAGGAACCATCGCTTTTCTAGAGCGCTCTGTTCTGCAACACACCCCATACGACTCACTGTGTATGTCCCGCCCATTTAGACTTTCCAAAATGCAACACATAACATTCATCTGTATTACATTCCATAAACCATTTCTAAGCTTAGCTGGCCAATCGATCAATATCCAGCTGCATTTTTTCCACATCTCTTTTCACTGTCTGCAAAACCACCCACTTTTTTGTCATCAGCAAACTTGCTAATCTTGCCCTGTATGTTCTCATCCAAATCATTGATATCGATGACAGACAGTAACGGGTCAAGCACTGAACCACGGGTCAAGCACCACTAGTCAGATGCTTCCAGTCCGAGAATCAACCTTCCACCGCCACCCTCTGCTTCATTCCTTGAAGCCAACGTTTTATCCATTCAGATATCCCTCATTGGATCCCATGCGGTATAACATTCCAGAGCTGCCTCCCATGCGGAACATTGTTGAATTATTTGCTGAAGTCCATATATACGACACCTAAAGCTCTGCCCTCTTCATCATTCTTGATCATGTCTTCAAAAAATTGAATCAGATTTGTGAGACACGACCTCCCACGTACAAAACGATGCCGACTTTTCCTAATCAGACATTGTCAATCCAAATGAAAATATATCCTATCCCTCAGAATACTCTCTAGTAACGTTTCAACTGCAGATGTTCAGCTCCACACACCAATAAAAATAAATATTCGGATTTGAGCTCATATATATACTTTTAATTATTTGAAGACTATGAAAAATTTGTCGATGCAACTGAAAAAAGATATCAAAGCCTATTGTTTAAGGCTGAGATGTAGGCCTTTCAAGTGTACAATCACGTAAATCCAGTACTTGGTACATATCGCAAGGACAACTGAAATGTAACCCAGAAATTGTCTAAGCTTATTGTTAAGCAGAGTAATCAACGATTATTTAAAGGAGCTGTCGTGCATTATTAATCCGCTCCTATCTGAAGTCGGACTATCCATGATCGGACTTTGCTAGGTTTACCTTGCACTAAACCTAATTCTCTTATCGTGTTTCTGTACACTGTAAATATATTGTCTTTCGGCTGACTGGTTAGCGCGCAACAAAAGTGTTTCATTGTACCTCGGTGAATATAAACTAAACTAACCGAATAAAAAAAATGCATTGCCAAATGGTATATCGATTCCGAGAAGCACTCGAGCACATGGAACACCCCATGCACCCCCTTCCCACAGCCACCACGGGTTTACATGATGTTCACGATGAAACCGCCCAGAACTGATATTCATTTTGAGCAATGGTGCTGATTTCGTCCTCGTTAATATGGACAAGGACAAAGGACAAAGGACAAAGAACATTTATTATCACATACACCAATTGGTGTAGTGAAATTTGACTTGCCATTGCAGCACACAAATAAAGATAAGAAACAACATCAAAGAATTTAACAGTAAACATTAAAAAAAAAACCACAATGGTTCCCACTGTGGGCGAAGGCAGCAAAAGTCCAGTCTCGTCCCCAGTTCACCCATAGTCGGGCCTATTGAGGCCACTGCAGTCGCGGATACTGCAGCCCGATCCTTCAGGTCCTCTCGCCGGATGAAGAAGTTCTGGCGCCGGGTGAACACTCTCAGCGGCTCAGTGTCTGGAGCGGCCGCTTCCTCCCCGGAGACCGCGGCACCCGAAGTCCAAGGGCCGCGCTGGTCGGAGCTCCGACCCTGGCAATCTCGTCTTGAGATCCCAGGCTCCGCGGTGTTTAAAGTTCAGCGCCTCCCGCGGCTCAAAGCTCCACAGACCACAGCTCCGCGATGTTGAAGTCGGCGGTCACAGCACGCCGGAGCTTACTGCACGGCGACCCGGGTAAGGCATCGCCCGCTCGACGATGGTGCCTCAGAGCTGAGCCGCCGCCGAAGCTGAAGTCCTGGCCGGTCCCGTAGGCCGCGAGGAAGGGGCAGACTGGAGCGGCGTTTGTTCACCCTTCGCATCGGCTTCACTGTAGCATCAGCAACGTAAACGTCGTCGCAAGAAAGTTATCCGACGGTAGAAACAAAGAACTGCAGATGCTGGTTTGTTCCAAAGATAGACACGAAGTGCTGGAGTGACTCAGCGGTTCTGGTAGCAGTTCTGTTGAAGATGGGTAGTTGACATTTCCGGTCAAGAGCGTTCTTCAATCCCGTCTTGAAGCGTCACCTATATTTTCTCTCGAGAAATGCTACCTGACCCGGATTTACTCCAACTCTTTTTGCCTATCTGTACCAAGCAGAATTGTGGCCTGGGTAATAACATGCAGAATCAGAGATGGTTTTAAAGAAGAAAAGTTTGGTGAGGTGGAACAGTCGAGGACCGGAATAGTAGCGCTGTTGACATTGAGTGCTGAAGGTGCGGCGGCTAAATAAAAGGATGGAGGGATTGTTGGAAAACAAAGTTGAGAAAAGATTTCTGAGGAAGGTGGCGCCTCGTCACAAACGGACACAGATCCCCATGAATATCAACATTGGCACAAGCAGGTGAAGGAAAACTAATTTGTCCCGAATTCACTTTTGTTATCACTTTATATTTTGGTAGAAAGATTACTTCATCATTCTCCATTTTTATTCGGCAGGTAACTAAACAACCAATAAGTCGTCTTCTGGGGAACACGGTAAGAGATGCTCTCGACCCTAAAAAGCAAGCTTTTGAGCTTCTCTGTAGATTAACCCTTATTAATTCATGCCATTTATAATGTTCACCTCACAAATATGCATGCCACCCTTTACATGGTATTACGGCAGTACACAAAGACTCTCTCTCTCTCTCTCTCTCTCTCTCTCTATCTCGCTCGGGCACTAGTTAGTAAGCGAGACGCAGGCAACTGGCTGTTGAAATGCTCCAGTGTATTTGATGGAATAAAGTTGGACTTCATCATGAATGTGTTTCTATTATTGGGCCGCCAATAAACATGGTGTCAGAGTCTTGATTCACGTCTGCAACTATTTTGCCTGAATTTATTTTAGTTTATTTGTTTTACATCGAATAATGGATAGTTCCTTACGCAGACCAGAACCTTTGGTGTTCAACAATGAGCTTGCTGAACGGTGGCGCATCTTCGAGGTGGAAATCTGGATTTTCATTGATGCTGCCCACCCTGCAGCTGCATCCCACACCGTTGCGTCAATTCTCCTCAATGTGGCGGGCACAGAGGTTGCCCTGCGGTCACAGGATTTCCACTACACCCCAGAACATACCGATCCGTTAACACATCTGGTGACCCCAGCAGAAACCATCAGAGACCCGGCCTGCCTCCTCCGAAAGTTCAGAGACCTGTGCCAACTTCGCACCAACTTATCAAGTCAAGTCAAGTCAAGAGAGTTTATTGTCATATGTCCCAGGTAGGACAATGAAATTCTTGCTATGCATCAGCACAACGGAATATTGTAGGCACGAAAACAGAACATATCATATAAGTGTTACCATATCATTATAGAAATATATATACACATCAATAAATAAGCAGTTGAAGTGCAAATAAACAGATAATGGGCTATTAATGTTCAGAGTTTTGTTTGAGTTGAGTTCAATAGCCTGATTGCTGTGGGGAAGTAGCTGTTTCTGAACCTGGACGTTGCAGTCTTCAGGCTCCTGTACCTTCTACCTGAAGGTAGCGGGGAGATGAGTGTTTGGCCAGGATGGTGTGGGTCCTTGATGATGCTGCCAGCCTCTTTGAGGCAGCGACTGCGATAGATCCCCTCGATGTTAGGGAGGTCAGAGCCGATGATGGACTGGGCAGTGTTTACTAATTTTTGTAGTCTTTTCCGCTCCTGGGCGCTCAAGTTGCCGAACCAAGCCACGATACAACCGGTCAGCATGCTCTCTACTGTGCACCCGTAGAAGTTAGAGAGAGTCCTCCTTGACAAACCGACTCTCTGTAATCTGCTCAGGAGGTAGAGTCGCTGATGAGCTTTCTTAATAACTGCATCAGTGTTCTCGGTCTACGAGAGATCTTCAGAAATACGCACGCCCAGGAATTTGAAGCTCTTGACCCTCTCCACCATCGACCCGTTTATATAAACGGGACTGTGGGTCCCCATCCTACCTCTTCCAAAGTCCACAATCAGTTCCTTGGCTTTGCTGGTGTTGACGGCCATGTTATTGTGCTGACACCATTTGGTCAGTCGGTCGATCTCACTTCTATACTCTGAATCGTCCCCATCAGTGATACGTCCCACAACAGTGGTGTCGTCAGCGAACTTGATGATGGAGTTCGCACTATGACCGGCTACGCAGTCATGAGTATAGAGTGAGTACAGCAGGGGGCTGAGCACGCAGCCTTTAGATGCTCCCGTGCTGATTGTTATCGAGGCTGACACATTTCCACCAATACGAACAGTCTGTGGTTTTTGAATGAGGAAGGCGAGGATCCAATTGCAGAGGGATGCGCAGAGACCCAGATCTGAGAGCTTGCTAACCAGCTTGGAGGGGATGATTGTATTAAATGCCGAGCTGTAATCAATGAATAACAGCCTGACATATGAGTTGTTGTTGTCTAAGTGGTCCAGAGCGCAGTGGAGAGCCAGCGTGGTAATATCCACCGTTGATCTGTTGTGGCGTTAGGCAATCTGCAGAGTGTCCAGGTTTTTTCGAGGTAGGAGTTGATTTGCGCCATGATCAGCCTCTCAAAGCACTTCATCACCACAGACGTTAGTGCCACTGGTCGATAGTCGTTGAGGCACGTCGCCTTGTTCTTCTTGGGCACCGGTATAATTGAAAGCAGGTGGTATCCTCAGACCTCAGAAGTGAAAGGTTGAAAATGTCCGTAAAAACGGCAGCCAGTTGGTCCGCACAGGTTTTTAGAACACGACCTGGTATACCATCAGGTCTAGGCGCTTTTCGAGGGTTCACCCCTCTGAAGGATTTTCTGACGACCGCCTTTGTGACTGAGACTGAAATACCATCACAGCGAATGGGGGCTCGAGAAGGCACATCAGTGATCTCCCTATCAAAGCGTGCGTAAAACGCATTGAGCTCGTCAGGGAGTGATGTTTCGCCGACATTCGAGCTGCCTCCTGATTTCACCTTGTAGGAGGTGATTGCATTCAGGCCCCGCCACAGCTGCCGAACATATGTCACATCCTCCAGCTTGGAGCAGAAGTCTCTTTTGGCCTTTTTGACGGCCTTACGAAGGTCGTATCTTTTTTATTTTTTTATTTTAATTTTATTATAAGTAAGTACAATAATGTGGCACCAAGGTGCTTAATATAAATTGACGTTACATTTTATGTACAGCTTCATATCATTTGTTTCCTTTAATAATAAAAGAGAGAAAGAAAGAATAGGTAATAAAAAAAATAGAAAAACGTGTGATGTCTCGGTGTGTGAAAAGAAAAAGGGGGAAAAGAGGGTAAAAAAAAAGAGAGAGAGAGAGAGAGAGAGAGAGAGAGAGAGAGAGAGAGAGAGAGAGAGAGAGAGAGAGATAGAGAGAGAGAGAGAGAGAGAGAGAGAGAGAGAGAGAGAGAGAGAGAGAGAGAGAGAGAGAGAAGGAGTAGAGAGTATGAGATTGTAGGAGATAGTTATTTATATTCTTGACCATCCTTCACCCAGTCCTGAAACAGTTGGTTTCTACGAATTTTGTTGCACCATATGCTTCCAAGAAGTCGATAAATGGAGACCAACTCGTTAAGAATTGGTCTGCTTTGTCTGTTTGGAGGAATAGCGTATCTTCAAGATGTGCGGTGTCCAACATGTTTGAAATCCACATTTTAAGCTTTGGTATGGGTGTATTTTTCCAAAATTTAAGTATAATTTTTTTTGCCGTTATTAACCCATAATTAAAAAATGAATTTTGAAATGTGTTCAATTTGTTCCCGTCTTCCGTTATTGCAAGTATAATATTTTCAGTGTTAGGCTCCATTTTTATCTTGAATAATTTTGTAAATATTTCAAAGATATAGCTCCAGAATTTATGAAGTTTTATGCAGGAAACAAAAGAGTATAGTGGCATTTTTAGATAAGCATTTATCACAAATGGGAGAAATATTTGGATAGAATATATTCAATCTGGTTTTTGAATAATATAATCTATGTAGAATTTTGAATTGAATTGAGTTATGTCTTACATTAATCGAACATTTGTGTATATATATCAAATGCTTTTCCCATGTTTCTTACGTGATTTTTATCATTAATTCTCGTTCCCAATCTTCTCTAAGTACCTCTGTCGATGGTAGTTCTATGTTTAAAATACTATTATATAAATATGATATTAATTTCTGTGATTCAGCCTTAATATTCATTGCTTCTTCCAGTGGATCTAAAGTTATAGTTTGATGTCTTTGTATATATATATTCATGGTCGCTGATCTGAAGGTATTAAAATATTGGTTATTATTCAGCTTAAATTTTAATTGTAATTGTTGGAATGATAACAGATTTCCCATTTCATACATATCGCCGATCCTTTCAATTCCCATTCTTTCCCATTGGTTATATGTTTTATCGGTAAGAGATGGTTTAAATGAAGGATTATTCACTATTTCTTAATTTTAAAGAATTCTATTTGTTTCCGAATTCTTATTGTATTGTGGATAATTGAATTATTCTGATATATTTTGTTGTTCAGTTTTATCGGGGAGAAGAGGATCGCTCCTATATTGCAAGGAGAACAATCCTCTTTCTCCATTCTTATCCATTCTGTCAGTTGGGTAGGACTGTCCAACCAATAAATTATATTTTTAATATGCACTGCCCAGTAATAATACAACAAGTTCGGAGGTGAAAGTCCCCCAGCATCTTTAGGTTTACACAGATGTTTTCTTTGAATTCTATGTGATCTATTGTCCCAAATAAAGTTAGTAATGTTAGAGTCTAATTTTTTGAAGACGTTTTTTGGTATGTATAATGGGATAGATTGGAATAAGTATAATATTTGTGGTAAAAAGATCATTTTTATAGCGTTTATTCTGCCTATTAATGACAACTGGAGTGTTTTCCAGAATTTAATCAACACGTTCAATTTATTTAACAAGGGCGTAAAATTAGCATTAAATAATGATTTGTATTTTCTGGTAATTTGGATACCCAAATACTTAAATTTTTCTTTTGCAATTTTAAAGGGGAATTTTAATAGGTGTGTCGGTTCTTGAGGTTTTAACGTCATGATTTCGCTTTTATTCCAGTTTATTCTGTATCCTGAAAAATAACCGAATTCCTCAATTAAATTTAATAAGTTTGGTATGCTCATTTGCGAATTTATTATGTATAAAAGTATATCGTCTGCGTATAATGCAATTTTATTTTTGGAGTCCTTAGAATTATATCCATGAATATTCGGATGAGTTCTTATACGTTCAGCTAAGGACTATCGTAAGGGCAAATAGCAGGGGTGATAATGCACATCCCTGCCTATTGCCCCTCGATAATTGAAATTTTGGAGATAACATGTTATTAGTTAATATTCTTGCCGTCGGTTTGTCATATAATAATTTTACCCATACAATAAAATTCTCTCCCATATGAAATTTTTGCAGTACTTTATATAAATACTGCCACTCTACCTGATCAAATGCTTTCTCTGCGTCCAGAGAAACAATTGATATATCTGCTTCTTCCGTTTTATGTGAGTACATTATATTAAACAGGCGTCACAAATTATTAAATGAATGTCTTTTGGGTATAAACCCCGTTTGATCTGGATTTATCAATTTACTAATATTTTTACAATCTTCTTGCTAGATCTTTGCTAAAATATTCTGATCTGTATTTAAAAGTTATATAGCTCTATATGAGCTTGGTTCTTCTAAATCTTTATCTTTTTTTGGTATAAGCGTAATAGTTGATTCAGCTAATGTATCTGGTAGTTTATTTTCTCTAAAGGCATGAGTATATAATTTATGTAAACGTGGATCCGTTATCTCGTGAAATCGTTTGTAAAATTCATTGCTAAAACTATCTGGTCCAGGCGTCTTACCATTTTTCAGCGATTTTATTGTTTCTCCTATTTCTTCAAGTGTAAACTGAGCTCGTAATTCCTTTTGTTCCGAGAGGTCAAGTTTTGGAAGATTACAGTTATTTAAAATTTTCCTAACTTTACTATCTTCTGTTTTAGATTTAGGTGTATATAAATTTTGATAAAATTGAGCAAATCTTTTGTTAATATCCTTAGGTAATGTTAGTAATTCACCTTTCTCTGATTTAATTTTGGTGATAGTATTTTCCTTTTCTTGTTTTTTCAATTGACAAGCTAAAAGTTTATGTGGCTTATCACTAAATTCAAAATGTTCCTGTTTTGTAATTTGGAATAATCTTACTATTCTTGGCGAGAAAATTCTATTAAGTTTAAATTTCAATAGTATTATCTAATTATGTTTATCTGTAGTTGGATCTTTGGCATTATTTAACTCTAATTGTCTGATTTCTTGTTCTAACTTCAGTTGTTCAGTCTTATTCTTTTTATTTTGGAAAATTTGATATGAGATTATAACTCCTCTGATAAATGCCTTGAAAGTTTCCCATAACAAAGAAGGTGAAATACCTGGTGTCTCATTTGTCTAAAAAAAATGTCATTTGTTGTTTTATATATATATATATATATAACCTTGTGGGTTGTTTAAGATTTGTGTGTTAAACCACCAGAATTTTTTTTTACCCGGCATTCCCTCAAATTTTAATAGAATAGTCAACGGGGAATGATCGGAAATAATACTGTTGTGGTACTTAGGATTGATTGTATATGGAATTAATTTTGTATCCACTAAGGAATAATCAATTCGTGAATAAGATTTATGTACCGATGAGTAAAACGAATATTCCCTTCCAGTTGGGTTAGCAGTTCTCCATACATCTGTTATATTAGTATTTTTATATATGTGTTTAGAAGTTCACTAGTCTTCGATTTTAAGTTACCCCTCCTTTGTTTTACTGATTTGTCTAAATATGGGTCTAAAACGCAGTTGAAATCCCCCCCTATTATTACATTTTGCTAATTAAACTCTGATATAATATCCAGAATTTTATTTTAAAATATTGGGTTATCAAAATTCGTAGCGTAAATATTTATCATAGTCAATGAGGTGGAGTAAATTTTTCCCGAAACTATAATATACCTTCCCTCTTTATCTGATATAGTATTATTTAATTTAAATGGTATACCTTTTCGAATGATAATAGCCGTACCTCTAGATTTAGAAATGAAGAATAATATGTTTGACCTATCCAATTTGCCTTCAGTATCATCTGTGTTTGTTGTTTCATATGTGTTTCCTGCAAAAAAATTATGTCAGAATTGAATGATTTTAATTGGGCAAAAATCTTGCCCCTCTTAATTGGTTCATTGGCACCCCTTATATTCCAGCTGCAGAACGTAAATCCTCCGTTCTTTATGTGTCTATCGTCTTGCATTATAGATCAATTTGATATTTTTGATTCATACGGTGCAACCAAATACCTCAGAATTCTGGGTGTTGGTTGGTCGTTAAGGTATCTAAGAGAAGATACCGCAAAAACGAAAAGCCACCTAAGGTGGAGAAAAAATTGTAGACTTCCGTTGTTGTTATTTTACATTGAGCTCCGTCCCCTTGACCGAGTATCGTGAAAGGCTGCGGGCCGTTTCATATTTTTAAAGTTTATCCAACCAGAGCAGGTAAAAACAGAAAAAATACCTCAGAAAGAGAGAAAAAAAAAGAACAAAAACAGACATTCAATTCTATATGTATATATGCATTTCCAATTAGTCTAGCATTAAATCTATTCTGAACTTTACCATATGTAAATTATACATTATACACCCGAAGTTATTACATTATAGCCCAGTCTTTAGCTTAAGTACAAGCAGGTTCCAAGGGGTTAAACAGAGCCAAGCATCTGGATCTTTTCCAAGTGTGTGATGCTCCTCCCTCCTTCACACACGGTTATATTATGTTAGAATTGTTTTGAACATTTTAGTTAATTACTATATTTTAGTATATATCATCAATTTTAGTTCATTACCTTTAAACTGGGTTAAAATTATTTAACATCGTGGACTAAGCTCCCTTTTATCCCCCCGCTCCGTGTGTTAGTCATATTTACAGGTTACATTAAAAGCAGATTAGTATTATTAAGTTAGTTAGATTAATTGATTATTTAATATTCATATATGATAATTAAAGATTTTCTTAAATCAACAGATTTTTATATTCCAGTCCGTTTATATTTCTTTCCGTGTTCCTCAATTTTAATTCTGTATCTTCGACTTCATTTTGTTTACCTTTAGGTTTTCCATCCAAGGTGGAACATGGACTCTGCGCTCGGAAACACATTCCAGACAGATAAGTATGTCTGGTAACTGTCTGGAAACGAGTTCCGCCAGCTTAATTAGAACAAAATCTTGTATTAAAAAGTCTGATCTTCACCATTCTCCTCTGTAGACTTCTGGTAATCAATCTTGTTCCTTTGCGTTATGTTGTGCATATTTAAATGCCAGTTCTGGAACCGTAAAGGAGCGTTCAGTAGAATTATAAGTAATCTTCATTTTGCCAGGATATATCACCCCATATCTCACCTTGGGGATTACTTTCAGAATTTTTCCTGTCTTTGTGAACAAGCTCCTTTTTTTTACGATTTCAGGGGGATAATCACGGAAGAATCTAAGATTAACCCCGGCAAATGTCAGATCCGCTCCGTGAGGAATCATCCTCAATATATTTTCGAGTGCAGAGATGTCGAGAAATTTCACTATCATCTGTCTTGGGGAGGCATTTGCCCCTGTTTGAAAACGTCCTACACGGTGAGCCACATCTATTCTCGCGTTTTCCGGCAGTTTAAAAACGTCTTTAAGTAAGCTGGCAACGAAATCACGTGTTTGAGTTCCACGCTCTCGTCCCTCCTGTACTCCAACAATTCTTAAATTCTGCCTTCTCAATTCAATTCAATTCAATTCAATTCAATTTATTTGTCTTTTGAGGGACAAATTTGTCATTTGGACCCCTTGAGGTCCAAACGAAATGTCGTTTCTGCAGCCATACAATACAAAACAAAGAAGACCCGAGACACAACACAATTTACACATACATCCATCACAACGCTGTGATGGAAGGCAAAAATAACGTATCTCTCCACTGCACTCCCCCCCCCCCCCGATGTCAGAGTCAAAGTCAAAGCCCCCGGCGGGCGATGGTGATTGTCCCGCAGCCATTAAAGCCACGCCGGGTGATGCAAGGTCGCGCACCGGGTCTTGGTGTTAGAGCCCCGGCGCGCGCCCGCAAAGTCCGGCAGCCATTCCAAGCCGCGCGGGGGTATAAAGCCCCGCTCCAGGTGCTCCTCAACCCCGCAACTCGGGCGGGAGAAGTCGCCGCTGCGGAAGCCCCGAAAAGCAGTCTCCCACCAGGGGACCCGCGGGCTTTCAGTGTTGCCGTCCGCCAGACCCGCGGTTGTAGCCTCCGAATCTCCGGCGGTCGGGTCGCACCAGCGATTGTCTCCACCACAGCTCCACCCGCTCCGGACTCGGCCAGCCCCGTGACGGTGAGTAGTCCGCAGCTCCACGGGAGCCCCAGGTCGTTCCTGCTGGAGGCCGCTCCACGTTGCCCAGCCCCAACGACAACGGAGACCCGACAAAGAAAAGGTCGGGTCTCCCGTGCAGCGGAAAGATTTTAAAGTTTCCCCCCCCCACCCCCACCCCCACCCCCACCCCCCCACACACATACCCCGACAAAAAAAAATAATAAAAACTACATAAAAACAACTTCTCGACCTCGCTTCCAAGTCCAGACATTTATCAGTCAGTTTAACAAGTTGCTCCCCAACAGATTATTGTGCTTTTCTCAGACTCGTTATTTCCTGAGCCATCTCTTTCATTACAGTGTCCATATCTTCCATCAGCTTATCAGACATTTTCATATTCTCAAACATCTTCTCAAATTCTTATTATAATCTTTTTCCATTCCGGTAAATTCTGCCGTTGACTTTTTATCAAGTTCTTTAAACTGCTTCTTTAAAGAGATGTACAGCTCCTTTAATTCACCACAAGCAGTGTCAATTTTTTTAGAGAGGTTATGCTCCAATTTAGAGAGATTATTCTCCAATGTACTGTTCACGTCCGCTACCATTTGGGAAATGTCTTCAGTAACATTGGTCTTACCATCTGTTCCATTTGCTTCATTTCTTTCTCCTTCTCCTTTATCTGTCCTTTTGAAGCCATTTCAGACACAAAACGTTGAGAGTCAGGCTCTTCTTTTCCTCTTTCTGTTGTTGATTGCAGAGTTTGCAGAGTGTTACCTGGTTCCTGAAGATGGAGACTGGTAGCCGTTTTTTTGATTCTCTGTGAACGATTCCCTTTACTCATTTAAAACTCCCGTTAAACTCCGTTTTTTCGCGGCGATTTCTGATGACGTCACTTACACGACGTCAAACAGCTCCGGTGAGTATTTTTAAATCGGTTCCGTCTTTCAAAACGGCTTTTTTCGCGATTTTAGCGGGAGCGGAACTCAATGCTGCGCCCTTACACCTCCATGGCGCCACCGGAAGTCTCTGGACTTATCTGGACTTCTTGTAGACCATTGTATCATCAGACATGAATGCCCGGTGTCTGGTCTTCACAAGAGTGCGGATCTCAAAGTTCATCCAAGGTTTCTGATTGGGAAACACTCGGAAGGTTTTTGTAGGGATGCAGTCCTCCACACATTTCGTAACCAAGTCCGTTGCCGAGTCCCGGAACATTGCCCAGTCTGCAGACTCCAAACCGTCCTGGAGTTGTTCCTCGGCCCCCCGCCCCCCCCCCCCCGACCAGCTCTGTACAGTCCTCACCTCTGGGGTGCTCTCTTTAATTGCTGTCTGAAGGCAGGAAGAAGCAGGTCCACGGTGTGGATGGATTTACCGAAGTGAGGGCGAGGGATACAGCGATTGGCATCCTTAATGATGGTGTAGCAATGGTCGAGGATGTTTGGTCCTCTGGTGCTGCAGGAGAAATGTTGGTGAAAGTTAGGGAGTGATTTCTTCAGGTTGGCTTTATACACCATAAGTTTTTATCCCGCAGCCACAAGGGGGTGAAAGGGTTGAATCCTACATTGGTGCACTCAAGAGCATTGCATCCAGATGCCACTTCCAAGACCGCGACATGGTCATCCGCCGCAGACTCGTATATGGCATCCTGAATGATCAGGTGAAAAATCAATTACTCTGGGATGAGGAGCTTACACTTGATGAGGTTAAATGTGCCTGCCGGGTTGCAGAATACAATGATACCCACACCAAAGTCTTGGGACCGGGGCCACTCTCTGCCTATGACATCCATGACTTCTATATGTTCCCAAGACAAGCATTAACCCCTCAACAATCGCCTAAACCCCCAGGGAGGGTAACTGATCATCTAGTCAATAACTGTGGTAATTGCGATGGTTCACGCCCGAAATCTCGTGAGCAAAGTCCCGCTTATGGCAAATCTTGTCTCAATTGTAAAAACAAAGGCCACTTTATCAGGTGCTGCCGCGCCCGTGCCAGCAGGGCCCAGTCACAACAATCTATCTTTGCACTTGAACCCACACTCTCCCACGAAGCACTGACTGAAACAGCAAAACCGCAACCGCAGGACCTACAAGAAGTCAGCCAAAACATACATTCTTGTATTCCCGACTCTGTGGCTACAGACAATGATCCCATGACAACGCTCAGTATCAACAACACCAAGTTTGCCGCTAAGATAGACACATCAACGCATGATGATGGAAATACAGAGATATGACATCAGACTAACCTACAAACATGGTAAGGGCATGCACTTAGCAGACACCGTCTTAAGGGGAACCTCGCCCAACATGCGAAAAACACCTGTCTGATGATGAGCATGAGGTGTACACGGTTATGATGGTCTCCTGCCTCCCATCTGCCGGTTTAGACATCCTAGTATCACAAACAGCTGCAGACGAAATGCTACAATCGCTGGCCACGGTCATCTGCCGCGGATGGCCAGACAAACAGCACCACTTGCCACAAGCTGTCCGCCCATTTTCCCTGTCCATGATGATCTGGTCAGCCAGGACGGCGTGATAATGAAAGGACCAAAGGCGGTTATCCCGCAGTACCTTCACAGCAAGTACATCGAAATTGTCAATTGGGGCCATCCCGCTGCAGAAATAACCCTTCAACTTGCAAAAGGAGTGCCTTCCCCCACTACTCAAACCTCACGCCAAAAACCTTGGCGTGATATTTGATTCAGCACTGAAATTGGACAAACAAGTCAATGCCGTGGTAAAAGCTAGCTTCTTTCAGATTCGGACGACAGCTAAAATAAAACAATTCCTCCAGTTTGATGACCTCGAAAAGATCATCCACACATTTATCTCCTCCCGCCTAGATTACTGCAACGCCCTTTGCACTGGCATCAGCCAATCTTTCCTGTCCCGACTGCAACTGGTCCAAAACGCCGCAGCGAGTCTCCTGACGGGCACCCGAAAAAGGGACCACATCACCCCGATCCTGGTCTCTCTCCACTGGCTCCCTGTGCGGTTCCGAATAAATTTCAAGATCCTCCTCTATGTCTACAAAGCCCTCAATGGGCTTGCCGCCACCTACATTAAAAGTCTTCTGACCCACCACACCACCTCCAGGTCCCTCACATCCGCCGACTTGGGGTTTGCTGAACATCCCGCGGTCTAGACATAAGCTCAGGGGCGACTGCGCCTTTGCGGATGCAGCTCCTAAACTGTGCAACAGCATCCCGCTTCCCATCAGATCTGCCCCTTCCATCGACTCCTTTAAGTCTAGACTAAAAATGTATCTGTACTCCCAAGCCTCTCCTGACGTCCTCTGAGCGAGAGCTATATGTATATATGTATGTTGTTTGTTTGTTTATACTATTCTTATAACAAATGTAAAGCACTTTGGCCAACGAGAGTTGTTTTTTAAAATGTGCTATATAAATAGATGTGACTTGACTTGAAATGACTTGACTGTTCTGGCCAGACATGGCTAACTACATTCTAGAGAAGGTTGCTGCCTGCCCGATCTGCAATAGCTTGACCCCGCACCAACAGAAAGAACCATTCCTCCCGCACCCCACACCGGACTTACCCTGGTCCACAGTAGCAGCCGATATCTTCGAGTGGCACGGCCAATAATACCTGGTGTTAGTTGATTCCAACTCAGGATGGTTTGAAATCGACCTGCTCAGTAGCCCGACCTCAACCATCGTAATTCAGAAACGAACTCGTCACTTCTCTTTCCACGGAGCCCGCCTAAAGCTACTCTCATCAATGGACCTCAGTTCTCCAGTCAGCTCTTCAGGAATTTCGCGAAAAACTGGGACTTTCACCATATTACCAATAGCCCCGAGTGCCCGCAGTCCAACGGCCTGGCGGAGCGTACGGTAAAAAGTGCAAAAGAACTAATAGAACGCTCACACAGGGCTGGCTCTGATGTTTATCTCGACTTACTCAACCTTCGCAACATCGTCCGCGATCCTCTCCTGGGATCTGCAGCTGAGCCGCTCATGTCACGGCGAACCAGCTCCACTCTGCCTATGGCCAAACAACTACTAGAAGCACGCGTTTGTGCGCCGTCAGTTATCCAATCCCAGCTCCAATGCCGCCGCAACATACAAAAAAAATACTACGATAAAACCAGCTCTCCACTTCAACCACTCAACAAGAGACCGCTTGTCCTTTTGTGGTCACTCCGAGGTTACGACCGCCTCGGAGTCATTCTGTGGTCCACCGCTGAACCACGCTCGTACTTTGTCAGTATTGACAACGGCATCTATCGCCGAACCCGCCAACACCTCCTCCCGGATAATGAATCGGCACCTTCCCGGACCAGCCCGCCAGTCTTCCCTCACTCTCCGCGAATGCTACTCCAGCGAGTCCTCTGCCGGTGCCAGTGCCATCCCTGCCTTGCCCGGTGCCCCCATCTCCACCGGTGTCTTCTCCTCCGCGTACGCCAGATAAGGGACTTGCTACCTCAGAGAAGGATAAGGTGTATGAGGGTTATTACCATACACGTGCCGGACGTGTCTGCAAGCTAAATCCGCTGATTGGAAAATTAACCGGCTACACTTGAACTGTGCATGACCCGTTTTGTTTTATGTGGTCACATGTGCAGTAAAATAATAAATGCCACACCTTATACTGTTGTTTTACAAGATGCTCCACTAACTACTCTATATATGCTTTGCTTCTTTAAGAGGAAGCATGCAGATTAACCCTTATTAATTCATGCCATGTATAATCTCCACTACACCAATGTGCATACCACCAATTACATGGTATTACTGTACTACACAGCTTTACACTAGCAAGGTCGCCTACCTCAATCTCTTTCTCTCTCTCTCACAAGCCAGCGGAGCTAGACGAGAATAGCTGGCTGTCCGAATGTTCCTGTTTGCCTATGGAATAAAGATTGATCTTCACTATGTGTGTGTTGCTGTGGATCATTCACAAACACAGAGGTTCACTTGCAACTCCTCCAACCTCATCTACTGTATCCGCTGTTAAAAGTGTGGACTCCTGCATATCGGCCAGACCAAGCGCAGGCTCGGCGATCATTTCGCCGAACACCTCGGCTCAGTCCGCTTAAACATACCTGATCTCCCCGTTGCTCAACACTTTAACTCCCTCTCCCATTCCCACACTGACCTTTCTGTCCGGTGCCTCCTCCATTGTCAGAATGGGGCTCAGCGGAAATTGAAAGAACAGCATATCATATTTCGCTTGCGAAGCTTACATCCCAGTGGTATGAACATTGACTTCTCTAATTTCAATAGCATTTGTTTTCCTTCTAGCTCCAACCCTTCCCCCTTCCCAGTTCTCCGACCAGTCTTACGTCTCCGACTACATTTTATCTCTGTTTGGTTTGTTATTACCTTCTCCCAACTAACAATGATTTATTCCACATTTTCCTTGATTTACATTTCCTTTGTCCTGTTTTCACACTTCCTTATCTATGCACTTGCTTATCTATGTACCCCCCACTTCCCTGACATCAGTCTGAAGAAATGACTCGGCCCGAAATGTCATCCATTCCTTTTCTCCAGAAATGCTGCAAGACCCGCTGAGTTATTCAGCATTTTGTGTCTCTCTTCATTATATCTAGGCTTGCAATTATTCGGCAGGTTTCAATTAGATCTCCCCTCATCCTTAAAAATGACAGCAAGTACAGGCCCAAAGCCATCAAACGCTTCTCATACATCAACCCAATTATCCAAGGGATTATTCTCCCAAACCTCCTCTGGATCCTCTCCAACGCCAGCACACTCCTCCTTCGATACGGGAGCCAGTACTGTTCACAATATTCCAAATGCGGCCTGACCAGTGTCTTTGAAAGTCTCAGCAACGCATCCTCGCTTTTATATTTCTAGTCCTCTCTAAATGAATGCTCGCATAGCATCTGCTTTTCCGACTAGGACTCGACATGCTAATTAACATTTTGGGAAAGTTGGAGCAGCACATCCTGGTCCCTTTGCACCTCCTCTTTCTAAATCATCTCTATATTTAGAAATAGTCCATACCTTTATTCCTTCTACCAGCAGCATGACCGTTCACGTTGCAACGCCCAATTCCATTTGCCACTTCTTTGCCCACAGCCCCAAAGTGTCCAAGTCCTTCCGCAGACTGACGGCTTGCTTAAAGTTACCTCCTCCTCAACGTAACTTCGCATCATTCGTAAGCCTGAAGAAGCCACCAACTCCATCATCCAGTTTAATGACATATAATGTGGAAAGTAGCCACAACATAGACGCCTGCGGAACACGACCAATCACCAGCAGACATCCAGAAAAGGCCCCCTTAATTTGTTTCTCACTCTGCTTTCTATCTGTAAGCCTATCCACGCCAGTACCTTCCCACTATACCACGGGGTCCTATCTTACCTAGCAGCCTCTTGTGCGCAACTTATCAAAGTACTTCTGAAAATCCAACAAACAACATCCCCTGACTCTTCTTTGTCTATCCTGCTCGGTACTTCCTGAATTAATTCCAATAGACTTGTCAGGCATAATTGCTCCTAACATCCTGACTACGAAAACAGACGGGACTTAATGTTACAATGTTACAGTGGGCCCGCGTGACATCTCAACATTACCAGTTTGTAGTATGACAAGAATAGGATTAATCCCGTATAAATATTTAACAGCCTCGTTTAATCCGGGCACAAAGAGTTTCTATATTACCAATATGTATTGTAAAATCAATGTGTGAAACCAAGTATGTGAGGTGACAGGGATAATACAGTTTTCAAGATAATTCGTGAATTCGTATCAGGATGCACAGGGCCTGGCACGCTACCAAATTCGACAGTATTGAGCGTTAAAATACAGGGACAATATACTTTAAGTACTGTCTGGAGTACATCACATCACTAACATCCAACCTACCGATCACGTCAGCCACGTCCGGCCTCCTCTGGAAAATACCCCGCCGTCCCCCATTAGGATGATCAATATTCTTTGCATATTGTGGAAGCCAGGTAACCTCGAACGCGAATGGCTGACTGGGGGAGAAAAGATATTTGTAGGTACAATTGCGAGGTAACACATGATCTGGTATAATAAATATAAAATAAATGTACGGCGTGATATCGTCTCCCTTCCCCAAGAGGCAAAAGGTACAGAAATGTGAAAACGTAAGACTCCAGGTTCAGGAACATTTTATTTTCGGCTGTCATCAGGGAGCTGAATGATTCTATCAGCACCGAGAGAGTGCTCCTGGGCTACTCTCTCCATTATTGGGAACCTACGGACTATATTTAATCGGACATTACTGGGCTTTATCTTGCACCAAACGTTATTCTCTTTATCATGTATCTGTACACGTAATTATGTATTGCCTTTCTCCTGAATAGTCAGCACGCAACAAAAGCTTTTCACAGTTCCTCTCTAAATGTGCACAATAAACAATAGGCAATAGACAATAGACAATAGGTGCAGGAGCAGGCCATTCGGGTCTTCGAGCCAGCACCGCTATTCAATGTGATCACGGCTGATCATCCACGGTCACTACCCCGTTCCTGCCTTCTCCCCATATCCCCTGACTACGCTATCTTTAAGAGCCCTATCTAGCTCTCTCTAGAAAGTATCCAGAGAACCTGCCTCCACCAGCAGAGAATTCCATAGATCCACAACACTCTGTGTGAAAACGTGTTTCCTCATCTCCGTTCTAAATGGCTTACCCCGTATTCTTAAACTGTGCCCTCTGGTGCTGAACTCCCCCAACATCGGGAACATGTTTTCTGCCGCTAGCATGTCCAACCCATTAATAATCCTTTATGTTTCAATAAGATACCCGCTCATCCTTCTCATTTCCAGAGAATACATGCCCAGCCGCTCCATTCTCTCAGGAAATGACAGTCCCGCCATCCCGGGAATTAACCTTGTGAACCTACGCTGCACGCCCTCAATAGCAAAAACGTCCTTCCTCAAATTTGGAGACAAAAACTGCACACAATACTCCAGGTGTGGTCTCACTAGGGCCCTGTACAACTGCAAGAGGGCCTCCTTGCACCTATACTCAACTCCTCTTGTTATGAAGGCCAACATGCCATTCGCCTTCTTCACTGCCGGCTGTATCTGCATGCTTACATTCATCGATTGATTAACAAGGACCCCCAGATCCCGTTGTACCTCCCCTTTTCCCAACTTGACACCATTTAGATAATAATCTGCCTTCCTGCTTTTGCTACCAAAGTGGATAACCTCACATTCATCCACATTAAACTGCGTCTGCCATGCACCTGCCCATTCACCGAACCTGTCCTAGCCACCCTGCATTCTCATAGCATCCTCCTCGCAGTTCACAGTGCCACCAGGCTTTAAGTTATCTGCAAATTTGCTAATGTTACTTTAAATGTCTTCATGTAAATCATTGATGTATATTGTAAATAGCTGCGGTCCCAGCACCGAGTTTGCGGTACCCCACTAGTCACTGCCTTCCAATCTGAAAGGGACCCGTTGATCCCTACTCTTTGTATCCGGTCTGCCAACCAATTTCCTATCCATGTCACCACTCTACCCTCAATAACATGTGCCCTAATTTCAAGATTCAAGATTCAAGATTCAAGAGAGTTTATTGTCATTGTGTTCCAGATAGGACAATGAAATTCTTGCTTTGCTTTCAGCACAACAGAATATTGCAGACATAAATAATACAGAACAGAGTTCTGCCCACTAATTTTGCCCACTAATCTCCTGTGTGGGACATTATCAAATAAAGGAATCTAAACTATGCGAACGAAAAAATATATGTATCAGTGGCAACCGAGTGCTCATAGCACCATCCTCTGGTCGCAGGTATTATTCGAATTCAATTTAAAATCCAAAAATCTGCAATGAAATATGCACCACGAGATGGCAGCAGATACAGACTCCCTCTGGGCGACACTGAATGGAAACGCCACTGGTTGCACGAGATGTAAAGAGTACGCAGTGTCCTAATGCTCGTATAAATCTAAAATCGCTCGGGTGCAATAGGGTGCATGGTCCACATATACAAAGGGTGAAGAGTGCAATGAAGTCACAAGATTTTTATCGGAATTGTTGACAACAAAGAAACATCAATTTCTATTGTATCTCGTGCGACCACCACCACGCCACATCACATTCATGCACTGCAATGAATACTAAACACTGCAGAAAGGAAAGGGCTTCACAATGTAGGTTTCACAATGGGAAAGTCGAAATATTTGAGGAGAGAGACGGGATTAGATGAATAGAAACACGTCTGGTGTAATATGTGCTGACACTTGACCAGCATCTTGATTTATATATCGTTATCGATATCTTTATTTAAAACTATATTTATTCCCCCGCCCCCTCTCTCTCTCTCTCTCTCTCTCTCTCTCTCTCTCTCTCTCTCTCTCTCTCTCTCTCTCTCTCTCTCTCTCTCTCTGTCCCTCTCCTCTCTCTCTCTCTCTCTCTCTCTCTCTCTCTCTCTCTCCCTCCCTCCCTCCCTCCCTCCCTCCTCTCTCTCTCTCTCTCTCTCTCTCTCTCTCTTTCTCTCTCTTCTCTCTCTCTCTCTCTCTCTATATTTATATATATATATTATATATATATATATATATAATATATATATATATAGACATGGTTATATATGTAGATATAATAGATGTAGATATGAATATAGATCTGGATATATAGATACATATGTACATATCAATATATAGACATATATACGTGGACAACAATAAGACAGACAGGACCCAGTGCAAGGTATCCATAGAAAGCACAGTGTGACATAAAGTTGGACACGGCCTTATACCAATGCAAACATAAAACTGGTCAATGCCCTGTTGATCGACATTATATGTTCAAGTAAAAAAGTCCGTATTTTGTCCAATGTTAGAATTTCTAGTGGAATCGGACGGAAGGAAATGCATTGCTGGAAAATTGGACAATTGAATGCTCACGACGGCAGGGGATGGAGTTAGCTTTCGAAGAGAGAAATAGTGGTTTCAGTTTCGTAGCGTATTTTCCAAACAATAACCCAGGCCAACCCCATTTCCGTTAAGGCAGAAGCATAATCAGATGTATTAAGAGTTAAGTCAGGGACCATAGTAATGAAAAGGGGAGGCTTGGACGACCGAACATGTAACAAAGAAAATGTTTGTTTCAGTAATACCATAGCAATCCTCTTCTGAACTATGGATGTCATGCAGGGTCACGTGTTCACTACAACTGCGGAACCAATTGTGGAAAATGACGAAAACGTGAATTGGGACCATACCCTCGTGGATGAAGATTGGGGCCTGATTCTGGAGTTGCAATGGCTGATGTCCAATAACAGAGTTGCATCATTACTACCGGGGATCATCAGTGTACTTTCTCGGACAAGCAAATGGTAGATGGAAATGAAGGGCGTCAGTCATTCAACGGCAGGATATTATGGGATCCAATTCCAGGTATCAGAGCAAATAAATCAGGCTGATGCCTCAGCAACCGTTCCACTGTACACAAAGCATCTATCGGTGATCTATAGACAATTTTAATGGTGTGCCTACATTATTTCTCATTCATATCAACGGACTGGCACATATTAGATAGTTGTTGAAAGGGATATACAACACCATGTAAGGGAGCTGCGATGTAAAATTAGAACACGTCTGGCATACCTGAAAAGAAAAACACTGCAATGTAGCACAAATACTGTCACGATAATTAATAATGCAAATATTAGAATGAGGCGACCGTGGCTGACAATGGAAGTCAAGGGCATAATAAAACAAAAGAGAAGGTGGATAACATTGAGAAGATTAGTGGGAAACCAGAGGATTGTAAAGCTTTTAAAGAACAACAGAACGTAATAAAAAGGCACCATGGGGAGAAAAGGTGAAATACGAAGTTAAGATTGCCAATAATGTAAAATAGGATAGCAAGAATTTCTTCAGATATATAAAGAGTAGGAATCAATCAAGAGTGGGCATTGGACCGCTGGAATAGTGGAGGAGATGTCATAATGGGGATAAAGAAATGGCAGAAGCAGTACTAAATTTGTTTGCATCAGTCTTCACACTGGGAGACCACAGAAAAGTTCCGGCAATTCAAGAGAGTCAGGAGGTGGAAGTTTAGTGAAGTGAAGTGAAGTAAGAATATGCTTGGGAAACTGAAAGATCTGAAGGTGAATAGGTTAACTGGGCCCGATGGAGTGCACCCAGGGTTCTGAAAGAGGTGGCTTTAATGATTTTGTAGGCATGAATAGTGATATTTCAAGAGTCACTAGAGTCAGGAGCGGCTCCGGACGATTGGAAAATTGCCATAGTACTCTGCTGTACAAGAAGGGAGCAAAGCAGAATAGTGGACAATTTAAGCCGGTTAGTCTGACGTCACTGGTTGGTAAGATTTTATAAAGGATGAGAAGATTTTATAAGAGTCATTAATAAAGGGTGAGGTTACGGAGTTCGTGCTAAAATAGGCCGAAGTCAGCATGGGCTTGTGAGGGGGAGATCTTGCCTGAAGTATCTGATGGAATTCTTTGAAAAGGAAAGTCAATGAATGTTGTTTACCTAGATTTTCAGAAGGACGTTGATAATGTGTCACACGCTGGACTGCGAAGGAAGAAGAGTGCTTGTGGTATCAAAGGGGAGATACTAGCATGGATAGCAGTTTGGCTTAGCTTCAGAATTATAGGACGTTCCTTGAGGAAGGAGACGGGAATGAATTTCGTAAGTGAGAGGGTGGACCGTCTGTGGAATGCCCTGCCACAGAAGGCAGCGGAGGCCAAGTGAATGGATATATTTAGGAAGAGATTGATATATTCTCGATTAGTACGGATGTCAGGAGGTATGGGGAGAAGACAGGCGATTGGGGTTAGGAGGTAGAGATAGATCAGCCATGACTAACTGGCGGAGTATACTTGATGTGCCGAATGGACTAATTCTGCTCCCTTCACTTAAGAATTTATGAACTTAATATCAGACATAAAGCCAAATGTACAGCGTCCGTGGCCGGCGTCGTTTACTAAGTATGTGACCCCCGTAATTTATACAAAGCGCACCAATGCTGGTTACTATGGAGAAAGTGCTTGGGAAGCTGAAAGGTCTGAAGGTGGATGTCACCTGGAACGGATGGACTGCATCATCGGGTTCTCAAAGTGTTAGCTTTAGAGCTTGTGTAGGCGCTGGTCGTTATATTTCAAGAAACACTGGAATCAGGAGTAGTCCCAGATGAATGGAACATTGCCAATATTACGCCGATGCACATGATGGAAAGCAAAGCAGAATATTGGGAACTATAGGCCGGTTTCTCCCACTTTGGTGTTTTGTACGATTTTAGAGTCAATTAAAAATGATGAGGTTACAGAGTAGTTTGAAATTCACGATAAAATAGACCGGTCAGCATGGCTTTGTGAAGGGGAGATCTTGCTTGACAGATTTGCTGAAAGTCTTTGAAGAATCATATAACAGGACAGACAAAGGAGAGTCAATAGATATTATTGTCTTAGATTTTCAGAGAGCCTTTGATAAGGTGCCACACGAGAGGCTGCTAATGAGAGGCCATGATATCAATGGGCAGATACTCGCATGTCTAAGAGGTCGGTGGGATGGCAGAAGACAAAGAATGCCAATAAAGGTGGCTTTTTCTGGTAGGTTGCCAGTGACTAGCGAAGTTCCGCAGTGGTAGCGAAGTTCCGCAGTGGTTGGTTCTGTGGGAGTTAATCTTCACGTTAATCTTCACGTATATCAATGATTTGAATGAGGGGATTGAAGGTTTTGTGGCTACGATTAGAAATTATACGAAAATAGATGGAGGCGGAGGTAGTGTCGAGAAATCAGGGACATTGCAGAAGGACTTGGACAGGATGGGAGAGTGGGCAGATTGAATAGAGTGTAGCAACTTGTGGAGTTGTGCATTTTGGTATTAGGATGTTGGCGGAATGGCAGAAGACAAAGGGTGGCAATAAATGTGGCTTCATAAATGTGCTTGCCAGTGACTAGCGAAGTTCCGCAGGGTCGGTGCTGGGGCCGCTATTATTCGTGTTGTATATTTATGATTTAGACAAGGGGAATTTTGGCTTTGTGGCGAAGTTCGCGGATGAAACGGAAATATGTGAAGGGGCAGGTATTGTAGAGAACGCAGGGACTCTGCAGAAGGAATTAGATAGGTTGTGAGAGTGAGCGGAGAAGTGATAGACGGAATATAGTGCACAGGCGTAGCCTACATTCTAAATCGGGAGATAATCTAAGAAATGGGAGGTGCGAATGGACTTGGGAGTGCTAGTGCAGGATTCCCCAAAAGTTAATCTGCAAGTCCAATCAGTAGTAAAGAAAGCAAACCCGATGCTAGCGGTTATTTCAAGATGTATACAAAACAGGGATGCAAAGCAGTAAGGCACTGAAAAGGCCGAATTTAGAATATTCGGAACAATTTTGGGCACCAGCTCTGAGGAAGGATCTCCAGAGGGTCCAGAGGAGGTTTTCAAGAATGATCCATGGAATGTGTAGTTTAAACTATGATGGGTGTTTGTCGGCACTGGGACTATTTTCGCTGGGGTTTAGAATAATGAGGGGGGACACATTTAAACATACAGAATAGTGAAAGACTTGGATAGAGTGGATGTGAAGAGGGTGTTTCCACCAGTTATAGAGTCTAGGACTGGAGGCCATAGCCTCAGAGTGTAAAGGACATTCTTTGATGAAGTAGATGAGGAGACATTTCTTCAGTCAGAGATCATAAGGTAAATGTCATAAGGCACATGAGTAGAATTAGACCATTCGGCCCATGAAGTCTACTCCGCCATTCAATCATTGGTGATATATATCTCCTTCCTAACCGCATTCCCCTGCCTTCTCCCCATCACCCCTGATACCTGTACAAATCAAGTATCTATCTATCTCTGCCTTAAACATATCCAATTCATTGGCCTCCTCAGCCTTCTGTGGCAAAAAATTCCACAGATTCGCGATCATCGGATTAACGAAATTTCTTATCATCTCCTTCCTAAATGAACGCCCTTTAATTCTCAGGCCTGTAACCTCTAGTCATAGACTCTCCTACTCGTGCAAACTGGTGAGGGTGGTCAACCTGTGGAATTCTTTGCCACAGAGGCTGTGAAGGCCATGTACTGCAAATTAATATTTTAAGGCAGAGAAGAAAATAGTTTTTGATTATTACTGATGTTTGGGGTTAAGGGTAGTGACAAGCGAATTAGGTTAGGAGGGAGAGATAGATCAGCCATTAGTGAATGGTGGAGTAGACTTGATGCGCCGAATGGACAACTTTTGCTCCCATCATTTTTGCCCTTATGACAATATCAGACATAACGCCAAATATAGAGCGCCAATGCTGACACAATGGATGAAAGATTCAAAATTTTCAGCAGCCATACGCAGTAACTGGAGACTGGTTAACGTACCGGGACGGGATCCAGAGCAATATAATACATTGAGTGGACTGATGCTCTGACATAATGGAATGTGACACGATGACAATGCTTACACAGACGCCGAGCTTTGTTCTTGGAAAGAGGAAATGGCTACATTGCATTATATTCAGAAGCAACACTACCTTTGTAAACAAAATGGGTAACTCACTTAAGGCCTGGTGTGATCGGAACAGTGCACATCCTAGTATCGTAAAAAATGAGACAAAACTCGAAGTATTCTAAATAGGGGCTGGTCAATTGCGGATATAGCATTGGCGACATTAATTTTAGTTTAGTTGAGTTTGGTTTAGTTTGGTTTGGTTAAGTTTAGTTTAGTTTAGTTTGGTTTAGTTCAGTTTAGTTTAGTTTAGTTTAGTTTAGTTGTGTGATTATAGCATAGAAAGAGGTCCGTCCAGCCTAATCAAGGCCGACCATCGAACACCGATTCACGCTAGATCTATGTTATCCCCCGTTCTTATCTACTCATCACATATTTCGGCCACTTTATAGAGACCAATTAAGTGACAATCCCGCACGTCTTTGGGATGTGAGAGGAACCCGCAGCAGACCACTCGGTAACAGGGAAAACTTGCAAACTCCACGCAGACAGCACCCAAGGCCAGGATTGAACCAAGGTCTCCACCGCTTTGTCAGCGGCTCTAAGTGAATCCAGCTTTCGCGGCAGAGGCAATTTGGCGACATCACTGAGGAATATGTGCATCAGGTGCAGTCACGTGAAGCAATTTTAAATTAACTGAGACATAGATTCGTGTATGAAGGAACTGCAGGTTCTGGTTTACACCGCCACAAAATGATGGAGTGACGCAGTGGGCCAGGCAGCATTTCAGGAGGGAACGAATGGGAGATGTTTCTGGTCGAGACCCTTCTTCAGTCTGATAGTCAGGGGAAGAGACAGTTTAGAGATATGTAAGGGAAAGTTGGCAAAACGGCATATCAAAGCAAACGATTCTAAGGGAATGTAGAATGGTTAATTGTTGGCTGACGGAAAGCTGACAAGAAAGCATACAATCAGTGAAATTAATCAGGACAGTAAAACGTCGGAGAATTCGGATGGGGAGGGACAGAGAGAGAGGAAAAGCAAGGGTTACTTGAAGTTCGCGAAATCAATATTTACAACCGTTGGGTTGTAAGCTGCCCCAGCGAAATATGAGGTGCTGTTCCTCCAATGTTCGTTGGGCCTCCCTCTGACAGTAGAGGGGGCCCAGGACAGAGCTCTGTGTGGGAATGGGAGGGGGAGTTAAAATGTTTAGCAACTGGGAGATCACGTAGGCCTAGGTGGATTGGAGTAGCTGTTGAGAAACACATTGCTTCGCTGCTATCGACATTTTGACATGTTCACTTGTGGCAACGTAGAACAGTACATCATGGAAACACGCGCGTCGGCCCTTGACATCCTTGTCGAACATGGTGGCACGTAAAGCTCGTCGTTTCTGGTTGTACGTGTGCTATATCTCTCCATTACTTACATATCCAGATGCCACTGTCATATCTACCTCCACTATCACCCAAGAAAGCTACCAGTCTCAACTATGTGCGCAAAACTTGGTCCCGCATATCTTCTTGAAACATTGACCCACTAAACAGACAGTCATTTGCAGTCCAGGCGAATGTTTATTCCATAATCGTCCTTGCTAAAATTGCGAAGAGCTTATCGGAATCTGTTGTATTTATATTGGCTGATAGTTCGCTGGATTCTGATCAGGGAAGTAGTTTTAAAGCTCGGAGTGGCTGTGGAGATATTTAGGACCTTGAGACTCTCGAAAGTACATATTGCGGCCCAATCTCAAAGGTTTCAATTTTCAATTTTCAAATGTAAACGTTTTGCAGTTAAATCTATGGTCGTTAAATAATGCGGCATTTTTGGGTCAGTCCGAGTGTCCTTTGGTCAAGATGAAAGGTGCTGAGTTGAAATAGTTTCAATCGTCTTGCAAATGGACATTGTTGAAGAGCAGCCTGCGCAGTGGTGTTGCATTGCTCTCACAGAAGCGCCCCGTTAATGTGCTCTGCCATCGTATTGCAGGTAATTCATTGATTGCCCCCTTTGTACAAAATAACATCTGATTATCCTGTCCGGGTAATCTCAGGTCACTTTACTATTGCTGGCAGTAATCCGAAAAGAATCCCTCTGCTCAGTTGCGAAAAAAACATCGAGGAACATTGTTTTTTTGTTTAGTTTAGATGTGAGCGCAGCTGGACGCGACCGAAGCATTGATGTAAATAATGTCAGAAATAGAAGTCCCAGTTTAGAACGCTGACAGACAGAAACAGCATCTAATTGTCCCTACCAACGCAGTACAGAATTAGGCCGTGCGCGATGCAAATCTTCAACCGATTCAAAAGCAATGGTGAATGTTTCAGATGGTTTTCTGCTCGTCATTTGATAATATAATTGAGATTTTATCCACGTTCACTTGAGGTAAATAAATCCAGAACTCGTAGTTTTTGGGAACATGGCGAAGGCTGGAATGGGGAGGGGGGAGTTCCTTGACCCAGCGCTCTCTCGATACCAACTCACTCTTTTATTAAACTTTTCGCCACTTGTCCCAAAACTGGCAATATCGGAATGTCAATTTGAAGGAAACAATGTTTTGCCTGAAAGGCTGAGGATAGTGTGAGGCGAGAGACTTGCATCAACATGTAATATGTGTATTCAGTTATCGGATGGAAGTAAAGTAGCCTGAAGCTGACACATGATGATCCTGGCCTGGTTGTGGGTGATGAGGCAGAGAAACATTGAAACCTAGAAAATAGGTGCAGGAATAGGCCATTCGGTCTTTCGAGTCAACACCGCCATTCAACATGATCATGGCTGATAATCCAAAATTATTACACCGTCCCTGCTTTTTCCCCATATCCCTTGATTCCGTTAGCCATAGGGGCTAAATCTAACTCTCTCTTGAAAACATCCAATGAATTGGCCTCCACTGCCTTCTGTGTCCGAGAATTTAACAGATTCACAACTCTCTCATGAACACTCTATTCCTAAACTGTGACCACTAGTTCTGGACTCCCCAAACAACGGAAACATTTTTCCTGCATCTAGCCTGTACAATCCCTTAAGAATTTTACATGTTTCTACATGATTCCCTCTCATCGTTCTAAATTCCAGTGAATACAAGCCCAGTCGACCCATTCTTTCATCATATGTCAGTCGCGCCACCCGGGGAATTAACGTGGGGGAACTTACGTTGCAGCCCCTCAATAGCAAGAATGCCCTTCCTCAAATTAGGAGACCAAAATTGCACACAATACTCCAGGTGCGGTCTCACCACCGCCCTGTACAACTGTCGTAGGATCTCCTTGCTCCTAATCTCAAATCCTCTCGCAATGATTGGATTTCTTCACTGCCTGCTGTACCCGCATGCTTACTTTCAGTGACTGATGTACAAGGACGCCCAGGTCTCGTTGACCCTCCCCATTTCCTAAACTGCCACCATTCGGTTAATAATCTGCTTCCCTGCTCTTGCCACCAACGAGGACAACCTCACATTTACCCACATTATACTGTAGCTCCCATGCATCTACCCAGTCACCCAACCTATCCAAGTCACTCTGCAGTCTCATAGCATCCTCCTTTCAGTTTACTCTGCCTCTTATGTTTGTCATCCGTAAACTTGGAGATGTTACATTTAATTCCCATCGTCTAATTCGTTAATATATATTATAAATAACTAGGGTCGCAGCACTGTGCCTAGCGGCAACCCACTAGTCCCTCCCTGCCATTCTGAAAAGGACTCGTCAATTCCTACTCTTTGCGTCCTGTCCGCGTAATACCCCCAATACCATGTGCCATATTCTGCACACTAATCTCTTGCGTGGGACCTTTCGGGAAATCCAGATATAATAATAATAATAATAATACATTTTATTTATATAGCGCTTTTCAAGCCACTGGCTCTCCCTTATCCATTCCACTTGTTACATCCTCAAAAACAATCCAGAAGATTTGTCCCTGTGTATTTCATGCGAAAATGTCAAGTGAACTTTGTCATTGGGTCTCGTCAAGGATTACCCTCCCCTATAATATTTGTTGAAAAACCAGTTGTGGTGACTTTGCTCAGTATATTGGCAGTACATTCCTCTGCCCTTGTAGAATTTGTACGAACAATGTATATGGAGTTAACCATGTATTTACCAGTGGTGTCATTGCCCGCGAAGTGACCCAGCGGATATACCGATAATGCTTAGCTGCGATTAAATGGTTAATCACAGCTAACGTTAAATGGTTAAATGGATAAATCACGGACGGATTCTATAGGTGCAAAGAAATTGACGTTTGACTGAACTGTCAGCGATGTTTGTTCGATAGACATTTTGTAATTTTCACGGAATATGGCGATTGATTGTGTACTGCCTAGATGAGGTCTGTTGTGCGATTTTACTAGATTTTATGCAAAAATAAAGAATTTCACTGTGCCGAGGTGCACGTGGCAATAAAGTATCATTGAATAATTGAATCATTGAATCATTGATTTTGTTGCATTGCTGTAAATTAATCTGCTAAAACAAAACGATATATACAATACGCAGGGGAACACATGGATCACAGCATTGGTCGATTTGTTAAACGTCTGTGTGGTCTGGCTAAGGAACTTGGAATCCAGACCCCCACTGATCATCCCACATATGTTTAACATTTTCACATACGCCTACATTATATCAACCAGTGATCTTCACGCAGAAGAATTCACCATATGCTCGGCTTCAGTGTGCAAAGGGATACAATGTGGACACCTCTGGACTTCGCTAAACTGGAAGATAATGAGCATCCATTCGGTATTTTACTCGGTCACTATCTGTGTAGTGTGTGATTCGCAATCATACCCACTATATGAACTACCTTATATCTCTGTGTCAGATATTCTCTAAACCGATTCAATACAGAATCTCAGAGACATTGATTCCCACTGTAAACGTGAAAGCTATTCCCAATCATACACAGTCGCCGGGATTTACATGATCAGTATTGATCCTCCTGACAATTTAATCGAAATTATGCAGCATGTAACATAGAAACATAGAAACATAGAAATTAGGTGCAGGAGTAGGCCATTCGGCCCTTCGAGCCTGCACCGCCATTCAATATGATCATGGCTGATCATCCAACTCAGTATCCCGTACCTGCCTTCTCTCCATACCCTCTGATCCCTTTAGCCACAAGGGCCACATCTAGCTCCCTCTTAAATATAGCCAATGAACTGGCCTCGACTACCCTCTGTGGCAGAGAGTTCCAGAGATTCACCACTCTCTGTGTGAAAAAAGTTCTTCTCATCTCGGTTTTAAAGGATTTCCCCCTTATCCTTAAGCTGTGACCCCTTGTCCTGGACTTCCCCAACATCGGGAGCAATCTTCCTGCATCTAGCCTGTCCAACCCCTTAAGAATTTTGTAAGTTTCTATAAGATCCCCTCTCAATCTCCTAAATTCTAGAGAGTATAAACCAAGTCTATCCAGTCTTTCTTCATAAGACAGTCCTGACATCCCAGGAATCAGTCTGGTGAACCTTCTCTGCACTCCCTCTATGGCAATAATGTCCTTCCTCAGATTTGGAGACCAAAACTGTACGCAATACTCCAGGTGTGATCTCACCAAGACCCTGTACAAGTGCAGTAGAACCTCCCTGCTCCTATACACAAATCCTTTTGCTATGAAAGCTAACATACCATTCGCTTTCTTCACTGCCTGCTGCACCTGCATGCCTACTTTCAATGACTGGTGTACCATGACACCCAGGTCTCGCTGCATCTCCCCTTTTCCTAGTCGGCCACCATTTAGAAAATAGTCTGCTTTCCTGTTTTTGCCACCAAAATGGATAACCTCACATTTATCCACATTATACTGCATCTGCCAAACATTTTCCCACTCACCCAGCCTATCCAAGTCACATTGCAGTCTCCTAGCATCCTCCTCACAGCTAACACTGCCCCCAGCTTAGTGTCATCCGCAAACTTGGAGATATTGCCTTCAATTCCCTCATCCAGGTCATTAATATATATTGTAAATAGCTGGGGTCCCAGCACTGAAACTTGCGGTACCCCACTAGTCACTGCCTGCCATTGTGAAAAGGACCCGTTTACTCCTACTCTTTGCTTCCTGTTTGCCAGCCAGTTCTCTATCCACATCAATACTGAACCCCCAATGCCATGTGCTTTAAGTTTGTATACTAATCTCTTATGTGGGACCTTGTCGAAAGCCTTCTGGAAGTCCAGATACACCACATCCACTGGTTCTCCCCTATCCACGCTACTAGTTACATCCTCGAAAAATTCTATAAGATTCGTCAGACATAATTTACCTTTCGTAAATCCATGCTGACTTTGTCCAATGATTTCACCACTTTCCAAATGTGCTGCTATCCCATCTTTAATAACTGACTAGCAGTTTCCCCACTACCGATGTTAGACTAACTGGTCTGTAATTCCCCGTTTTCTCTCTCCCTCCCTTCTTAAAAAGTGGGGTTACGTTTGCTACCCGCCAATCCTCAGGAACTACTCCAGAATCTAAAGAGTTTTGAAAGATTATTACTAATGCATCCACTATTTCTGGAGCTACTTCCTTAAGTACTCTGGGATGCAGCCTATCTGTCCCTGGGGATTTATCGGCCTTTAATCCATTCAATTTACCCAAAACCACTTCCCGACTAACCTGGATTTCACTCAATTCCTCCAACTCCTTTGACCCGCGGTCCCCTGCTATTTCCGGCAGATTATTTATGTCTTCCTTAGTGAAGACGGAACCAAAGTAGTTATTCAATTGGTCCGCCATATCCTTGTTCCCCATGATCAATTCACCTGTTTCTGACTGCAAGGGACCTACATTTGTTTTAACTAATCTCTTTCTTTTTACATATCTATAAAAACGTTTGCAATTATTTTTTATGTTCCCTGCCAGTTTTCTTTCATAATCTATTTTTCCTTTCCTAATTAAGCCCTTTGTCATCCTCTGCTGGTCTCTGAATTTCTCCCAGTCCTCCTGTATGCTGCTTTTTCTGGCTAATTTGTACGCATCATCCTTCGCTTTGATACCATCCCTGATTTCCCTTGTTATCCACGGATGCACTACCTTCCCTGATTTATTCTTTTGCCAAACTGGGATGAATAATTTTTGTAGTTCATCCATGCAGTCTTTAAATGTCTTCCATTGCATGTCCACCGTCAACCCTTATTTTTTAGAATTAATTGCCAGTCAATCTTGGCCAATTCACGTCTCATACCCTCAAAGTTACCTTTCTTTAAGTTCAGAACCATTGTTTCTGAATTAACAATGTCACTCTCCATCCTAATGAAGAACTCAACCATATTATGGTCACTCTTGCCCAAGGGGGCACGTACAACAAGACTGCTAACTAACCCTTCCTCATTACTCAATACCCAGTCTAAAATAGCCTGCTCTCTCGTTGGTTCCTCTACATGTTGATTTAGATAACTATCCCGCATACATTCCAAGAAATCCTCTTCCTCAGCACCCCTGCCAATTTGATTCACCCAATCTATATGTAGATTGAAGTCACCCATTATAACTGTTTTGCCTTTGTCGCACGCATTTCTAATTTCCTGTTTGATACCATCTCCAACCTCACTACTACTGTTAGGTGGCCTGTACACAACACCCACCAGCGTTTTCTGCCCCTTAGTGTTTCGCAGCTCTACCCATACCGATTCCACATCCTCGAACCTAATGTCCTTCCTTTCCATTGCGTTAATGTCCTCTCTAATCAGCAACGCTACCCCACCTCCTTTTCCTTTCTCTCTATCCCTCCTGAATATTGAATATCCCTGGATGTTCAGCTCCCAGCCTTGGTCACCCTGGAGCCATGTCTCCGTGATCCCAACTATATCATAGTCATTAATAGCTATCTGCACATTCAACTCATCCACCTTATTACGAATGCTCCTTGCATTGAGACACAAAGCCTTCAGGCTTGTTTTTACAACACTCTTACCCCTTATACAATTATGTTGAAAAGTGGCCCTTTTTGATTTTTGCCCTGGTTTTTGTCTGTCTTCCACTTTTACTTTTCACCTTGCTACCTATTGCTTCTACCCTCATTTTACACTCCTCTGTCTCTACGCTCACACATTTAAGAAACCCTTTCCCTTTAACTCCATCCTCCACTATCCCATTCGACACCCCACCCCCCTTATTCAGTTTAAAACCACCCGTGTAGCAGTGGCAAACCTGCCTGCCAGATGCAATCCGTCCCTTTTGTACAGTTCCCCCTTACCCCAAAACAGATCCCAGTGATCTAAGAATCTAAACCCCTGCCCCGTGCACCAGTTCCTGAGCCACACGTTCAGGTCCCGTATCTCCCTGTTCCTGCTCTCGCCAGCACGAGGAACTGGAAGCAAACCGGAGATAACAACCCTGGAGGTCCTGCTTTTCAGCATTTTTCCGAGCTCTCTAAAGTCACGCTGCAGAATATTCATCCCCTTCTTTCCGACATCGTTTGTGCCGACATGCACTACCACTTCCGGATGTTCACCTTCGCCCTTGAGGATTTTCTGCACTCTGTCCGTGACATCCTGGATCCTGGCACCAGGAAGGCAGCACACCATCCTCGCATCCCGTCTGTTGCCACAGAAACCCCTGTCCGTACCTCTCACAATGGAGTCTCCCACTACAATGGCGTTGCCTGCCTTAGGCCTTTTTGGTTTTGGCTCAACAGCCCTATTCGCATCGCAAGCCAGTCCGCCGCTCAGTGTAAACACGTCTTCTGTCCCAACAGCTTCTAAGTGGGTGAACCTGTTCACAAGAGGTACAACACCCGGGGACGTTGGCATTCCATGCTTCCCTCCCTTTCTCACCGTCTCCCACCTTCTCTCTTCCAGTACCTTAGGTGTAACAATCGTACTGTAGGACTTGTCGAGGAACGACTCCGTTTCTCGGACGAACCGGAGGTCATCCACTTGCTTCTCCAGTTCCCCAACACGGCCCTTCAGGAGCTCTACCTGGATGCACTTCTCGCATTTGTAGCAGCCAGAAGCACCAGCAGTGTCCTTGACCTCCCACATACTGCAAGCATCGCACTGAATCAGCTTGCCTGACATCTCCTTCTTTCGTCTCTACCTCTCAAGCGTATTGCGTCGTCTCCTCTCCTCAGCCTCCTTGCCGAAGACTCTCGAGCCAAAGACTCACACTTTACTCACAGGGCACTTCCCTCACAAGGCTGCTCGCTAAGAGCCGTCTTGCTTAAATTGACGGATAAATTGCCTGATTTGTAGCTGGAAGTTTGCGAGATATAGATTGCGAGGTCGTTTTTTTAAATTCTGTTAGTTGTAATTCACCATCAGAGTTTTCAGTGTTTGAGCAGCTGACTGAAAGCGCCTCGTAAATTTAGCAGCACGATTGACACAGGTGTTTCCTTTCAGTTACATGGTGAGCTCTTGCCCATCGTTCACAATTTCGCCACAGATAATATACATGTGGGGGTTAATCTGGTTCGGCAGAATCTTAAGTACATTCATTCCTTTTGCTATTTGTCATTTTTATCATTTATTCCATGCGCACTCTTATGATAATAAAGACCATCTGTGCAGAGCCACATTAAAACAAAGAATTAGAGGGAAATATGAGGCGTTAATAAAGTTAATTTAGTTTTCCCACTTCGATTTAATGGACTACTGTCGTCTTGTAGAAGACACGGGGAACTTGATCGATATGACAGCAAATTAAAATGAATTTGCTATAACATATGTAGACAAAAGGTAACAGATAAATTGCATGAGTGAGCCGTTCGATCTCAGTTTACAGGTTAGAAACATAGAAACATAAAAAAACATAGAAAATAGGTGCAGGACTGGGCCTTTCGGCCCTTCGAGCCTACACCGCCATTCGATATGATAATTGCTGATCATCCAAAATCAGTACTCCGTTCTAGCATTTTCCTCATATCCCTTGATTCATTTAGCCTTAAGAGCTAAATCCAACCCTCTCTTGAAAACATCCAGTGAATTGGCCTGCCTTGCCTTCTGTGGCAGAGAATTCCACAGGTTCACATCTCTCTGGGTGAAAAGGTTTTTCCTCATCTCAGTCCGAAATGGCCTATCCCTTAATCTTAAACTATGACCCCTGGTTCTGGACTCCCCCAACATCGGCACCATTATGCGTGCATCTACCCTGTCCAAAAGCACTGAGAATTGTGTATGTTCTACATGATTCCCTCTCATCCTTTTAAATTACAGCGAATGCAAGCCCAATCGACGCATTCTTTCATCATACATCAGTCCCGCCATCCAGGGAATTAACATGCGGAACCTATTCTGCACTCCCTTAATAGCAATAATGTCCTTACTCAAATTGGGAGATGTAAATTGCAAGCTATACTCCAGGTGCGGTCTCACCAGGGCTCTGTACACCTGCAGTAGGACCACCTTGCTCCTAAATTCAAATCCTCTCGCTATGAAGGCCAACATGCCATTTGCTTTCTCCACTGACTGCCGTACCTGCATGCGTACTTTCGGTGACTGATGTACAAGCACAGCTAGGTCTCGTTTCACCTCTCCTTCTCCTACTCTTACACCATTCAGATAATAATCTACCTTCCTTTTCTTGCCACATAAGTGGATAACTTCACAAGTATCCACATTATGCTGCATCTGCCGTGCTTCTGCCCATTCACCCAATCTATACAAGATGCTATATGTCCAGCAGCCTCATAGCATCTACCTCGCAGCCCACACTGCCACCCAGCTTTGTATCACCCGCAAACTTAGAGATGTTACATTTAATTCCCTTGTCTAAATCGTTCAAATATATTGTAAACAATGGGGGTCCCAGCACCGAGCCTTGCAGCGCACCACTAGTCACCGCCTGCCATTCTGAAAACTACCCGTTAATTCCTATTCTTTGCTTCCTGTCTGCTAACAAGTAGTCAATCCATGTCAATACCCTACCCCCAATACCAATTGCTCTAATTGTGCCCACTAATCGCTTGTGTGGGCCCTTGTCAAAGGCTTTCGTCAAGTCCAGATACACCACATCCACTGGCTCTCCCTTATCCATTCTTCTTGTTACATCCTCAAAATTTTCCAAAAGATTAGTCAAGCGTGATTTCCCTTTCATAAATCCATGCTGACTTTGACCGATCCCGTCACTGCTTTCCAAATGCGCAGCTATAACATCTTTAATAATCGACACAAGCATCTTCCCCACTACGGATGTAAGGCTATTATTCCTCGTTTTCTATAATTCCTCGTTTTCTCCCTCCCCCTTGCTTAAAAAGTGCAGTTACACTGGCTACTCTCCTGTCCAGAGGAACTGATCCCGATTCGAGAGAACAGTGAAAAATGACCACTAATGCATCCACGATTTCTAGGGCCATCTCATTGTGGGGTCTGGTATGCAGACCATCACGCCCATGGGATTTATCTGCCTACCGTCCCAACAGTTTACCTAACACAATTTTCTGAATAATGTGGATTCCCTTTAGTTCGTCCCTCCCATTAAATCCTCGCTCCCCTATTATTTCCGAGGGATTGTTTGTGTCTTTCATAGAAACTTAGAAACATAGAAAATCGGTGCAGGAGCAGTATCCTGTACCTGCCTTCTCTCCATACCCCCTGATCCCTTTAGCCATAAGGGCCACATCTAACTCCCTCTTGTATAGCCAATGAACTGGCCTCAACTACCTTCTGTGGCAGAGAGTTCCAGAGATTCACCACTCTCTGTGTGAAAAATGTTTTTCTCATCTCGGTCGTAAAGGATTTCCCATTTATCCTTAAAGTGTGACCCATTGTCCTGGACTTCCCCAACACCGGGAACAATTTTCCTGCATCTAGCCTGTCCAACCCCATAAGAATTTTGTAAGTTTCCATAAGATCCCCCCTCAATCTTCTAAATTCTAGCGAGTACAAGCCGAGTTTATCCAGTCATTCTTCATATGAAAGTCCTAAAATCCCAGGAATCAGTCTGGTGAACCTTCTCTGTACTCCCTCTATGGCAAGAATGTCTTTCCTCAGATTTGGAGACCAAAACTGTACGCAATACTACAGGTGTCTCACCAAGACCCTGTACAACTGCAGTAGAACCTCCCTGCTCCTGTACTCAAATCCTTTTGCTATGAATGCTAACATACCATTCGCTTTCTGCACTGCCTGCTGCACCTGCATGCCTACTTTCAATGACTGGTGTACCATGACACCCAGGTCTCGTTGCATCTCCCCTTTTCCTAATTGGCCACCATTTAGATAATAGTCTACTTTCCTGTTTTTGCCACCAAAGTGGATAACCTCACATTTATCCACATTATACTGCATCTGCCATGCGTTTGCCCACTCACCCAGCCTATCCAAGTCACCTTGCAGCCTCCTAGCATCCTCCTCACAGCTAATACTGCCCCCCAGCTTCGTGTCATCCGCAAACTTGGAGATATTGCATTCGATTCCCTCGTCCAAATCATTAATATATATTGTAAATAGCTGGGGTCCCAGCACTGAGCTTTGCGGTACCCCACTAGTCACTGCCTGTCATTCTGAAAAGGACCCCTTTACTCCTACTCTTTGCTTCCTGTTTGCCAGCCAGTTCTCTATCCACATCAATTCTGAACCCCCAATACCGTGTGCTTTACGTTTGTATCCTAATCTCTTATGTGGGACCTTGTCGAAAGCCTTCTGAAGGTACAGATATAACACATCCACTGGTTCTCCCTTATCGACTCTACTAGTTACATCCTCGAAAATTTCTTTAAGATTCGTCAGACATGATTTACCTTTCGTAAATCCATGCTTACTTTGTCCAATGATTTCACCACTTTCCAAATGTGCTGCTATCCCATCTTTAATAACTGACTCTAGCAGTTTCCCCACTACCGATGGTAGACTAATTGGTCTGTAATTCCCCGTTTTCTCTCTCCCTCCCTTTTTAAAAAGTGGAGTTACATTAGCTACCCTCCAATCCTCAGGAAATACTCCAGAATCTAAGGAGTTTTGAAAAATTATCACTAATGCATCCACTATTTCCGGGGCTACTGCCTTAAGTACTCTGGGATGCAGCCTATCTGGCCCTGGGGATTTATCGGCCTTTAATCCATTCAATTTACCTAACACCACTTCCCGGCTAACCTGGATTTCACTCAGTTCCTCCATCTCATTTGACCCGCGGTCCCCTGCTATTTCCCGCAGATTATTTATGTCTTCCATAGTGAAGACAGAACCAAAGTGGTTATTCAATTGGTCTGCCATGTCCTTGTTCCCCGTGATCAATTCACCCGTTTCTGATTGCAAGGGACCTACATTTGTTTTAACTAATCTCTTTCTCTTCACATATCTATAAAAATGTTTGCAGTCAGTTTTTATGATCCCTGCCAGTTTTCTTTCATATTCTATTTTCCCTTTCGTAATTAAGCCCTTTGTCCTCCTCTGCTGGACTCTGAATATCTCCCAGTACTCTGGTAGGCTGCTTTTTCTGGCTAATTTGTACGCTTCATCTTTTGTTTTGATACTATCCCTGATTTCCCTTGTTATCCACAGATGCACTACCTTCCCTGATTTATTATTTTGCCAAACTAGGATGAACAATTGTTGTAGTTCATCCATGCATTCTGTAAATGCCTTCCATTGCATGTCCACCGTCAACCCATTAAGAAACAATTGCCAGTCAATCTTGGCCAATTCACGTCTCATACACTCAACGTTACCTTTCTTTAAGTTCAGAACCCTTGTTTTTGAATTAACAATGTCACTCTCCATCCTAATGAAGAACTCAACCATATTATGGTCACTCTTGCCCAAGGGGCCACGCATAACAAGACTGCTTACTAACCCATCCTCATTACTCAATACCCAGTCTAGAATAGCCTGCTCTCTCGTTGGTTTCTCTACATGTTGGTTTAGAAAACTATCCCGCATACATTCCATGAAATCCTCTTAAGCAGCACCCCTGCCAATTTGATTCACCCAATCTATATATAGATTGAAGTCACCCATTATACATGTTTTACCTTTGTTGCACGCATTTCTAATTTCCTGTTTGATGCCATCCCCAACTCCACTACTACTGTTAGGTGGACTGTACACAACTCCCACTGGCGTTTTCTGCCCCTTAGTGTTTCGTAGCTCTACCCATATCGATTCCACATCCTCCAAGCTAATGTCCTTCCTTTCCATTGCGCTAATCTCCTCTCTAACCAGCAACGCTACCCCACCTCATTTTCCTTTCTGTCTATTCCTCCTGAATGTTGAACATCTCTGGATGTTCAGCTCCCAGCCTTGGTCATCCTGGAGCCATGTCTCCGTGATCCCAACTATATCATAATCATTAATAGCTATCTGCACATTCAAATCATCCACCTTATTACGAATGCTCCTTGCATTGAGACACAAAGCCTTCAGGCTTGTTTTTACAACGCTCTTACCCCTTGTACAATTATGTTGAAAAGTGGCCCTTTTTGATTTTTGCCCTGGATTTGTCTGCCTGCGACTTTTATTTTTCACCTTGCTACCTATTGCTTCTACCCTCATTTTACACCCCCTCTGTCTCTCTGCTCACACATTTAAGAAACCCACCACCTCTTATTCGCTGTTTATTATTATTTTCCTTATTCCCCCCTACATGTTGGGTCTGAGTTCTTCCCGTCTCTGCCTCCTGCCTCACACACTGTCTATTAGCTTTCTCTATTTGAGTCCCTCCCCCCAACCGTTCTAGTTTAAAGTCTCCGCAGTAGCGTTTGCAAATCTCCCTGCCAGGATATTGGCCCCCCTCGGGTTCAAGTGCAACCCGTCCTTTTTGTACAGGTCACACCTTCCACAAAAGAGGTCCCAATGATCCAGAAACTTGAATCCCTGCCCTATGCACCAGTCCTTCAGCCACGCATTTATCCTCCACCTCGCTCCATTCCTACTCTCACTGTCGCGTGGCACAGGCAGTAATCCCGAGATTGTTACCTTTGCGGTCCTTCTCCTTAACTATCCTCCTAACTCCCTAAATTGTCCTTTCAGGACCTCTTCTCTTTTTCTACCTATGTCATTGTTACCTAGGTTTCTTAGTGAAGACAGAATCAAAATACTAGTTTAACTGTTCTGCGATTTCTTTGTTTCTCATTATAAATTCACCTGCCTCTGACTGTAAGGGACCTACATTCGTCTTCGCTAATCTTTTTCTTTTTTCATACCTAAATAAACTTTTACAGTCAGTTTTTATATTCCCCGCAAGCTTTCTTTCATGCTCTTCCCCCTTATTAATTAACCTCTTTGTCCTCCTCTGTTGATTTCCAAATTTCTCCCAGTCCCCTGATTTGCCGCTTCTTCTGGCGAATTTATATGCCTCTTCCTTGGCTTTAACACTATCCTTGTCTTCCCTCTCTCAGCCACGGTTAAGCCGCCTTGCCAGTTTTATTCTTTCGCCGTGGAGCACAAGAGGATGAGGAGGGGCGATCTTCTAGAGGTATACAAAATCATGAGAAGAATAGATCGGGAAGATGCACCGAGTCTTGTGCCCAGAGTGGGGGCATCGAGGACCAGAGGACATAGGTTCAAGGTAAAGGGGAAATGAATTAACAGGAATCCGAGTGTAACATTGTGTGTAACATTTTCACACAAAGGTGGTGAGTGTATGGAACAAGCTGCCAGAGGATGTATTTGAGGCTGGGACTATCCCATCGTTTAAAAGACAGTTAGAGAGGTACATTGATAGGACATGGATAGGAGGGATATTCACCAGCGCAAGCAAGTGGGACTAGTGTAGCCGGGGCATTGTTGGCCGATGTGGGCGAATTGGGCCGAAGGGCCCGTTTCCACACTGTATCACTCAATGACTCTGTGACAATTTCTGGAGTTCATCCAAGCGGTCTTTAAATCTTCGCCATTGCATTTCCGCTGTCACCTATACACTTTAAGGATAATTTACCAATCTATCCTAGCCAGCCCCCGTCTCATACCTCAACATCTTCTTTATTCAAGTTTAGGAAGCGAGTCTCTGAAAATTAGCCGTGTCAATTTCCATGCGGAATTCCACCTATATTATGGTCAAGGTTGCCCAAGGGGCCTTGCACACCAAGATCGCTAACTTATCCTTCCTCGTTACAGAATACCCAGTCTACGATGGCCTGCCCTCTAGTCGGTTCCTCTACATATTGGTTTAAAAACCCATCCCGTATACATTCCTGGAAATCCTCCTCAGCACTGTTACCAATTTGTTTGGCCCAATCTGTAGGTAAATTATAGTCACCCATGATAACCACTGTATCTTTGGTGCATGCGTCCCTAATTTCCTGATTGATGCTATCCCGAACCTCCATCCTGCTGTTTGATGGTCTGTATACTACTCCAACAAGCGTTTTCTGCCCTCGACTATTTCGCACCATACCGATTTTACAACATCCAAACTAATATCTTTCCTTGCTATTGCATTATTGCTTATTGATCGTTCAAGTTGATCATGAATGATCGTGCAAAATGTTACGTTGTCCCTTCCGCATCTGTGTCTCACTTAATTTTATTAGGTGCAGAACTCGCCTTTAAGGCGTTATTTTTTTAAATAATGCATGACATTTCATTTTTATTCATGTTTATTCTGATTCCAATTGAGTTCACCTTTGCCCCACATATTTTGCGGCTAGAGTCCAACACTCCACCGTTAGCAAAGAGCAGGAGGTAACAGAACGGAAACACCTGTAAATTATTTAGAGACATGAATGTACTGATTCCAGCCCGATGAACAGAGCTGCTGACTGCGAACTAACAACTCCAAGATCTGCCCAGCAACACGTATCTCGTACCCTCAACTGGCGACGCAATTGGATAACCAATGGGCCATTAGGATTCATAATTTAATTGTGCTCTTCTGATAGTTTGGACCCAAAGCCACTCTGAACTGAAAGTGAGAAGTACAATTGATTAAAAGATAGAATATATGTTCATTACATCCATTCACAAATTTGCTAGATAGAGTTCTGGGAGTTGGAGGGATCTAATAATATTTTGAATAATATTTCCGATACATGACGATCAGCAATGATCAGTTTGAAGGCTGAACCTGTTTCAAGGGCCAAATGGCCTCTCCTGCTCCAATGGTTAATGTTCGTGTCGAGTCGTGATCCGTTACTATAAATATTATTCAGTGTACGACTCTGTTGGTCATGAAATCGCGTTAGAATTATTTCCCTGGAGCATGTACCATGCGGAATAACATGGTAAAAATGACGTGTCAGAGAGTTTAAATGTGAATAAATGATGACAATTCACCCTGATTTAATGTCAGATACTTTCACAATCGGGCAGAACGTAATGTGGTCTTGACTGGCTTCACGTATACATAGAGTGTTACTGACATTGAGAAATGAAATTGAACAACGGAAATTCACGAGGACAATCTCTGTGATTGAACTCGGCTTTAGGATCTCCCTGTCTCCATCACAAAAGATAGCTTACGCACAGTCACCTAATACCCGCTGACACTCAGTTACTTTGACTGCATCCTTCCAACCTGCCTCTTGCAAGGACGCCATTCCTCACTCTCGATTTTTCCGTCTCAGCTACTTCTACCTCCACGATAACGCTTTTCACCCAGCGACAGGCGAAATCTCTTTTAAGTTCAGTAACCTTGGTTTAGCTGGTGCAGTTGTGTCTCGCAGTTCAGCTCTCGCTCGCCCTTCCTCGGACGGAACAAGGATAATGTTCCTCTGGACGTCGCTTTCTACCACACCAGCCTGCATATCTAATATATAATTCTCCGACATTTCCAACATCTTCAAGGTGATCTCATCTCCAGTCACATCCAGTCACTGGAAGTGTCATGAGAGCTATCAAGGTTCCCGTCGAGGAAGTACTGAAACAGAAGGTGATGGTGGAAGATTGCTTCTCAGAATGCAGGCCTGTGACTAGTCGTGTGCCACAGGGTTCGGTGCTGGGCCCGTTACTGTTTGTAATCTACATCAATGATTTGGTTGAGAAGATACAGGGCAAAATTAGCAAGTTTGCTGATGATACAACAGATAGTGAAGAAAGTTGTGAACGATTGCAGCAGGATCTGGATCGAATGGCCAGGTGGGTGGAGGAATGGTTGGTGTAATTTAATACAGAGAAGTGTGAGGTGTTGCATTTTGGGTCGGTCAACAATGGCAGGAGATACACAGTAAATGGTAGGACTCTGGGTAATGTTGTAGAGCAGAGGGATCTAGGAGTACAAATGCATGGTTCCTTGAAGGTCGAGTCGCAGGTAGATAAGGTGGTCAAAATGGCTTTTGGCACTTTGGCCTTCATCAGTCAAAGTATTGAGTATAGAAGTTCGGAGGTCATGTTGCAGTTGTATAATACGTTGGTGAGACCACATTTAGAATATTGTGTTCAGTTCTGGGCACCATGTTATAGGAAATATATTGTCAAGCTTTAAGAGGTTCAGAAACGATTTACGAGGATGTTGCCTGGACTAGAGGGTGTGAGCTATAGGGAGAGGTTAAGTAGGCTGTGTGTAGGAGGATGAGGGGAGATCTTATAGAGGTATACAAAATCATGGGAATAGGGGAATCGAGGACATAGGTTCAAGGTAAAGGGGAAAAGATTTAATAGGAATCCGATGGGTAACTTTTTCCCACAAAGGGTGGTGAGTGTATGGAACAATCTGTCAGAGGAGGTAGTTGAGGCTGGGACTATCCATCGTTGAAGAAACAGTTGGACAGGTACATGGATTGGACAGGTTTTGGCGGGTTATGGACCAAGCGCATGCAAGTGGGACATGTGTGGCTGGGACATTGTTGGTCGGTGTTGACGAGTTGGGCCGGAGGGCCTGTTTGCACACGGTAGCACTCCATATCTCTAAGACTCTATCTGTCCGTTTCCGTCCCTTCCGCTTACCGTAGAGTCCACGTTGTCCGCAGTTGCTTGGTCTGCTCATCTCTCCCCACCGAAACCGCACCACTCCCAAGCGTTTCCCCTGCATCCGCATGGGATGTAACGCCTGGCCCGTCACCTCCTGTTTCACTTCCACCAGCCACGAAAGCAGTGGTCCCAGGTCAGACTGAGATTCACATGCACATCTTCAGGTCACGCGTGCAGCATTTGTTTTCCATGATGTTCATTCGTGTACATTGGTGAGTCCAAGCGTGCACTAGGCGACCGTTATGACGATCATTTACGCTCTCTCCGTAAAGGTTCACAGCCACTTTAGCTCTCCTTCCCATTCCCATACCGAGCCTCTTCCATTGTCAATCTTGGCCACACGCAAAGTGGAGAGCAGAACCCGACGATCACCAGACTGATTCTTGGTATGTCAGGACTGTCTTATGAAGAAAGACTGGATAGACTTGGTTTATACTATCTAGAATTTAGGAGATTGAGAGGGGATCTTATAGAAACGTACACAATTCTTAAGGGGTTGGGCAGGCTAGATGCAGGAAGATTGCTCCCGATGTTGGGGAAGTCCAGGACAAGGGGTCACAGCTTAAGGATAAGGGGGAAACCCTTTAAAACCGAGATGAGAAGAACTTTTTTCACACAGAGAGTGGTGAATCTCTGGAACTCTCTGCCACAGAGGGTAGTTGAGGCCAGTTCATTGGCTATATTTAAGAGGGAGTTAGATGTGGCCCTTGTGGCTAAAGGGATCAGAGCGTATGGAGAGAAGGCAGGTACGGGATACTGAGTTGGATGATCAGCCATGATCATATTGAATGGCGGTGCAGGCTCGAAGGGCCGAATGGCCTAATCCTGCACCTAATTTCTATGTTTCTATGTTTCTATATCTTACAATGGAACGGTATAAACACCGATTTCTCCAATTTTAAATCATAGTACCCTGCACACGCTCTCTTTCTCATTCTTGTGTACATATTTTTCTCCCCATCACCCACCTCTCAAGTCACTTCCTGCACCGATGCCGAACTCACTGACTACTAACGTCACAACCAAATTTCCATCCTGCACTGAAATTCACTTGGACCATCTCCGACATCTCCATGCCGTTTCCTGATCTGACCGTCACCATCACAGGAAACAGGCTATCGACTGACATCTATGACAAACCCACCGACTCTCATTGCTATCAAGACTATACTCATTCCCAGCCTGTTTCCTTTAAAGACTCCCCCCCCCTACTTCTAATTCCTCTGCCTACGCCGCACTGCGCCCACGATGAGGTCTTGTATACCAGGTCATCTGTGATGTCATCGTTGTTCCGGGAGTGGGGGATCCCCTCTTCCATAATTGAATAGCCTCTCACTAGGGTCTCGTCGACATCCTGCAGCTCCTCACTTGCTCTCCCTCCCCCCATTCGTAAGAAGGACAGCCTCCCTTGTCCTCAGCTTCCACCCCATCAGCTCCCGCATATAGCACATAATCCTCCGACATTTTCTTCATCTCCCACAGGATCCCACTACTAGCCATGTCATCCCATCTCCAACCCTTTCTGCTTTCCGCAGAGACTGCTCCCCTCCAAATCCTTGGCCAACTCATCCCTTCCCACCCAAGCCACCTATCCCCAGGTACCGCTAGAGATGCAACACCTGTCCCTATACCTCCTCATCAACGACATCCAAGGACCACAACAGTTTTTTTCAGGTGAGGCAGAGGTTCACTTGCACCTCCTCCAACCTTATCTACTGTATCCGCTGTTCCAGGTGTGGACTCTTGTATATCCGCGAGACTAAGCGTAGGTTCGGCGATCATTTCGCCTAAGTCCGCCTAAACTTCCTTGATCTCCCGGTTGATCAACACTGTAACTCACCCTCCCATTCCCGCACTGTCTTTTCTGTCCTAGGCCTCCTCCATTGTCAGATTAAGGCCCAGTGCAAATTGGAGGAGCAGTACTTCATATTTCGCCTGGGTAGCTGACACCCCAACGGTATGAACATTGACTTTTCTAACTTTAAGCAGCCCTTGCTGTTCCACTCTTGCCATCCCCTTCCTTTCTCAGTTCTCCTACCAGTCTTGCTGGCTCCAAATACATTTTAACTCTGCACCGCGCACACCCCTGACATCAGTCTGAAGAAGGGTCTCGACCCGAAAAGTCACCCATTCCTTCTGTCAAGAGATTCTGCCTGTCCCACTGTGAGTCTACGGTGGGCACTCTTTAACTCAGCGGGACAAGCAGCATCTCTGGAGAGAAGGAATGTGTGACGGGATGACATTTCCAAAATTCTGCTGCGTCTTTTTTTTACTCCAGCACCGTGTGTCACTTTTTCACCTAGCATCTGCCCTTTCTTGTGTCTGACATTTGATTGTAGCTCCCTTCAGTTTCCAAGGGGGTCGGGACGGGAGTTGGGAGCGAAAGGTGGGAGGGGGGGGGATGGGAGTCGGGGGAAATGGGGGTAGTTGGGGTGGCTTAGTACTGTAGACAGGAGTATGATAGGTGTACTGATTGTGTGGGCAGACACTTTGGCAGTGATTGCCCATGGAGAGAGAGGGACGGGAGAGAGGGAGCACCCTGGCAGCACCGGAGACCCGGGTTCGATCCTGACCTCGGTGCAGAGTTTGAGCTTTGTCTTTCATTCAGAAGTTGCGGGCGGGCTTGTGTGACTGTAGGGCTCTGAAAACTTTGTTTCCCAGGGCTTGAGTGAATGTGAAAGGGGTGGTTTCTGGTCAGATCTGTCCAATCAGCAATGTATTGAGCCGCTGCTTTTTATACAGTTTAAGTCGCGACGGTGGGACTGCTGCTCTGACGGACATACTGGGTGAGTAGAGAGAGACACACTGCTATCCCTCTGTCTACGGACCTTGCTGTCGGGGGGAAAAATAACGTTAATGTTCAATTTACCTAATATTTTTGTTAGAAGTTTACCAACGTTTTGATGAGAGTTAAATTAAGGGAATAAAACAATCTTACTAGACACAAAAAGCTGGAGTAACTCAGCCAAGCCGGCAGCATCTCTGGAGAGGAGGGTCGAAACGTTTTTTTAAGTCTGAAGAAGGGACTCGACCAGAAACGTCACCCATTCCTTCTCTCCAGAAATGCTGCATGTCCCGCTGAATTACTCCAGCATTTTGTGTCTATCTTCGGTGTAAACCAGCATCTGCAGTTCCTCCAGGCAAAACAAATACAGCCTATGATTGATGCCAGACCTTGAACAAATGCAGTTCAAATGGACTTTTGAATGCTATTTTGGAAGGATTGTTTCTTGAAACAAACTGCTCTAAAGGTTTGAAGGAAGGAATTGCAGATACTAGTTTAAACCAAAGAGAGACACAAAATGATGGACGAACTCAGCTGGTCAGGCAGCATCTCTGGAGAAAAGAAATAGGTGATGTTTCGGGTCGAGATCTTTCTTCAGGCTAGGTATTTTTATAGTGAAATAAAATCTGAATGACATGTGATGATTTTTCCACACGTCGGTAGACGTTGTTGGCTCAAGGGTAGCTCGGGAGAGGAACTTGGTAACTCGGGAGACGAACTTGGATCATGTCTAAAGACATCTCTAATGAGGGACAACTCCCTGACACAAATTACACTTAATCTCCGATTATATTGGGTGGCCCTTATTTTGAAACAACGCTCCTTAGTCCTGAACACCATAGTAGAAAACATAATCTCACCAGCTAGCCCATCAACCCAGCTCAGAATATTAACAATAGTAAGGTGAGCTCAAAATCTTTGATTTTTTTATGCAGTGACCTCATTCTGCTCATCTGTCTCTCTACGTCATCTTGTCATGCAAGAATCAGCTTAGTGAACCTTGCACTACGGCCCTTACAAATGCCCCAAGCATTGTATTTCGACATTAGAGATGTCTTCAGACATGATCGCAGTGGATACTCTAATGAGATCATGTCTGGAGACATCTTTAATGCCGAACCCTATCCCAAACTCTAACCCTAACCCTATCCCAAACGCAACGGTAGAAATATTGATTTTCCTTATTTCCTCTAACCTTTGCAATCCAACTCTCCCCTTCCTCACCCACCCTAGTCGTCTTACTAGATTCACGAACGTCCTGCTTAATGTTACGGGTTGTATCCCCTCTTTATCACATTTTCCACAGCCCACAAGAGGTCATTGTGGGCTCCACCATTCCTTGATCGTTGTGGCTGGCTTTGATTTGTTCTTTTCGTAACTTTCGTTCATTTGTTCTTTGTACCCTTACATGCCTCCAGTTTCCCTCTACCTTGATGTTTAATCCAAAAGTGGTAGGTTATCCAATAATAGTATGTCTAATATTACCCTTCTCCCCTGACTGTCAGTCTGAAAAAGATTGATCTGGATACGAAAGTCACCGATTCCTTTTCGCCAGAGATGCTACCTGAGCCGCCGAGTGACACCGCCATTTGTGTCTATCTTCTTTGTAAACCAGCAATAGGAGATCCTTCCTACACATTTCCTCCACTTATCACTTCCCAGGCTTTATCCGCTCCACACCTCTATTCACCAGTTACTGGAGGAGACAATCTCAGAAGTTACCACATACTACTTATTTATCCCAGTTCAATACAGGCTTCATTCCATTATCCTCCCAATACGTCTGCTGCACCTCCGGTTAATATTTTGTGTGTCATATTCTGGTTGCTCAAAAATATTTGCGCCACAACATTTTGAAGGTACACCCCACGTAGATAACTTGCTTTCGTTCTTCCGTTCAAATATGATGTCCTCGTTGTTTTCTAAAGTATCTGCAAATTTCGTACCCATTGTAAACAACACACTGCAGGTTCTTTGTGTTTAGCCACATTAGGCAGGAAATAGTGTTGGATAGACAGATGGGATTGAAGGCTGATAAATACCCAGGGCCTGATGGTCTGCATCCCAGGGTACTTAAGGAAGTGGCTCTAGAAATCGTAAATGCATTGGTGATAATTTTCCAATGTTCTATAGACTCAGGATCAGTTCCTGTGGATTGGAGGGTAGCTAATGTTATCCCACTTTTTAAGAAAGACGGGAGAGCGAAAACGGGGAATTATAGACCAGTTAGCCTGACATCGGTGGTGGGGAAGATGCTGGAGTCAATTATAAAAGATGAGATAGCAGCACATTTGGATAGCAGCAACAGGATCGGTCCGAGTCAGCATGGATTTACGATGGGGAAATCATGCTTGACTAACCTTCTGGAATTTTTTGAAGATATAACTCGGAAAATGGACAAGGGAGAGCCAGCAGATGTAGTGTACCTGGACTTTCAGAAAGCATTTGATAAGTTCCCGCATAGGAGATTAGTGGGCAAAATTAGGGCACATGGTATTTGGGGTAGAGTGGTGACATGGATAGAGAAGTGCTTGGCAGACAGGAAACAAAGAGTAGGGATTAACGGGTCCCTTTCAGAATGGCAGGCAGTGACTAGTGGGGTACCGCAAGGCTCGGTGCTGGGACCGCAGCTATTTACAATATACATCAATGATTTGGATGAAGGGATTCAAAGTAACATGATACAATTTGCAGATGACACAAAGCTGGGTGGCAGTGTGAACTGTGAGGAGGATGCTATGAGAATGCAGGGTGACTTGGACAGGTTGGTGTAGTGGGCAGATGTATGGCAGAAAGTTTAATGCGGGATATATATATTTTTAAATTTATTTTATTAGAAGTTAATACAGTACAAAACAATACAGTGGTACCTAATTTTAGGTGGGAACTATGTCATAACGTAATACATTCTATGTACAACCTCTAGTTTTATGTTTTTGAAAAGGAAGTAAAAAAAAACAAAAAATAGAGAGAAGAAAAAGAGGAAAAATAGATAGTAGAAAATAGAAAAACGTGAAGTGTGTGTATGAAAAGAAAAAGTAGAAAGTAGAAATAGGAGATAAAGACCGTTAAAAAATAATTTTCAAATCTTTGTTCGGAGATGTAAATCTATCCACGACCTGACCTGAAATCAGTAATCTTTACGGTACTGCTGCATCACATGATTCCAAAAAGTCGATGAAATGGGACCAACTCCTTGAGAATTGGTCATATTTATCTATTATGCGGAGTCTCATTTCTTCAAGGTGCGCTATGTCCGTCATATTCCTAATCCACAGTCTATTATAGTCTATGTAATAATTTAAATTGAATTAAATTATGTCTTGCATTAATGGAACAATTGTGTGTGTTCATCAGATACTTTTCCCATCTATCTTTCGGGATCTTTAGCATTAGTTCATGTTCCCAATCTTCTCTTACTGCCTCTGTTGAGGGTAATTCTCTATTTAATATACTATTATAAAAATATGATATTAGTTTTTGTGAATCAGCCTTAATATTCATTGCTTCTTCTAAAGGGTCTAAGAATATAGTTTCAAATCTACGTATTTCTTCATAAAGTCACATATCTGTATATATTTAAAATATTGATTATCATTCAGTTTAAATTTTGATTTTAATTGTTGAAATGATAACAATTTCCCCAATTCATACATATCTCCTACTTTCCTAATCCCCAGTCTATCCCATTGTTTATATGTTTTGTCGATAAGAGATGGTTTGAATGCAGGATTGTTCAATATTGGGGTTAGTACTGATAGATTATTTAATTTGAAGGATAATTTTATTTGTTTCCAAATTCTTATTGTATTGTGAATAAATGGAATAATTGTTGGCCTTTATAACAAGAGGAATCGAATATAGGAGCAAAGAGGTCCTTCTGCAGTTGTACTGAGCCCTAGTGAGACTACACCTGGAGTATTGTGTGCAGTTTTGGTCCCCTAATTTGAGGAAGGACATTATTGCTATTGAGGGAGTGCAGCGTAGGTTTACAAGGTTAATTCCCGGGATGGCGGGACTGTTATATGCTGAGAGATTGGAGCAGCTGGGCTTGTACACTCTGGAGTTTAGAAGGATGAGAGGGCATCTCATTGAAACATATACGATTGTTAAGGACTTGGACACGCTAGAGGCAGGAAACATGTTGCCGATGTTGGGGGAGTCCAGAACCAGGGGTCACAGTTTAAGAATAAGGAGTAAGCCGTTTAAAACGGAGACGAGGAAACACTTTTTCTCACAGAGAGTGGTGAGTCTGTGGAATGGAGGCAGGTTCTCTGGATGCTTTCAAGATAAAGCTAGATAGGGCTCTTAAAAATAGCTGAGTCAGGGGATATGGGGTGAAGGCAGGAACGGGGTAGTAATTGGGGATGATCAGCCATGATCACATTGAATGGTGTCATGATCACATCGAAGGGCCAAATGGCCTACTCCAGCACCTATTGTCTATTGTCTATTGTCTAACACATCTCACAGGAACTCTATTTGTATCGTCAATTGGCCTAAACACGGCCATCGGTGCGTTTATTGAGGTTATTAATAGGCATTGTAAACAATTGACATATCATTAGTGATCTCTGCAAGTACCTCATCCAAAAACAAACTAGGCCATACATTCCATGTTCAAAGACTTACAATAGCTTTTTCAAATACCGTTGCCTGTTTGAAAAAATAATGAACAATCTATTAGAATCGCTTATGAACCCCGAAGCACCCTGATATTATCTTCTTAATCATGGCATTCAATGTTTCCCCTCTGATAGATGTTCGACTATTTGACGTTTTTCGTGAATATTTCTGGCTTTCATCCTTCTTAATCGTGGTCACTTTTGCAATTTTAACTCCATTAGTTTTTCAACAATGTTGCGTCATTTGTAAAATGTTATTTTGTAATATATTATAATCTATACACTCTCTGTGTCTACATCTACTTATTTCTACCTCTCACATTCAGGTCATTGGGTCCAGGTGACTTGTCGACGTCTAGCGCATTAGTTTACTGCATTTTCTCTGGTGATTCAGCGTACTTTCATACGTTCAGATTTTCATAAATCATAGTAGCATAATAATATAATTCGGCCCGTCGGGTCTACTCCACCATTCAATCGCCGATGATTTATCTTTCTCTCTCGTACCCATTCTGCTGTGTTGCCCCAAAGCCCTTGACTCCCTTACTAATCACAAATCTATCAATCTCCGCTTTAAAACATACCCTTATAACTTGGCCTCCACTGTGGCAATGCATTCCACAGATTCACCGCTAACCAGAGACAATCCTCATTTCCTTTGTACTTTTACACTGAGGCTGTGCCCTCTTGTCCTAGTATTTCCAACAAGTGGAAATATCCTATCCACATCAACCCTCCTCGGGCCATTCACTCTTCAATCAGTTGCAATAAGGCCTCACCACATCCTTTTTAAAATCCAGCGCACACAGGCCTAGAGCCGTCAAACGCTGGTCATAGGTTACCCCAATCATCCCCGGGATCATTATTCTAAGCCTCATTGGAACGCTCTCCAAGGCCAACATATCCCTCCTCAGACATGGGCCCAAAAACGGCTCAACATTTTCCATATTCTTGTTGGCCGTTTCTACCAACCTGTCCAGTTCATCTGCATGTTCCCTGCTTCCTCTACACTACCTGTCCCGCTACCTATGTTCATAAAATCTGCAAACTTGGCCACAAAGTCCAGTGCTTTCAGTTTTTCTGCAACTACCGTGCCCTTCGTAATGTTTGGGACAAAGAACCATTTGCCTGTGTACTCCACAATTTGAGATTTGTAGTAGAAACAATCACATGTAGTTAAAGTGCACATGGTCAGATTTTAATAAAGGTAATTTTTAAACATTCTGGTTTCATCATATAGAAATTACAGCTGTGTTTATACATAGTCCCCTCATTTCAGGGCACCATAATGTGTGGGACACATGATTTCACAGGTGTTTGTAATTGCTTAGGTGTGCTTAATTATCTCCTTAATGCACGTATAAGAGAGCTCTCAGCACCTAATCCTTCCTCCATTCTTTCCAGCACCTTTGGAATATTTTATTGCTGTTTATTCACGTGAGGACCAAAGTTGTGCCAATGAAAGTCAACGAAGCCATTATGAAATTGAGAAACAAGAATACAACTGTTAGAGACATCAGCCAACCCTTAGGCTTACCAAAATCAACTGTTTGGAAGATCATTAAGAAGAAATAGAGCACTGGTGAGTTTACTAATCGCAAAGGGACTGGCAGGTCAAGGAAGACCTCCACAGCTGATGACAGAAGAATTCTCTCTAGCATACAGAAAAATTCCCAAACATCTGTCCGACAGATCAGAAACAGTCTTCAGGAGTGGATTTGTCAATGACCACTCTCCGCAGAAGATCTCATGAACAGAAATACAGACGCTGCACTGCAAGATGCAAACCACTGGTTAGCCGCAAAAAAAGGTTTGCCTACTTTTACAGTTTGCCAAGAAGTACTTAAAAGAGCAACCACAGTCCTGATAAAAGGTCTTGTGGACAGATGAGACGCAGATTAACTTATATTAGAGTGATAGCAAGAGCATCATATAGGTGAGAGAAGGAACTGCACAATATCCAAAGCATAACCCTCTTCTGTGAAACGCGATGGTGGGGGTGTTGTGACCTGGGCATGTATGGCTGCTGAAGGAACAGGCTCACTTATCTTCATTGATGATACATCTGCTGATGTTTTTAGCATTATGAATTCTGAAGTGTCTAGACAGATCCGATCTGCTCAAGTTCAAACAAATGCTCCAAAACTCATTGGCCGGCGGTTCATTCTACAGCAAGACAATGAACCCGAACATATTGCTAAAGCAACAAAGGCGTTTTTGAAAGCTAAAAATTGGTCAATTCTTGAGTGGCCGTCAATCACCCGATCTGAACCCAATTGAGCATGACTTTTATATGCTGAAGCAAAAACTGAAAGGGACTAGCCCCCAAAACAAACATAAGCTAAAGATGGCTGCAATACAGGCCTGGCAGAGAATCATCAGAGAAGACACCCAGCAACTGGTGATATCCATGAATCGCATACTTCAAGCAGTCATTGCATGCAAAGAAAATGCAACAAAATACTAAACATGACTACTTTCATTTACATGACATTGTTCTGACCCAATCATAATGGTGCCCTGAAATAGGGGGACTATGCATGAACACTGCTGTGATTTCTACATGGTAAAACCAAAATGTATAAAGATGGCCTTTAATAAAATCTGACAATATGCACTTCAACCACATGTGATTTTTTTCTAATACAAATCTCAAATTGTGGAATACAGAGGAAAATTAATAAATGATGGGTCTTTGTCCCAAACATTGTGGTGGGCACTGTATAAACATAGATAATTTATGGTGACGTTAAAAGAGATGCAATGTGCAGTATTTATGTCATTGCTGGTTTCTATATTTTTTACCTGAGAACTAATGTGATTATATCAGTTGATAATGTTTATTCAGAATTTTCAAATACTAGTTGTATTTGTTGTATATTTGTCGTACAAAAAGTGGCGCAGCCCAGGCCCGGTGGTTGAATTGAGAAAATATGTGACCGTAACCCAACTTGCCAACACGGATAACTTTATTCCAGACTGCTACAGTCTCTGTAGGATTAATACATTTTTTGGTGAAGTCTGAAATAAATATAGACGCGCCCTCGTGCTTTACATATGTTGGCATTTTGGGGTGTAATTATTGTACACGTAGTGCAGCATATGAAGTGGATAGGTGCTTTAAACGCATTGCGTAATGCACAAAACAGGATTTAGCCAGGCATATGGATATGCAGAGAGTGGCAGGGCGTGAATCATTTGCACGTAGATGAGATTATTTTATCGTAGCATTATATTTAGCACAGAGACTGTGAGTCGAAAGGCATGTAACTGTGCTGAACATTTCTATGTTCTCCATTGTGTCCTTGCAAGACTTAGGGAGTGTGTTCAATGTAAGATACAGAAGGTTGAAGCAGATTGTGATTTAAGCAGATACAGACGTTGAGCTTTACAGATGGATGCGTGGTTAAGTGTAAATTATGGAGACGTAAGGCCTAATATGACATGGAATTGTGCTTCAGAACATGGTACTAAACTTTTTTTTTAAAGTTTAGACATTCAAATTGTTACTTCAATAAATAGACCTTAAACAAGGACGATATAGGGGCGGCACAGTGGCATATGGGGCTGGCACAGTGGTAGAGCTGTTGCCTTGCAGCGTTAGATACCCAGATTCGATCCTCACTGGATGCTGTCTGTACGGTGTTTGTCCGTTCTCCATGTGACTGCGTGCGTTTTCTCCAGGTTCTCCGGTTTCCTCCCACACTCCAGAGACATATAACTTCGTAGGTTAATTGTCTTCGGAAAATAATGTAAATTGTCCCTCGTGTGTTGGATCGTGCTACGAGGACCACTGGTCGGCGTGGACGCTGTGCTCCGAAGGGCCTGTTTCCGCGCTGCGTCCCTAAACTAAATTAAATATGAGAAAAGAAAACACGATGTATTGTGAATAGAGCGGATCATTATTTATTTTTCATATGCAGCGAGTACAATGAATATAGCGGCTAGGTATAATATGGTTAATGCGGGACAATGACAAGGTTAGATAAAACAACAAGTTAGAAAATATATCCTGAGATTAAATCAACAACATGATATCAACAGGTAATATACATGTCGCCTGTGAGCGTGGTGAATACAGATAATAGACTAACAATATATACACAGGTGCAGAGATGTATTGAATATTCGCTGTAACGGGACCTTAGGACCTCACATTTGTGGGGAACATTATGCCCTATTAAACTGATCTGCCTGTCCTGATCCACATCCTTGTACTCTCTGCACTTCCCTGTGCCTACAATGAGCCTCTTAAACAACTCTATCAAATCCACCCACACCACCATCATGCGTTCTAGGTCCGCACCACACTACGTGTAAAAAACTTGCCTCACCCAGCTGCATTAAACGTTCCCCCTCCCACCTTAGAGATATGTCCTCTCGTGTTGGGCATTTCCAACATGGAAAATGATATTGACTGTCTACCCTATCAATGCCTCTCTTCATTGTATACTTCTATCAAGTCTCCCAACAACCTCCGACCGCCAGAGAAAACAATCCAAGGTAATCCAATCTCCCCCTGGTGCTGATCCAGGCAGCATTCTGGTTAACCTGCTTTAAATTCTGGTTAACCTGCTGCAAAACCTCCATATCTTCCCTGAAATAGGGCGATAGGAACTGTACTCAATACTCCAATTGCGCCCTCATCAAATTCCTATAGTACTGCACCATGACTTCCTGACCCTTATGCTCAATGTCCCTAGCAATGAACGCAAGCATACCATACGGCCACTTTACCATCCACATGTGCTGCCAACTGCAATGAGCTATGAACGTGGACTCCAAGATCCCTCAGCACATCCATATTCTCAAGACTCTAGCAATATTCTGTATAAAAACAGCATAATTATGATGATCATTGAATGGTGGCGACTTCACGTATATTCAAATGGATTTAAAATGGTAAGTGAGGATCAAATGTGACGGAAACTTTTTTTCCGATTTAAGTGGAAGCTGATTACATTATAATATGTTCATTGCGGAGGAATGATGTGTCGTTTCGAAGACCATATGTAATAGCAAAAGGGATTGAAGCATATTTGATATACAGTCCAAGCCACCTGTTATTAAGTAACTATTAAGAGACTCGGAATGTATGAGACAGGAATTGGCTAGGATAGACTGGCAAATTATATTAAAAGAGTTGACGGTTGAGATGCAATAGCAAAGATTTAAAGACCGCATGGATGAACTGCAAACATTGTTCATCCCTGTCTGGAGAAAAAATTATACGGGGAAGGTGGCTAACGAGGCAAATCAAGGATAGCGTTAAATCCAAGGAAGAGGCATATAAATTGGCCAGAGGACAGGGATAAATTTAGAACTCAACAGAGGAGGACAAAAGGGATAATTAACAGCGGGGGAGGGGGGGGAGCATGCAAGAAAGCTTGCGGGGAATATACAAACTGACTATCAGAGCTTCTTTTGATGTGTAAAAATGAAATGATAGTGAAGAAAATGTAGATCCCTTACAATGAGAGACAGTTGAATTTCTAATTGGAAAGAAGGAAATGGCAGGACAGTTAAACGAGTACTTTGGTTCTGTCTTCAGCAAACAATCTCCCACAAATACTAGGGGACCTAGTGGGATGGAGAAACTGAAGGGAATCCACATTAGTCAGGAAATGCGGTTATGTAAACTGTTGGGACTGAAGACAGATACATCCGCAGGGCCTGATGGTCTGCATCCCAGAGTACTCAAGAAGGTAGCCCGAGAAATCGTGGATGCATTGTGGACTGGAGGGTAGCCAATCCTCTTTTTAAGAAAGGAGGGAGAGAGAAAACGGGGAATTATAGATCATTTAGCCTTACATCGGTAGTGGGGAAGATGCTTGAGTCGATTATCAAAGATGTTACAGCAGCGCATTTGGAAAGCAGTGACAGGATTGGTCAAAGTCAGCATGGATTTATGAAGGCGAAATCTTCTGGAATTTATGGATGTAACATGTAGAGTGGACTTTCAAAAAGACTTTCACAAAGTCCCACACAAGAGATTAGTGTGCACAATTAGATCACATGCTATTGAGGGTAGGGTATTGATATGGATAGGGAACTGGTTGGCATACAGAAGGCCAAGAGTAGGAATTAACTGTTCCATTTTAGAATGGCAGGCATTGACTAATGGGTGCGACAAGGCTCGGTGTTGGGACACCAGTTATTTAAAATATATATTAACGATTTAGACGAGGGAAATGTGACATTTCGAAATTAAGTTTGCGGATGACACAAAGCTGGGTGGCAGTGCGAGCTGCGATGAGAATGCTGTGAGGCTGCAGGGTGACTAGAATAGGTTGGGTGCGTGGGCAGATGCATGACAGATGCAGTATAATGTGGATAAATGTGAGGTTATCCACTTTGGTGGCAGGAAGGCAGTTTATTATCTGAATAGTGTCAGATTTGAAAAAGTGGAAGGTGCAACGAGACCTGGGTGTGATTGTACATCAGGCACTGGAAGTATGCGTGCAGGCACAGCAGGCAGTGCAGAAATATAATGGCATGTTGGCCATTGCAAGAGGATTTGAGTTTAGGAGCAAGAAGGTCCTACTGCAGTTGTACAGTGGCCTGGTGAGAACGCACTTGTAGAATTGTGTGCAATTTTGTTCTCCAAATTTGAGGAAGGACATTATTGCTATTGAGGGAGTGTTCGCCAGGCGTATTCCCGGGATGCCGGGACTGACAGGCTAGGTGCAGTAAATATGTTCACGATGTTGGGAGAGTCAAGAATCAAGAGTCACAGTTAAAGACTTGAGTCGGTGGGGGCGCTGCGATACCGCTGCCCTGCCAGCAGCGTGTTAGTTATTTCAACCTTTTTGTTTTTTTAGTATGCCTAATGTGTGCTTTAAATGTCTCACGGTGTGTATTGTGTGGGGGATGGTGTGAGGGGGGGGGGGCGCTTTCGGACGCCTCCTCCACGGAGATGCGACTTTTTACATGTCGCCTCCCTAGCGGCCGAACACCAAGGATTGGTGCGGTCTTTGCCGGAGACGGGCCCGGAGCATAAGCAGCGGGCGCAGCGGGAACTTTTCATCGCGGAGCGGGCGAGCCCTTGCCGGGGGTCGCCAGATGGGAGTGCTCCGATCGCTGGCCCGCGGCAGCCTGAAGCCGCGGTCTGCAGAGATTCCAGCTGGCGCGGCGTCCGGAGCCTGTGATCCCTCGTTGGGGACCCCGGAGGAGAAGAGCACCGACCGCAGGCCCGCGGCCTACTTCTAACCGCGGGCGCGGCGGGGACATACCATCCGGCGCGGGATCCCTCGCCGGGGATCCCTGAAGAAGAGATACGTCCGCCGGCCTGCGGCTACGTCATCTTGAAGCCGCGGTCTCCGGTAGGGAAGCACCGATTCGAG
>CM075977.1:111675133-111915133 GCA_038087875.1 Malacoraja senta | reverse complement strand
GTACTGCGGGACAGAGGACCCAGGGTGACGGAGGAATTGAAGGACATTCACATTATAAAGAAAAGTCAAAGTCAAAGTCAAAGTCAAACGTCTGACTTTGACTTTGACTTTGACTTTGGAAATTGTATCTATGTAATCCGTGTGTTATTGTGTTATTCGGTGGACTTTGGAACAATTAATTGCGGTGGTCTTTCGACAGAGATATTTGTATTTTTGTGAAGAGTTTCAGCAAATTTGTGTTATGAGATTCAGCCCATCAGCGGTATCATTCAGCCGGTCATTGCGGTCATTGCGGAAGAAGATATTTTTGCGCAATTTGACGTTTTTGTACGTTCAATTCGAATCGCAGCCACCGGGTATTGTTGTTGTACGAAGGGTCGGATTAGGTTATTACAATAAACGTAAAGAGATATATGTTTAAAAATAAAAATAAGTACAAATTGCTTGACATCTTAAATAGGAATAGTAAATTTTGCAAATACCTAGAGGGTCACGCAGCCTGTGGCAAAAGACAAGTCTCATACAGGGGAGCCGAATGACAGCTGGTAGCGCCAGAGACACGACTTCGTTCCCGAAAATCAGACTGTGAGCAATTTGTGCGTTATCCCTGTGGGTTTTCACTGGTGCTCTGCATTCCTGCCACATCCCAAAGGCGTGCAGGTTTGCAAGTTAATTGACCTGTGTGATTGATGCTGGTGTGTCGGGGGTGGATGCGATAGTGCGATAACGTGGAACTTGGTTGGCAGAAGGATCTATTTCTATGCTATATCTCTAATCGAAACTGAATTTGCCATGATTTAGTCTCCCAAGGATGGTAGACCTGGAAATTGCTTGGTTTTCTCTTTCCGCAGTTGCTGTCCAACCCATTGACCCATTTCTCTGTTTTCTGTCAAAGATCACGAGTTTACCTATTTGGAAAATACGTTGAATGTGAAATGGGGAGATTTCGGAACACCTGCAGTATTTAAATAATTTTTAATCCATGGATTTAATAGAAAGACAATTTGAATTCATTATTTGTCTATGGCTCGCAATGTCATATAAAAATAAAACGTTCCTTTATTTACTAAATTGTTAATGAAAAAATGTCAGTTTTACGAATAGTTTCGGTAAAAACAATGGAAATTTGTGAAATTAAGTGGAATGTAGGAAACTAAATTTTTTCTGCTATTTTAATTATAGAACAGGGTATCCCACTAATCCTTGAATGGAGTGAGAATTGAAATCGATGGCTCAAAGGAGGGTTTGAATGACGTTCAAAATTACATTTGCATTTATTTAAATCAAACATTGATTTAGCAACATTGTGCATTTTCACTATTAAAAGTAGACTTTTATATGAATTTATATTATATGAACATTATATGAACAGCCTTTTGCTGTTAAAGTCACGAAGCTAACGTAGTTTTTTTTTATAGATTGCAGGATGTAATTTAAAATGGGTATCTTTTTTCTTCGTTTCCTATCGGACAGTGATACAATATTAATCATTCGTTCTTCAGTGCCGATGACATTGTAAACGTAAATTCGTTTTAAAGATGCTGGAAGCTGAATTGAGCGTCATTGTATAAACATTACTTTTTATTTGATTATTTGAATTCATTAAGGCGCAGTACATTGCAATGGTGCACACCGAAAAACATTTGAAACCTGTGCCAATTTATTTAATTACGAAGTATTAACATGTTCTTATATTTTATATGCTACATTTAGTTCCCAGAATGTGTCCTACATAACGTTTATTAATCAGACATTATATTGAGAGAGTTCTTTTTAATCATTACAAATGCAATCTCTTACTTGTTTTTAATCTGGTGAAATGTTGTTATCGTCTGGTTTGCTTTTCGGAATTTAGTTGCAATTACTATCGGCATACAAATGATCAGTATATTTTCGTGAGTGAGGGGCGATCAAAATACAGTACAATTGTGACATTTTAAGTGCGTTATTTGTCGTTAAATAACAGAGCTACAATTTCAATCCCATCCACCCCCTTAGTTGGTTTCGTTCGATGGACACATTTTAGGGCAAATTTTCACGAACAAGATTGTGATTGTTTACAAATTAAAATCTTCCTCCTGTACCCATGCAGAACTCATCGACTTCATTGTCTATAAACGTAGACCATACGATGAAATTCACCGGGTCCATCCCCGACACATACCTCCCCTCTGTTGATCTCACCGTCTCCATCGCATGAGATAGACTTACGACTGACGTAAATTACAAATCTACGGACTCCCACAGCTATCATGACTACACCTCTTCCAACCTTGCCTCCTGCAAAGATTATCCTACTCCCAAATTCATCCGTCTCCGCGCAACTGCTCCCAAGATGAGTTGTTCCATACCATGATACCCGAGGTCCTCATTCTTTAGGGAGCGGGTATTCCCCACTTTTACCATAGACGAGGCCCTCATATGTGTCTACACTGTATCCCGTAGTTCCGCCCTTGCTCCATCATCCCCAGTCGCAACAAGGTGTTTGGTGAGATTGTAACACGGAGGCCAACACTAGTTATAGGTAGACAAAAATGCTGGAGAAGCTCAGCGGGTGAGGCAGCATCTATGAAGCGAAGGAAATAGGCAACATTTCGGGTCGAAACCCTTCTTCAGACTGAGCATTGAGCATTGCTGAGTAACCCTGCGAATTTCACAGTAATTAATACTGGAGGCCTATCGATATATTTCCAACTCGAGAGTGTGTGTACATTTGACAGCAACTGGCAGATATTGGCATCACATTAAGTTGTCAGCCAATATGTTCCAATGTGGGATCAAGGCGAAATGTTGAACTAATAGCTTATGATACTCAGGTGAAATTTCATGAAATTGAAAATTACTTAACGAATTGCTCTATAATGATTCGTCGCACTAAATATTTTACAAAACGAGCAAGAGAGAGAGTTTAACATTCGTGTGACCTTGGTTCGTTCACCTACGGTTGTTTGGCGTTGGGCTATTCCCCTGTAGGAGCCAGCGTTTCTTGGAATAAAGATGATGAAACAATGACCACCGGAGTGAAAAACTACCCGGCAGTGCTCAATAAGATGGGAACTTACACCCGGAGCAGCGAGTTAACCATCACCGAGGCGGCGGCAGGGAAAGGCAACATCTTCTGTGTGGTTCAGCACGACAAAAAAGAGTATAAAGCAAAAGTACCAGGTTCGTGTTGGGGTGTGCCGCGAGGCCGAGGGTGGAGTTGAGAGTCAAGAGTCAAGAGTGTTTTGTTGTCATATGTCCCAGATAGAACAATGACATTTTTGCTTGCTGCAGCACAACACAATATGTAATCATAATAAATAATATGATAAACGAGAGAGGGAAAAAAGAGTTCCGCGTATCTTTACACATACTCACATATGTTTATATATATATATACATATAATATATATATACATATTAATAATAGTCTTTTGTCGTTCAGAGCTTGAAATGTTTAATAGCCTGATGGTTGTAGGGAAGTAGCTGTTCCTGAACCTGGACGTTACAGTTCTCAGGCTCCTGTACCTTCTTCCCGATGGCAGTGCTGAGATGAGTGTGTGGCCAGGATGGTGTGGGTCGCTGATGATGTTGGCTGCCTTTTTGAGGCTGCGACCGATACATCCCTTTGATGATGGCGGGAGTCACGTAATGTGCCCTGTTCGGTTTTATTCTTCACTAGACGAAGTGGGACCCGTTCGGTTCCATGTTCACACAGGAGGGCAGGTCCCTTAACGCAATATTCCACCTCTCCACCAATTCCAATATTCGTGGCCAGTGGGGGGGGGGCGCCTTTCTGGAGCGCTAGTATGGGTGTTGTGGGCCGAAGGGATCGGTTTCCAGAGGGCTAGTATGGACATTGCGGGCCGAATGTTCTTGGGCTGGCAGCTCAATCACTCAGGCCTGGTGGGCTGGCAGCTCAGTCACTCAGGCCTGGTGGGCTGGCAGCTCAGTCACTCAGGGCTGGTGTGCTGGCGGCTCTGTCCCTCAGGGCTGATGGGCTGGCAGCTCAGTCACTCAGGGCTGGTGGGCTGGCAGCTCAATCACTCAGGGCTGGTGGGCTGGCAGCTCTGTCACTCAGGGCTGGTGGGCTGGCAGCTCAGTACCTCAGGGCTGGTGAGCTGGGAGATCAGTCACTCAAGGCTGGTGGGCTGGCTGTTCACTCAAGGCTATTCCTTGAAATACAATTTCAAGCAGAGTGCAAGCTATCAAATTCAATTCTATAGCATTTCAAACAGAGTGGAGGCCACCAAATTCAATTCCATAGCATTTCAAGCAGAGTGCAGGCCACCAAATTCAATTTCATAGCATTTCAAGCAGAGTGCAGGCCACCAAATTCAATTTCATAGCATCTCAAGCAGAGTGCAGGCCACAAATTGCCAAACAACTCATTGCATTGTCATTAAGGGCGAACAAATCATTTATTGCAAGTACATTGCAGACTCACAGTTCAGTTGATTCGCAGCTTAGAATCACAGTTTTGGACACTCCCTCGTGATCTTCCGGAGAGACTGACTCACGTCCAGGCATTCGATGTTTTATAGTCCTGCCACCCTCCGGAAAGGGCGTTACCTTCATCGTGGTGATTGATAGGCGAGGACCAATCAGCTGATCTCAAGATTTTTTAAACACTCATAACTTTCTTATTTTACGTAGATCGGAAAAATCCTCGTGGCTGCCTCAGCGGAGGATGACTGTGAGTAAGATGGCCAAACAACATAGCGATATATCGTAGCGTTTTTTTCTCAAATCAATATCGCAGACAGGAAGTGTTCAAGATGAGACTTTTAGTTAAATAGATGTCATACTGACGTGTAGAACGCTCATCTGCGCTGCACGATCCACCTAGTCAAAGACAGACAATTCATGTCTATATAGTAATGTGAAAGTGCAGCTGCATCCGCAGATGCCATGTAACATCTGGAACACTGAAGAAACTCCATTCTCAACTTAAGCACCAAAGGCTTAAAGACTCAATGGAAAGTGACAACACCCGCCAAATTATTCCAGCCTTTTGCTTCCTGTTTTTATCAAACAACATCTGCTGCTCTTGTTTCGACAACACGGTGAGTTTTGTTTCCAAGCAACGAGGGGCGAGAGCGATATTCATAATACGGAAGCACTGTCGTTCGTTCTTGGGACGGAACGAAAGGCGGTGCTTCAATTATCGAGGCAATTCACCATTTACAAAATCAGAAAAAAATCAAATAATGACTTGGAAGAGAGCTTGTAAAAGGGTGCACATCAATTTAATATCATCACGGGCACATCCATATAATTCGCGAGGAACTGATCTATCCATAGATAAGTTATATTTTAACTCGCGAACAATCGAAGCGGCTGAGTGAATCATGTTAAGAACATTATCAAGAGAATTAAAAGCACAGACACAGTCATAGAGGACAAAAGCAGAACAGTCAGCCCATTACATCCCTGTGACAACGACTTACCGAGCTCTAATTTCCCCATTTACGAGCACTCGATGTACCATGATAAACAAATAATGTATCAGCATCTCTGGAATTCCAAGTGAGTGAACGGCTACATTTAATCAGAAAAAGTGATTTTTTTTTTGGTCAAAATATTGGGTGTCATTATTAACCGACGATTGTTTAAGAACAATTACAATGAAGTTTATTTTCTTTAAGAACGCGTGGTACATCATCCGACCGTCACCATTACCATAACTGCCCTTGATGAAATCAAGCGCAGCAGAAAAGCGATCCCGTGTGTTTGGTCAACGATTTCACCCCAGCGAAATTTACTGTGAACTGGCTGAAGAATGGAAAGCCATTGGATTCTAGCATCGTCACCTCTCCCGCCTTCCAGGTGAACGAAAAAGGTAACTTCTGGGCGACCAGCCAGTTGACATTCCCAGCTGGAGAGTTGTTTGGAGGTTCCGTCTATACCTGCCAAGTCAACCATGGAAAAGATTTGAAAAGTCAAAACATCAGTAGGTCTCCAGGTAAGAAATCCATCCGCGGTGTGTCTCGGGTATTAATGTAAACATTAGCACTCACGGCGGTAGAACCTCACTGACATTGTGAAAGCCCACGTGCAGGAAGGAAGTTCAGATGCTGGTTTACACCGAAAGTAGTCACATAATCCGGAGTAACAGCGCGTTAGGCATCTGCAGAGAAAAGTAATAGGTGACGATTCGAGTCGAGACTTCTTCCGACTCAGAATCAGAGGAGAGGGAAATTAGAGGTATGAGAATGTACAAACAAACAAATAAATGAAAGGTATGAAAAGAACATATCAAAGCCAGCAACGATGAACAACGAAAGGTCGAGGCCACAATGGTCCATTGTTGTTCTGGAAATGGTGAAAACGAGTAGATACAAATAGTGAAACGAAACAGGACCGCAGTGAAACTAGTAGAATGACTAGGATATGAGGTGGACGGAGGGAGATGGAATGCCAGGGGTACTTGAAATTAGAGAAATTAGTAATGATACCGCTGAGTTTTAGCTTGCCGAAGCGAAATATGAGGTGTCGTTCCTCCAATTTGCGTTTAGCTTCACTCTCACAGTGGAGGAAGCCCAGGACAGAAAGGACAGCGTGGGAATGGGATGGGGTTTTAATGTGTTTGGCAAGCTGGTGATCGCCTAGGGCAAGGCGGAGAGAGCGAAGGTGTTCATCGAAACGACCGCCACAGTCTACGCTTTGATTCACAGATGTACAGGAACCATCATCTAGTACAGCGGATACAGTGGTTGGTGGAGGTGCAAGTGACTTCTACCTCATCTGAAAGGATTGTCGGGGTCCCTGGATGAAGTAGAGTGAGGAGTTACCTGGATAAATGTCGCGTCACCTGCTGTTGCAAGGGGTGGGATGATTGCTGCAGGAAGGGATGAATTAAACAGGGAGTTGCGGAGGGAATGTTCTCCGAGAATGGCGGAAAGGTGTGGAGATAGAAATGTATGATCGATGGTGAAATCCCGTTGGAGGTGGCTAAAAATTTCGGAGGTTGATATGCAGTATACAACGTCTGACAGTGAAAGGTGAGGACTATGGGGACTTCGTCCCTGTTGAGACGGGGGGAGGGGGTGTGAGAAAGAGCGGTGCTGCGGGATACTGAGGAGACATGGGTGAGGGCATCATCTATGATAGAAGAGGGGAAACCCGGTTCCCTAAAGAATGAGGACATTTCGGATGTTCTGGTATGGTATAGCATATCTTAGGTGCAGATGCGATGGAGAGAGAGGATAAGTGACCAGGGGTTATAGTCTTTGCAGGAGGCAGGATGAGAAGTGTCGTCCAGCAAGCTGTGGTTGTCCGTAGGTTTGTAATAGACGTTTGACGATAGCTTTCTCCTATGATGGAGACGGTGAGACCAAGAAAGTGGAGGGAGGTCGGAGATTGTCCAAGTGAATTTGAGTGCAGGCTGGAAATTGGTAATGATGATAATGAGGTCCGTGAGTTCTGCATTGGTGCAGGAAGTAGACCTTTTGGAGTCGTAAATGTACCGGAGAAAGAGGCAGCCATATCTGGGGCCAATACGGGCCCATTGCGTACGCATTTGATTTGGTGGAATTGGGAGGATTCTAATGAGACGATGGTGTGAATGAGCGGATTAGAATGTTAGTGGACGGAAATTAGCTGGTTCTGCGGTCCATGAAGAACCGTAGGGCATTAAGCCCTCCCTGGTGAGGGATGGATGTTTAGATTGACTGAACGTCCATAGTAAAGTTGAGGGCACTAGGGGCTGGAGTATGGAATTAATTGAAGAGACGGAGGACGTGCGACGTGTCTTGGTCATATGTCGGGAGGGATTGGATCAGAGGAGATAGGATGGAGTCGCTGTGCATGGAAATGATTTCAGTGGGACAGGAGTTGGCAGAAACAATTAATGGATTTTGGGGAGCAGGTGATACCGCGCCTTGCGGGCCGAGGAACGATAAGGTACTGTGGCTTTGTAGGCGGACAGTCGGAAGTGAGAACATTAAAGAGGGTCTGCGAGATAATGGCCTGGTCTGTGGAGCCATGATCCAGCGTTAAGTAGGAGGTGTCCAAGTGTTGGGTTCTGGCCTCAGCCGGTAGAGGGCAGCTCGCCAGACGACCAAGGCACCTCCCTTGTCGGCGAGTTTGATGCTAATGTCAGAGTGCTGCATAGTCCGTGTTGGTAAGGGGAATGGAACCGTTAAAACGGCCGATGCCACGTCAGAAGTTAGGAATGAAAATGTCCAGGAGGGTAGAAGACCGTCCGGTGAAGTCCAAGAGGAGGAAGCCGGTGGAGAAGGTAGAAGTGGGTCATCATTGGCAAGGAGGCAGAGATACTTGTTTTTTAATTGTACCTATTAATACCTCTAGTTCCCCCCCCCCTTACTCCTGGAAATGCTTATGTTAACATTAATTATTGCGCCACAGATGATAGCTCCTACGGCGAACCAAAGATTACAATCCTTCCTACACCTGTTGAACACGAGTTAATGGGGATGAGCGTGACGTTAACCTGCCTGGTATCCGATGCACCTGATGGTATCAAAGTATCTTGGAACCGCATGTAGATACCTTTGGAATCAGAGATCCAGCCCACAGGACTTGCAGAGAGCGTGGAGAGCAAAGTGAACGTTTCGACTCATGACTGGCTGAGTCGGGATTATTTCGAATGCGTGGTGAACCATGAGGATATGCCGACTCCAAAAAGTGAACGAATCAACTGGAAGAAAGGTGAGCCGGGGTAGTTGCAGAGAGGTTATGTGGGCCAGAGGCGACTGCTGCACTTTTCTCCTGAGATAAAGCTAAAATTAATGATTAAGATCAGTCCGTCCGCGAAGCAATATCTATGCAAAAGGAAATAGTGCTGAGACTTCACCGAGTCCTTGGTCAAAAGAGAGAATGCGAGATGACTTTGCAGTGAATATGAGGTGCGGACAGGTTAATGGTAACATCATGATAATTCGCTGCGAGAGTCAACGTGCGGATACGTTGTGTCTGGTCTGTGGCACAATATGGGGAACATTGCAACATTTTTTTAAAAGCGCACGGCGTTCTAATTTGCAGGAATATGGGGTTGCCTACCAAATTACCATGTGGCGATGGCGAGAGTATTTCGCAGATGCTCACTTGCAGCAAAATCGCCCTTTTCTAAGCGAGGCACATGAAACGAAATAAAAAATTAAAAAAACTTCAGATGCCGCATATCGGGAATAAAATTTAATATTGACTCCAATGGTCTGCACCTGCAAAGACGGTCGGAGGAATGCCATTCTGATAGCTTGCTATAGGGATTAGGTATTACTCCGAGGAAGGCCGTAGACCAAGAGTCTCTGAGTTTTTTTTCCATTTTACTTGTATTGTCCAGCTCAAATTGCCCATTTCGTAATTCCCTTTCCCCTCTCAACTCCCTTCCACATATTCTCTGTAACTTAAGAATGAGTCATTTTCCCCACGTCATACAAAAGCATCCCTTACAGTCTCTTTGCGTACACACTGTCTAACGTGTTCATTGTTTCCTGCGATCCCTGAATTCATTTTAGAATTCCATCATTTGCATCGTTTTCGAAAATGCACTTCACTTTGTATGCTAACATTCTCTGCTGGCATCCACTGACTACGACGATGGTTTGATAAAATCTTATTCAGTTGCTCTTGGCAATTGAATGAGACATGTGAACCAATGTAGAACTGCATTTGGCAATAAATAACACAAGTGACAGGAGACAACCATCGTCATCAGAAATAACACGGATCAGAGAGGGCGAATGGCTTGATATTGTGTTGTGAAATGTTTGAAGTTATTCATACAAATCTTCTGCCTTGCACAGGAGAGACGCACATTCAGGTGTATATGTCTGAACAAAGAGACGTCACAAAAGGGAAATGCAATAAAGTTAATACTATCGGTTGGCAGTTCAGTCACGTACGAATATATAAGCGTTTAATCGCTATAACTGTCTATTGCAATAAACGTCATTTGAATTGTTCCGTAGGTCAACAGATGCTGACACCGTCCGTCTCAGTCCTTCTGCCGCCGACAAAAGAAATCTCCGCTCACAAAACTATCACTCTTACCTGCTTTGTGAGAGGATTCTCCCCTCGCAGGGTCTTCGTCACGTGGACAGTTGATGACAAGCGGGTGCATTGGAGCAAGTACCGGAACACCGAGGTGGTGGCGGAGAACGGCAATGACACCTTCTTCACGTACAGCCTATTATCTGTTGGGGCAGAGCAGTGGGCTAGCGGAGCCTCCTTCTCCTGTCTGGTGGGGCACGAAGCACTCCCCATGAAGACCATCGTCAGAACGGTCAATATGTCCAGCGGTAAACCCAGTTTTGTTAACGTTTCCCTTGTATTGATGGACACGGTCAATTCCTGTCAATGAGAATGGATTAGTTGCATTTTTCTCTGAAATAAATACTAATAAACACCTTTAACTTCCAATCTTGAGCTGAACACATGGCCACCCAATTAATTATATAGATACATTTGCCAAAACGATGACTATATACTAACGTTGATACTTGAAAATCTTGGCGACAATTCACGGAAAACGGATGCAGATTGCACAGTAACTTCGGGGGTTTGGAGATATTTCACAGCTGCACCACTGCACGAATCGCTAACACACTTCAACATTATTGCTCTTGCTGGGGAGATATAGGTCCATGTCTTTCGATCTCCGTTTCCCTCGTTCACCTGTTTCCAATCCATTCAGACCTGAGGTAGGATCTCAGACGTTGCGCTTTGTAGGGCCAGCCGCTCCGAGAAAACAATAGCCACCCACCCTGCTCCGCCCTCATGAGGGGAACGTGCAATTTGCCGTGCGTCTGTCACGCATAATTCTGCACATATTTCTATTTCCACATATAGATTAACATGCGCATGCACAGTTTTATATGAACGCCCATCTGCAAAATAACACGAAACGTTTACATAGTGCCATGTATTCAATATATATGAACACAAAGCACGACGATTTAACAATATAAACACATACACACACACACTCACGCACACACACATAAAAACACACACACACACATAGACACACATACAAACACACGCACACTCTCACACACACACACACACACACACACAAACACCCACACACACACACACACACACACACACACACACACACACACACAAACACACACACACACACACACACACACACAAACACGCCCCAAAAGAAGGAATGAGAGAGGAATAAATGCGAAGAGAATGTAATCGCTCCTTTGATGTAGATGATGCTGAATGTCTTCAGGAACGTAGAGCAGAAACAGCCTACATCAGTGCATTGAAAGCAACGTAGTTCCAAGTACAAATAAGTGGAACCTGAAGATCAAGAATAAAGTGTCACCATTATAGATTGTTCGCATGAAGAAGTGGGCCATTTAACTCCTGGTCGAGAATGCTGTGCCGTTCAGTTATTAAACGATCATGGCAAGGTGTGCAGGCGATTAATGGGATAACCGCTATGAGTGACCATTGAGAATACGAACAGAGCCAAATGCGGGGCAGTGTTAGCTGTGAGGAGGATGCTAGGGGGCTGCAAGGTGACTTGGCTAGGCTGGGTGTGGGAAAATGCATGGCAGATGCAGTATAATGTGGATAAATGTGAGGTTATCCACTTTGGTGGCAAAAACAGGAAAGTAGACAATTATCTAAATGGTGGCCGATTAGGAAAAGGGGAGATGCAACGTGACCTGGGTGTCATGGTACACAAGTCATTGAAAGTAGGCATGCAGGTGCAGCAGGCAGTGAAGAAAGTGAATGGTATGTTAGCATTCATAGCAAAAGGATTTGAGTATAGGAGCAGGGGGGTTCTAATGCAGTTGTACAGGGTCTTGGAGAGACCACACCTGGAGTATTACGTACAGTTTTGGTCTCCAAATCTGAGGAAAGACATTCTTGCCATAGAGGGGGTACAGAGAAGGTTCACCAGACTGATTCCTGGGATGTCTGGACTTTCATATGAAGAAAGAGTGGATAGACTCGGCTTGTACTCGCTAGAATTTAGAAGATTGAGGGGGGATCTTGCAGAAACGTACACAATTCTTAAGGGGTTGGACAGGCTAGATGCAGGAAGATTGTTCCCGATGTTGGGAAAGTCCAGGACAAGGGGTCACAGTTTAAGAATAAAGGGGAAATCCTTTAGGATCGAGATGAGAAAAACATTATTCACACAGAGAGTGGTGAATCTCTGGAACTCTCTGCCACAGAAGGTAGTTGAGGCCAGTTCATTGGCTATATTGGCCCTTGTGGCTAAAGGGACCAGGGGGTATGGAGAGAAGGCAGGTACAGGATACTGGGTTGGATGATCAGCCATGATCATATTGAATGGCGGTGCAGGCTCGAAGGGCCGAATGGCCTACTCCTGCACCTATTTTCTATGTTTCTATGTTTCTATCAGATGCGGCGAGAGATTGAATAGCACGGCGGCTCGAACATTAAACAAGGCCACATCCGTATCCAGCTCTCTCCCAGATGTACACGAAGAATACTAACCACAAAACATCAGCAAGCGTACGAAAATAAAATAATTTATGGGGTCGCATAGAAATATACATAACACGCAATTTACGACATATATACCCCATAGCACGTAGACATCCACCTAAACAGACCAGCAATCAAACATTGTTTGAAATGCAAAATATCACAATCACAATCACAATCAGTTTTATTCGTCACATTGCACATAAAGTGCAAGTGAAATGAATTTAATAATCGGAACGGTTAGCTAAAAGCGCATATTGGCACAAAAACCCCACATTAATGCAACAGATACATTTTGGCACTCATTTTAATACCAATAGACTTTCAAAGCAAATTTCCTGTGACAATACACGTCAGTAGTTACAGTATATTGGCTCATATTATAATTTTCTTCTTCATAAATGCTGATTGATGTTGAAATAGATTTTCCACAACAAAGCACGCATTATATGTTCGCACGCTCGCGCGCACACACACACGCACACGCGCACACACACGTGCACACACACACACACACACACACACACACACACACACACACACACACACACACACACACACACACACACACACACACACACACACACACACACACACACACGCACGCACACACACACACACACACACACACACACACACACACACACAATCATGAACCAATTAGTAAACGATGTTAGGATTTAGGCAAACTTATATTTAATGACACACATCTACCTAGTTACAGGCAAACGGAAGGGCCATTCAGATAATTTAACCAGTAGTTTTACACGCGTTCTTAAAAATTAAGTGTAACCGTAGATCATTCATGCTTCATATTTTACACTGCAAAAATAATGCCTATAAAATGGTTTAAAGCTATTTTTTGTACATAAGCCTTCCTTCATCCACTAACCGAAAACAGGATACATCAGACAACAGGGTTCTAATGTGGGAATTATGGCAATTTTTTGGGATCCAATGTTTGCATTTAGTGACCTCTTTCGCCGAGCAACGGTCACCATCTCCAAATAAAGGGTTATCTGATAACATTGTAAGCAATAACCAGCTTAAATTTTTATACCATCCCGGTTAGTAAATTATATTAATGGGAAGCGGACGTTTATAGAATGAATAATTAATCCCAGAAATATACATACACATGGCTTTCTCCAAAACTATTCATAAACGGTTCTTTTTTAGCTGCTGTGGCTACGTCGCCATGATTTTGTATACAATTGTTGAGCATGATCACCTCAACGCAAAAACAGTTCATAGTAAATTAATATCCCTAATATAAATATTATATTATTTTGGTAAATAATAAATACAATACAATGTTCTCTATTAGAATACGTTGTGAACGTCTTCGCGTTCTGCTTTCCACAGATTACGCCGACAACGTTCGTCTTGAGGACAATGAGGAAGACAGAGACAACATCTGGAGAACCGCTTCCACATTCATTATCCTGTTCTTCCTGAGCATTTCCTACGGCGCTGCCTTAACTCTGGCGAAGGTAATTTCAGTCCACCTACTTTTCCACGTGATTGAAGAGTAGGCAAAATATCGATTATCGTACTCTTTGGAAAGGTCCTGGCATCTAAGCCACAGACTGCTGATGCACTTTCATATTCTCTCTCTCTCTTTACAGGTCAAGTGAAGATTCAATGTCGAAAACCGCGTATTTTTCTGACCGATCTATGAACGTCGTTGTAACCAAGGAAAATGTTCAAATCTGAGGCGGACAATATCATAAGCAATCGTTAATTCTGTCCATCTGACTTGCTAGATATTGCCTAGTTGCCTTTAATATAAATTTAATGTTTCAAACTATTTTAATCGTAATTTGAATATCATGTAAAAATTAGTCGATTTTCTCAAACGGTATTCGTTTCTTTTTATCTTTTTACTTTTATTTCTCTACATTCCCCTTTTCTTTATCATGGACCGTATTTGTGTCCTTCCGGCGTTGAATGTCGTTGCATAGAAAGGCGGGAACGCTGTTCGTGTGAGATCGGAAACTTAATGTTAAATTCAGACACACTATCTATGCCTGTCATTATTCTAAAATCTCCGACGCTCCAAAGAAATCAATCAATGTTTATCCAACCTCTTCTTATAGCTAATAACTCTAACCCCTGCAGCATTCAAGTAAACCTTTTATGCATCTTCTCCAAAGCCTCCACATTATTCCGAAGTCCTGTAAATAAAATGTAATGTAAATGCACGTGTAAATACATACCCAACAATCCAACGCGTGCGCATATTCCGTGTATGAGCAAATATCTATTTACTCCTTTTCTGCTCAATTGGCCTTTCCTTAATTCAGAGCTAACCTTCGACTCTCGAACTAAATATTGAGTGCACCTGGTCTCAGTGTGGAATTCAGTTATTTTGACCATTTCGTGTTATGCTTTTCAAAGCGTCTCTGTAATATGTTTTATGTTAAATCACAAATAAAAGCGGAAGTACAAAATGTCTGAAGAAGGGGTTCGGCCCGAAACGTTGCCTATTTCCTTCGTTCCATAGATGCTGCCGCACCCGCTGAGTTTCTCCAGCACTTTTGTCCACCAACAAAAAGTCTAACCTGGTTTGTTATGTTCGTTTCTCGACTAAACCAGCACCTTGCGCTAAATACGCTCTCGTATTTCTTCGTGTTACACCATTTCCCAAAAGACCATCTCTCTCAAATCGTCACTGGCTATTAGAACAGGAATCACATCGATTTTGCGGCCATTGCGCGCTCGGATGGCCGATGACGTTAACGTCATATATATTTGAGTGCCAAAGTTCCAGGAGAAGAACGACCAAATAAGCGCTTTTCGCAACTTCCCCTGATACAGTGGCTATCTTCCACAAATAGGTCGTCGTGACGAACTGTCTGCTCCACCAAGCACTAAGCAATATCACAATACCTTCTTATATTGCTGCCGAATATTCCAAAAAATATTTCAAAGCTACGTGAGTGCACTTGATATAGCCATCACCGGCAGAGAGATCAGCAAAGTACGTGGGTATGATTCTGGGTATGGAGTCTAGAACGGGCAAGAGACAGCGATAGACATTAAGAATTAATCGCCAGCATCTGGAATTAGCTGGGATCACATTACTCCAAAGGATAGTAAATTAGTTCAGATCGATCTGCCTGTTACCCATCTTGGGTATGCTTTCACTTTGACATTGGTGTGGCCTTTGACGGCGGGTAAGTGAGGTAGTATAGGCCCGCAAAGTGAAGTAGTATCGGCCTACCACACGGAGCCACAAAACCACTCATTCCACTAGTTGGGTATCCTGGACTAATCTCGGCTGATTGCATTTGGCCCATTCAGCGCACTATCAGGGTAACCGCGACTAAAGTTATTGGGCCCAGAGTGATTTGAATAGAGATTGGGCCTACATCTTGTGGCATAATGCAACACCAACACTGAATGGGCCTTGTATTTTCGGACCTTACGTTGTTTGAATACTGACTCGGCCTGTCGTCATGGGGCCCAGTATCGTGCCCGTGTTTCCCTCCAGATATACCACCTTAGGAATCATAGAGTTAGATGTGTTGCCATCAAAGTGGAAGTAAGTGGAAGCACTAATATGGCGTTAAAAGGCTTCTTCGGCACCGGGGCCGAATAGAGTCCAGTACCGTGTATATAAAAGTGCAGCTGATGTGCTTAGATTCTCGTGGATGCTCTTGCGAATAGTATGGTAGAAGCAGGTCATAACAAGAGTTTGACGTCGAGCAGGGGGGATGTTCATTCCCCAGAAGAAATATTCTCCAGAGTTAAGTCAGTTTAGGCTACATGTCTACTAAATGTAGAAGGCAAGATTTTTTTAGCATAGTGGCACAGAGGCTATAAAGTTATTTAGAATGGAACAGGTTATTTGCTACCACAGTGCAGAAAGCAGGTATACGGGTTTCGTAGAGTGCTTAGAACACATTAGTAAAATATAGAAACATAGAAAATAGGTGCAGGAGTAGGCCTTTCGGCCTATCGAGTAAGCACCGTAATTCAATATAATTATGACTGATCATCCAAAAGCATTACCCCATGCCTGCTTTCTCCCCATATCCGTTGATTCTGTTAGCCCCAAGCGGTACATCTAACTCTCTCTTGGAAACATCCAGTGAATTGGCGTCCACTGCCTTCTGAGGCAAAGAATTCCACAAATTCACAACTCTCTTGCTGAAAAAACGTTTTTCCTCATCTCAGTACTAAATGGCCCTTATTCCCCTATATTAAACCGTGACCCATAGTTCTTGACTCCCCCAACATCAGGAATGTTTTTCCTGCATCCAGCCTGTCCAATCCCTTAAGAATTGTATTTGTTTCTATAAGATCCATCCTCATCTTTCTTAATTCCTTCATTTAAGCCCAGTCGATCCATTAGTTCATCATATGTCGGTCCTGACAACCCGGGAACTAACCTGATGAACTTACGGTGTACTCATTCAATGGCAAGAATGTCCATCCGCAAACCTAGGAGACCAAACTTGCACACAATGCTCTGGTGTGTTCTCACCAGGGCCCTGTGCATCTGCAGTGGGACCTCCTTGCTCCTATACTTAAATCATCTCGCCATGAATTTGCCAGTTGCTTTCTTCACTGCCTGCCTAACCTGTATGCTTACTTTTAGTGACAGATGTACAACACCGGTCTAGTTTAACCTTTCACTTTCGTAATCTGACATCATTCAGATAATATTCTGCATTCTTGTTCTTGCCACCAAAGTGGATAACCTCAAATGTATCCACATTATACTGCATCTGCTCCCTCATCCAACCTACCTAACTCGCCCTGCAGCCTTAGATAATCCCCCTCGCAGCTCACACTACCACTACCATCCTCAAACTAGGAGATGCTTAATTCCTTCGCCTAAATCGTTAATCTACATTGAAAATCACAGCAATGAGCCTTGCAGCACCTCACTCGTCACGGCCTGCCATTCTACAAAGGGCCCGTTAATTCCTACTTCCTGTCTGCCAACCAGTTCTCTCCCCGTGACAATATCCTACCCCCAATACCATGTGCGTTAATTTTGTACACTAATCAATTGTGTGGGACCTTTTCAAAGGCCTTTAGAAAGTCCTGATACACCACATCCATTGGCTCTCCCTTATCCATTTTCCCTCTTACATACTCGAAAAAATCAAGAAGATTAGTCAAACATAGTTTCCCCTTCCAGAATCCATGCAGAATTTGACCGATCATGTCAGTGCTTTCCAAATGCTCTGCTGTTACATTTTTACTAATCGACTTAACCATCTTACCCACTACCGATGTCAGGCTAACTGGTCTATAATTCCCTGGTTTCTCTTTCCATTCTTTCTTAAAAAGTGGGGTTACATTAACTACCTCCCCCCCCCCCCCCATCCAATCCACACGAACTGATCCAGTCGATAGTACATGGGAAAATTATCACCAATGAATCCACAATTTCGAGGGCCAGCTCCTTGAGTTGTTTCGGATGAAAACCATCAGGCCACTTGGGATTTACCTGCCTTCAGTCCCAACAGTTTACCTAACAACATTTCCTGACTCATGTGGAATTCCTTCACTTCCTCCCTCCTACTATATCATTGGTCCCCTTGTATTCTGGGAGAATGTTTGTGTCTTCCTTTGTGAAGACAGAACCAAAGTATTTGTTCAACTGGTCTGCCAAATTCTTGTTGCCCATTATAATTTAACCTGTTTCTGACTGTAAGGGCCTACATTTGTCTTCAATAATATTTTCCCCGCAAGCTTTCTTTCATGCTCTATTTCCCCCTCATAATTAACCCATTTGCTCTCCTCTCTTAAATATTACATTTCTCCCAGTCCACCGGTTTGCTGCTGTATCTGGCCAATTTATATGCATGGATTTAACACTGTCCCTAATTTCCATCGTTTGCCACGGTTGAGACGTCTCCCCTGTTTTATGTTTACGCCCTACAGGAGTGAACAATTGTTGCAATTCATCCATACGATCTTAAAATGTTTGCCATTGCATGTCCATAGTCAAACCTTTAAGTATCATTTGCCAGTTTATCCAAATTCCCTTATCATACCATCAAAAGCCAATTCCCGTATCAAACCATCAAAAGCCAATTCCCGTCTCATACCGTCAAAACCGGAATCAGTTTGAAAACAGTTATGAACAGTTATGGCACTATTCCCGCGGATTTGGGAGGAAAGCTTGTTGTTCCGCAGGAAAAATTATTCCTCGGTGTCTGAGTAATATGGATTTATATGGGAAAGGTATTCTCCATTTGCCATTGTCTATCATAACAGAGGAGTTTAAGTGTGCTAAGGTGAGGCTAGAGTTGTAATTATCAGGGAGCAAGGGTACCTTCGTTAGTAATGTGGTGCCACGTATAACCAGAGGGAGGAATTGGAACTCAAAGCAGGCAATAGAAGAAGCACAAGCAGCTCTGGGGCTTACACACATTGTTGGCAGGGTGCAGCAAGGGACGGGAGGCTTATGACTCAACACAGTGAAACCAATGTGGAGAAAGGCAGGTCCAACAGTGAGGAAGAAATTGGTTGTGGAGGAGGTATGTCGTCAGAAGGAATCAGTGAGATGAAAAAGGCAATAGCTGAGGTTAAGCAGGGACAGTGGATGAACGGGGAAAGTGTAGCAAAAGAGGAGGTTTAGCTGGAAGGTCTGTGGTGCATGAAGAACGGTCATGTAAGTTTCCTCATAGATGGCAGCACATATTTATGGGGTGCCGCCATTACCGCAGAACCTCAAGCAATCGGTAGGTGGGGACTCGGCGTGTCCCTTGCGATCAGACGTGGCGTTGAGGCATGTTTTGTTAGGATGTGGAACTATTTTTTCTCAGGGTCGATATACTTGGCGGCATAACCACGTCTTCAAGTGCATAGCTGCAACAATTGAGAGGAGGAGAGCACGTGAATTCAGTACGCATCAAGACTGAGATGTTAGCGATTCATTTTGTCCGTGAGGGAGCGAAAGGTAGAGGAGGGAAGTTTTCAGACAGGTATGACTCAGGTCAGTTACGAGGAGCCAATGAATGGAAGATGCCCGCGGATTTGGGAGGTAGGCTTGTTGTTCCGCAGGAAAAATTATTACTAGTTTGAGGCATGATATAATGTTATGGTCAGTTAGTCAGACGATAATGTATTTTATAGATCTCATGGTGCCTTGGGAAAACTTAGTGGATGATGCTTATGAAAGGAAAACGTTTAGATATGTAGACTTGGCAGCTAAGCTTGCGCAGCGAGGATCGAGCAAGAGTGCGTCCGGTAGAGGTAGATTGCAGAAGTTTCACAACGAAATCGACCACGTCGCTATTTGGAGAGCAAGGGATTCGCAGACTAAGTTTGCGTCAGGCCGTAAAACAGACGTCAGAGGCCGCAGTAGGTGGATTTGGTGGAGAAGAAATAGTGTCAGTTGTGGACAGAAAGAAAACGTATGACATGCAATATTTCTTTGTAATTGACGTATTTGTACGTGTATCCCGGCCTTATACAAGAGTGATATTTGTGGTGTTACATGTTTAATGATGGGCTAGGATTAGTGGAATAAAGGAGGCAGGTGCTTAGCATTTGTTAGAGTGAGCAGTTTGGCTGTTGGTTCATTTATTTAGTAGATACTGGTAGATACTGGTAGATACTGGTAGCATAGGTGGTGAGAGCAGGTATTGAGGAGTGTTGTTACGGGAAGCCAGAACCTAATGTTGAGCCTACTCTCAGTGTCATGGGCCTATTGAAACGAAACACCAGTGAAGGGAGGTGCCCACTTGTTAACCTTAATAATATACTTGCATCGATATGACTAGTTTTTGTTAAGAGATAGTTAACATGTAGGTAGCTGTTTTTTGTGTTTTTTCAAATCGAGTTATTTATAGTCCAGAGCATTTGTTGATATATTCAGTTAGATCGTAAGATAATACTTTGGCTCTGGGCTTGGTTTTCTTATTTGAGCGCTAATCCTGGAGTTATAACACAAATATTTTGTATTTTAATTCCAATGGACAGCAAATCGGCATGGTGTTGTTGAAATGATGTCAGGGCTCGTTGTAATAGGGCCTAATGCAATTTGAACAGTAGGTAGATATGTTGTAATATTAATAGTGAATTCTCCGGGTCTGATGGGAATCGGTGTAACATGAAGTACGACTGTGCCTGCTATTGGAATTATAAGGTCAACTGTAACACGAACAGTGACATGGATTCGTATGAAAGCATCAAGTGTATTATGAGCCGTGACTTAGCCTGGTAATACAAGTGGGATATAACTTGTGATTGTAACTCGTCTAACGTGACATGAGCACTGAAGTGGCCTTATGCTATATTTCCCACTGTGTGCTGAGCAATGACTTTTGGCGTTGAATGTAATATCAGGGAATGGTCGGACCTGATAATGTATGGTCCACTGTAATGTGAAGTCACTTGTGTTATAGCTATGGAATATAGTTTTAGATGAACAATGTTTAATCAGTGTTTATCCGCGTAGGAGTAATATAATTAGTGACGAGACCGTTGCAATGAGGTCAAATGTAAGCTGAACAGATGGGCCGAATAGCCTAATTCTGCTTCTGTAATTATGAACATGAATGCTTTCACCAGTCCAGAAGTTACAACTATTTTATCAAGCCCCTGCATTCACGGGTGAGACTCTCAGCTGCTGCTGGCCAGGCCAAGTCTTGTTTGATGCAACGCCAGCTCTCTCTCTGTTTCATCCTCTTTAGACATCGTGCAAATCACAGCATTTACTTCCCGCGCAGACGTGGGGACACACACACGTTCATGGGCGCAAGCATATACACATCCAGGCATTGATTGTGTCGCTGACCAGTTTAACAAAGATATGTGTTGGGAAGATCTGCAGATGCTGGTTTAAATCGAAGATAGACACAAAATGCTGGAGTAACTCAGCGGGACAGGGAGCATCTCTGGAGAGCAGGAATGGGTCGTGAGACTACTTCAGACGGAAAGTCACGGAAAATGGAAACGAGAGATATAGACTATAATGTACAGAGATGTATAACAGATGCACGAAAGATATGCAAAACTAATAATAAAGGAAACAGGCCATGGTTAGCTGTTTGCTCAGTGAGAACGAAAAGCTGGTGTGACTTGGGTTGGGGAGGTGTGGAGAGAGAGGGAATGGAGGGTTTGAAGTTAGAGAAATAAAAGTTCATACCTCTGAGTTGTAAGCTGCCCGAGCGAAATATGTGATGCTGTTCCTCACACAGCGTGGGAATGGAAAGAGAAATTAAAGTGTTTAGCAAACAGGAGATCAGGTAGGTCCGGGCCGATGAACGAAGAGATGTCCTTGCTTCACTCTGAACCTGGATATATTCCGTAATAAATTCTCCTGGACTGACACAGGTTTCGGAATGATACGTTATCGTCGTGCCTGTTGGCATATTTTCATTTCTCTTTCGCTATGTCTGTGTCTTTGTGAATGGGGGAAGTTTCATTCAGTTTATATTGCTCAACTTTTCACATTGGACGTTTCGTGTCTGAATGTATTTCCTTCCACACCCGGGAACCTGTCCTTCGAAAGTACATTGGCTCACATTTCCCTCCATTTGCTTTCATCTGCCACCGCTCGTCTAAACATTCAAGCTGATTTCTAAAAGCTTACGTCTCGCTATCTATGACTCTCCACATTTCCGTATTATCTAAACTTCCGAATCTCATTAGCACCCAACTGTATTTGCCTTTTTGTAACGTAATGCGTGCCAAAACGTATAAAAAAACATCGGCCCAAAACGGAAAGAGATAGAAAGAAAGATATTAAATATTTTAAATATCCATCAGTGTCTGAATGATTATGTGGCTCGTACATTGTCTCTATTGTTAAAGGAGAAGCACTCGGATATATGTAGACGCACCTTACATTTTTCTTGAAATATAGAATTTAGAAATATAGAAACATAGCCTCTATTGTACACTGGAAGTAAATACAAATCTCCATAAAACACATAGATTCCCTTCGCCGGTCTGGAATCATCGGTGGAATCAGAAACAGTTAACATTTAATGGCCATGTTCTTGATCAGAACAGAAAAAGTAAAAACAAAAGTGCGATTTAATTTTCACAGAGAGGGAGAGCTGAAGAGATGGGATGGCAGAGGGAATATCACCAATCGAAGTGCGCAAAGCTGACCTGATGACGCGTTCTTTGTGAAGCTGTCTGATTTGTGGGTAAAGAAGGAAACTGTAACAGAGAAAGCAAATTTGTAGAAACGAAGTTAGCTCCAGTTCCCATGAGTGAGTGATTAATGAGAAGCCAATGAGAGTTCGGCAGCGGCTCCTGCCAGAAGATCTTCCCTACCCACCCGACCTCAGAGGAATGTGGGTTAAACATTTTTGTGGGGTTTATAGACACGAAGTAAAACATAAAACATAGGAAATAGGTGCAGCAGGAGGCCCCGTCGCCCCTTCGAGACAGCACCGCCATTCATTGTGATCATGGCTGATCATTCACAATCAGTAACCCCTGCCTGCATTCTCCCCACACCCCTTGATTCCGCTAGTCCCAAGAGCTCCATCTAATTATCTTTTAAATGCATCCAGTGAATTGGCATCCATTGCCTTCTGAGGTAGAGAATTCCACAAATTCACAACTCTCTGGGTGAATTCTACAAATTCACAACTCTCCGGGGATTAACCTCGTGAACCTACGATGCACTGCCTCAATAGCAAGGATGTCCTTCCACAAATTAGGATACAAAAACGGCACACAATACTCCAGATGTGGTCTCACCAGGGCCTGGTACAACTGCAGAAGGATCTCTTTACTCCTTTACTCAAATCCTCTTTTTATGAAGGCCAACATACCATTAGCTTTCTTCACTACCTGCTGTACCTGCATGTTTACTTTCAGTGACTGATGTACAAGGACACACAGCACTATTTGCTCTTCCCTTTTCCCTAATCTCACATCATTGAGATAATAATCTGCCTCCTTGTTCTTGCCGCCAAAGTGGATAACCTCACATTTATCTGCATTATACGGCAACTGCCATGCATCTGCCCACTCACTCAACCTGTCCAAGTCACCCTGCAACATCCGACTCATCGGAGCATCCTCTTCGCAGTTCACACTGCCATCCAGGTTTGTATAATCTGCAAATTTGCTAGTGTTACTTTTAATCCAATCATCTAAATCATTAATATGTATTGTAAATAGTTGCGGCCAGAGCAGCGAGCCTTGCGGCACTACACTCGCCACTGCCTGCCATTCTGACAGGGACCCGTTTATTCCCACTCTTTGTTTCCTGTCGGCCAACCAATTCTCTATGCGGTAAAATCAGAACGATCGACCACCCCAGTTTATACCTAATGTTTGCTCACACCATACAAAGCAGAGGACCGGAAACTGCGTCTCTTCATTAATTTACGGAACGCAAACCAATGGAACCCAACCCGACTCCCTGAGGCTTTGCAAGCTAACGTTGTGGCAGGTCAGCGGAGCTGTTCACGGCTGCCGGCCGAAAATTCCCGTCACCCAAGTGAGCTCCTCCGGAGACAGACCGATGCGAATCCCACCGGTTTTCATCATGTGGCTCTGCTTACATTGTGAGTACAGTTCGCAGTTTAATATAAAAATAATCTCATACTTCCCGATTTTCAAAATTTTGCTTGTTTCTCCCTCGAGACGTGGTTCGTTTTTGATGCACATTTACCTCTCCCTGTGCTTCATCTGCAGGCTCCTTTGATCAGACACTGACGCAGAGCCCCTCAGCGTCGACGAGGGAGGTGCCAGTCACTCGCCATCAAATGCCGTTTCCAACCTGGTTCATGGGGTGAATATACATTTCACACTGGACGTTTCTTCATACAATCCGAACCAGGGCGGGAGCGGATCACCAACGGGCCCCGATTCAGTACATCGATTAATGAAGCGGAAATGCCGTTCACGCTGGAAATTCGAGAACTGGGAGCTGAGGACAACGCCACCTATTACTGTCAAGCTGAGTACAAATGGCGTCGACAAAGAGTTATGGAGATCACAATAGTAGAGAATGGAACCTAATCTTCGGGCAATTAAAACATCTATTCACAGGGTGCAGCAACAAAATGTAACAATTCTTTGTGACGCTAGAATCGAGCTGAATTCCATTGCAATCGGGAGGTTATTGTTATTTTTACTTGACATTTACTCCATCGATTTACGAAACGACCGCTGCCCCAGGTACAGAGAATGCATTACTGGGGGGTTCGTCTCTTAAATGGAACAGATCGATCATCCTGGGATGGTGGAACATGGAACATTTGGTTGTCGTTCTGAAACCCCTGGAGGGATTACACAGCCTCTGGTCATGACTGCCGGGCAGATTTAGGCGAGGGACTTTCTTGTACTGAGGAGCCCTAGCGTCAGGTCACTGTGGATCCATAATTCCGTGGCGGACTTATTATAAGGATGGAACTGGGTCCGCAGTGACTGTCACAGTCGGTAAGCATTCGAAAACTTCGGGTGTTACCCCTAGCTGTATTTGGAAATGTTCAGGAACATATAACACTGGAAACAAGGTGACAGTAATTTAATCAATGTGCAACAGGGCGGTTTTCTATAAGGGTTTCCGATAAAAATGATCCCGCGTGTGCGTTTACAGTGAACACACATCTGGTTGTGAGTTGGAGAAAGGATTACGGCACACTCCGGCAGCAAGCAAGATATAACGATGACATAAATTATATAAACGATGACATAGAACGATAAATGCTGGCCTTGATGCACAACCCCCCCCCCCCCCAAATATGGTTACAACAGCGATTTTGTGAAGACTGAGAAGAGTATTGCAATGTTCAATTAGCAGAAAGGAGGGCGGTGGGTGGGGGGGGGGGGGCGGTGTATCTGAATTTCCCGGCAGACAAGGAAGAGGCGAAAGGAAGCAATACCGATGTTGAACCTGTTCACAGCGCAATTAGATTGCTTTTGTAAGAGGTTTTCCATTAGGGTGTGACGCGTACGATGGGTTTACGCACTCTCTCTGTTCGGGGACGGTGAAGTAATCTCGTTATAATTCCGAACTGCTAGATGGCGCTTGACTTGAAGAATGTTGATCATTACGTCTAAAACCCCGTGCGAAAACTGCACAGACTGAATCAAACCGACTACATGCAGATTGTGGGAAAATATCACACGATGTTAATCACGAGTCGCAAGTGATTAAAGCGAGATACCCAGATCTGACAAAATGTGCTGTAACGTTGAAATGAAAGTGAAACAAAGAAAGATGCATCCCACCGAAGGTTGAAACATTTGTAATAAGGTGGGAGAGGTTTTATCCCGGGTGTTTTAAATGCTGTTAAAGAATAGCACTTTTCCCAGAAATATTCAGTGACGGCTTGGCTCATTCTGCGTTGTATAGTCTCAGTTCACTCTGGTGTATATTCCAATTCACTGGCTCATAACCGAGACGTGGTAAATCTTTGTAAGTTGCATTCTATGCGAGCAAAACATATCCAATTCTTACACGATGTGTCCTTCGGGAAACGACAATAAATGATAGAATTTTCATTTATTTTTAATCTCGCGCATGATCTGGATGCAGGCTCTCTGAATGTGCTCCACAATTTTTATGTGTGCCCCCAGTTCATTTTCGTAGACTTAGCCATGATAATCCATGGTTACTATTTAATGATCAGTGATGTCCCATCGCTGCACATGGTTTGAATAATTAACAAGGTTAATAAATAAAGTTTGCGCACGTTAAAAGTTTCTCAAACCGGTGCATAGCTGAAATCGAGTGCACAAATGTCTCCACCAATGAATAGTAACGGAATAACGATTTTTTCCCTGCCACCTGCAGCTTTTAGTTCCCAGTTGACACGAGTCCGCCTCTACAGTCTTTTCCTGCTGGCAGCACCGTTACTCTAGAATGCGCATATTCTGGGTTCTGTCCGTTCACAATATATTGGTACCGGCAGTTCCCAGCATAGGCTCCAAAATTCCAGCTCCAGAGACACAGTTTAGGAGAGCAGGGTCAGAAACACTCTGCTGGAGAAAGAATATTCGCTTCTCTTGATCGTGACCCAAATAGCAGCCGGTTAACGATCACCAATTTACAGCTTGGCGACGCGGCTGTGTTATTCTGTGCAATTAGGTCACGCACAGTACAGTCATACAAAGGTAGAAAGCCATTCAAAACCGTCGATGTGGTCGGGCAGAGACACACACGGCGCTACAGTACAAAGAGAGAGCTGTAAAGAACGTCGGTGCGGTAGGAATTATTGCAGAAAAAGAGAAAGCAAGATCGCGAGATTATTGTCAAGTAAGTTGTTAATCGGCGTAATAAGATAACGATGAATGAATGAATGAATTAAGTAATCAATGAATCAAATAATGAAGTAAATAATCAATCAATCAATTAATCAATGAATTAACTACCTAGCTGACTGATTAATTAATTAATTAATTGGTTAATTAATGGAGTGACGTGGAGGGCGCGACTGGTAATGAAGCAGGCAGGGGAGGACTGAGTTAGACCGGATGAAGGATGAGCAACCTGACCCAGGGCACCGTGGATCAGAGGGGCATTCGAGAGAGAGCAGGGAAGGAAAACGTTGTTGTCATTGGGGATAGTATTGTTCGGGGCGTTGACACTGTTTTCTGTCGAGAGGTTTGAGAGTCCGGAAGGCTGTGTTGCCTGCCTAGTTACCGGGTTCAGGACATCTCGTCTGACCGGTAGAGCAACGTGGAGGGGGAGGGGAAAGATCCCGTCGTCGTGGTCCATGTGGGTCTCAATGACGTAGGTAGAACGAGAAAAAAGTTTCTGCTGAAGGAATATGAAGAGCAACGTACAAAATTGAAAAGCAGAACCAAGAAGGTAATAATCACAGGATTGCTACCTGAGCCATGTGCGACGATCGGAGCTGGGAGTTGTATGTTCAAAGTTAAACATCCTATCGAAAAGAAAGACAGATGGGCGGAGGAGTGGGGTAGCACTGTTGGCAAGGAATGAAATTCGGTCCTTAGGGAGGGCTGATAAGACCATAGGGTGTAGTCATTGTGGATAGAGCTGAGAGATTTTACGGGTAAAAATGCGATACTGGGAATTATTTACATGCCCCCAAACAGTAGCCAGGATATAGAATACAAGTTACACCAGGATATACAATAGGCAAGTAAGAAAGGCGATGCTGCAGAGGTCATGTGAGATTTCATTATGCAGGTAAACTGGGTAAATCAGGTTGGTACTGGAACCCAAGAAAGGGAATTTGATGAGTGCCTCCGGGATGGATCCGTCGAACAGCTTGTAGCAGAGCCTACCAGGGTAAAGATGATTCTGGATTTAGTGTTGAGCAACGATCCGGTGTTGATAAAGGGAACTCAAGGTAAATGAACCACGAGGAGATAGCGACCAGACCATGATCAGTTTTAATCTGCATTTCAAAGGGAGAAGATGAAATCGGATGTGTCGGTATTGCAGCTGAGCAAAATGGACTAAAGAGGCATGAAGCAGGATCCGGTGAATGTTGACTAGAAAGGGATCCTAGCAGGGATAACAGTGGAACATTAATGGCAGGAAGTTCTGGGAATAATTCGGAAGTTGCAGGACTTTTTGTTCCAACGAGGAAGAGGAAGATTCTGCGCTAGCCACATGGTCGCCACATTGTCGCCACGTGTACGCTGGTGGTCTCTGGTGAGTCTCGTTCATGGTCGCGAGGAGTTCCCGCATTCTGGGAACTGGTCGCGGCCTCAGTTTGGTCGCCACAAATTTTTCAACGTGTGTGTGTGTGTGTGTGTGTGTGTGTGTGTGTGTATGTGTGTGTGTGTGTGTGTGTGTGTGTGTGTGTGTGTGTGTGTGTGTGTGTGTGTGTGTGTGTGTGTGTGTGTGTGTGTGTGTGTGTGTTCCACTGTTACACTCGCGAGTTCCAGTTGCCGTTTTTTCAGCGAACTTCACAGTCGCCGGCAGTCCGCTGAAAAATCGCCCGTGGGACAGGCCCTGATATGGCTGTATGGTCAGTGAGAAGCAAAGCTTCCGCTTTGATTGACGTAAGCTTCGACCTAAATTTTCAGGCATCTAGAAGTGACTAGCTTCCACTACTGGTGCACCTCCATTGTCATTGTCAGAGTGGATATTACAATTGGTGTTCAATTACGCTGGACGACAACGTAATGCATAATGCACTCTAAACCGAGCATCATTTCAACGTTAATTTATAACGCGCAAGACCGCATCCAGGAGAATTAGTAACACCATGATATTAGTATAATTTTATAAACCGTACCTTTCGTCAGTCAGATTACGGTCGAACTTAACTGTTACACCAAAACCCAAATTCCTGTGTGATCAAACATTCAAGAAGCGCCTCTAAGTTGGATTAACGTTTTCCGTCGAAAAGGATACTTTCTCTATTTCCCTTACGTCCGCGACGCTTATTTTTTAATTTGCATTCCTTGTGTATTCCATCACAATCCAAACAAAATCCAACCCAGTTGTCATACTGCTGACGACCTCCATGTTGAATTAGCACGCCAATGATTTTCGCCCATTGATAGGAATATATGGTGTCCTGTTGAATTCTCAGACCACGAATCTCCAGTGCGAAAACATTTCTGCTTTCTGAGCCTGATGTGAATGCCCCTCCTACTTTCCTCTGAAGTTTAGTGGTTGGGATGAGTTGTCCCGTTAAATGATGCTGCCACTGTTGTTTGATTGTCAGCAATGGACCAGAAAGCATTTTTGCTGATGTAGATTCAATGGCATTGTTGATCGTCGATATTTCCCGAGGGCCTTGAGAGAATCGCTCTACCCTTATTCCAGTTTCACTAGACATCCTCTGTTTTGGTCCGCCCACCATTTCGACAACCCAGGATAAAAATACTTTCCAAGTAAAATGGCGTCGCAACTGTATTTCTTCCTGTCTAATTTACCGTGTTCTGTTTAAACAATGTGGTCTGCTCTTCATTAAAGAAACCTAATTAGTTTGTTCTCCTCCGCCCTCGCAGACTGGCATTCGAATGGTGTTTTCTTAACTCTCAAACTGCGTGTCAGGAAATTAATCGCAATATGATCATCACCCATTAGTCGTTTTGCCAGGGAAACACAATGGCGCAGCGGTAGAGCTGCTCCCTTATACCGCCAGAGACCCGGGTTCGATCCTAACTACGGGTGCGGTCTGTATGGAGTTTGTGCGTTCTCCCTTGGCCTTGTCACATGTGACAATAAAGCATCCCATTCCGTCCCATTCCAAGCAAATGCATTTCAAAGACGTAGAGGTTCGTAGATGAAATGATTTCTGTAAATTTGACATTGTCCCTGGTGTATAGGATAGTGTAAGTGTACAGGGTGCTCGCTGGGTGCGATCTCGATGGGCCGAAGCCCCTGGTTCTACACTCTTTCTCTAACGTCTATGTGCAAGATGGCAGAGAGGAAATAATGGCACTGACTGAACTTGATCAGGTTGGCAGGGTAAGATTGATGAGATGTCATAGAGATCAGAGTTTGGAGCCAGCTATTTCAACCACGCGGCCGATATCTAACGTCCCTATGCACAAACAACGCAGGTGTCGGTACGTTGGTGGGGAGATGGATGCAGAGATTCTTCAGCGGCGCACAAAAGCTGAAATAGTGTGGATGGTTATTGGCGATCCAAGATAGGAATTTTGACGTTATTCATTGATGTTCGGGTCATTGAAAATAGCTCGCAACCGTGGTGAGCCGCACGTTGCATTCGCCTTTCTAATGCGAGGCCTTGACTACTTGGTAAAGATGATTTACTGCCTTTAATAATGGGTCTGATGAGAAGCTCGAGTAGTGGTGTGCATTGTGCTGGACGCCATGCGTATTATTTTTAACATAATGTCATACTGAGGATCGTATATAGACACAAAAAAACTTCCAGTAACTCAGCGGGCGAGACAGCATCTCTGGAGAAAAGGAATGATTGACGTTTCGGATAGAGTCCATTTTTCAGACTGGAGAGTCAGGGGAAATGGAAACGAGATATACAGACAGTGATGTAGGGAGATATAGAATAGACGAATTAAAGAATGCAGTGACCAGTGGGATGCCGCAAGGTTCTGTGCTGTGACCCCAGTTATTTACAATATATATTAACGATTTGGACGAGGGAATTAAATGTGACATCTCCAAGTTTGCGGATGACACTCGGCTGTATGGTAGTGTGAGATACGATGAGGATGCTATGAGGCTGCAGGGTGACTTGGATAGGTTGGGTGAGTCGGCAGATGCATGGCAGATGCAGTATAATGTGGATATATGAGAGGTTATCCACTTTAGTGGCAAGAACAGAAGGCATATTAATATCCTAATGGTGTCAGATGTGGAAAAGGGGAGGTGCAACGAGACCTGGGTGTGCTTGTCCATCAGTCACTGAAAGTGAGCGTGCAGGTACAGCATGCAGTGAAGAAAGCTACTGGCATGTTGGCCTTCATTGCGAGAGGATTTGAGTATAGGCGCAAGGAGGTCCTACTGCGGTTGTACAGGGCCCTGGTGTAACCGCACCTAGAGTATAGTGTGCAATTTTGGCCTCCTCATTTGAGGAATAACGTTATTGCTATTGGGTGAGTGCAGCGTAGGTTAATTCACGGGATGGCGGGACTGACATATGATGAAATAATTGGTCGATTGGCCTTGCATTCGCTGGAATTTAGAAGGATTGGAAGTGATCTTATAGGAACATATAACATTCTTAAATGATTCGACCGGCTAGATGCAGGAAAAATATTCCCGATGTTGATGAAGTCCAAAACCAGGGGTCACAATTTTAGAATAAGGGGAGCCGATTTATGACCGAGATGAGGAAAACTATTTTCACCCAGTTAGTTGTGAACCTGTGGGATTCTCTGCCACAGAAGGGAGTGGAGGCCAATTCGCTCGATGTTTTCAAGAGAGAGTTAGATTTTGCTCTTAGAGCAATAGGAATCTAGGGATATGGGTAAAAATCAGGAACGGGTTGCTGACCTTAGATGATCAGCAGTCATCATATTGGCTGGCGGTGCTGGCTCGAAGGGCCGAATCGCCTACTCTTGCACTTTTTTTCTATTTTTTTGTGTTTCTAAGATATGAAAAAAAGTTTCTTATCTTTGAATGAGTTGTAGAGTATGAGACTGAAGAAGAGGACTTGGAATCAACTGCGACTTAGGTGAGGGAGGGATGGAGTGAGAAAGAATGCAAAGGCTACTTGAAGTGAGAGAAATCAATATTCATACTACTGGGTTTTCAGCTGTCTAAGCGAAATATGAGACGCTGTTCCTCCAATTTGTGTTTGGCCTCGCTCTGACAATGTAGGAGGCCTAGGAGCCACACATTAGGGTGGGAATGGGATGGGGAATTAAAGTCTTTGGCAAGCGGGAGATCGGGAAATTCCAGGCGGACTGAGATAAGGTGTTCAGCGAAACGATCGAAGAGCCTGCGCTTGGTGTCGCCGATATATAGGAGCCAACACCTGGAACAGCGGACACAGTAGATGAGGTTGGAGGAGATGCATGTGAATCCTTACCTCACCCGAAAAGTCTGCCCGGGTCCTTGGACGGTGTCGAGGGAGGAGGTATAGGGACAGGCGTTGTAGCTCACGCGTTTGCAGGGGAAAGTACCCAGAAAGAGCGGGTGAGGAGGGGGGGGGTATTAACGGGAAGGACATGTTAACCAGTGAGTTTCGGAGGAAACGGTCTCTGCGGTAAACGGATAGGGTTGAAGACGGGAAGATATGGCTCGTGGTGGTATCCCGTTGGAGGTGGCGGAAATATTGGAGGATTAAGTGCTTATACGATGACTGATGGGGTGAAATGTGCGGTCTGGGGGACACTGTCCCTGTTGCGACTGGGGGAGGGGAGCAAGAGCGGAGCTGTGGGATATCGAGAAGACCCTAGTGAGGGACTAATCTATAATGTAAGTGGTGAACCCTGGTGACTAAAGAAAAAGTACATCTCAGATGTCATGGTTGTAACACTTCATCGTGGGCGCAGATGCGGCGTGGACGGAGGAATTGGGAGTAGTGCATAGAGTCTTTACAGGAGGCAGAGTGGGAAGAAATGTAGTCAAGATAGCTGTGGGAGTCAGTACGTTTATAGTTAATGCGGGTCGATGATCTATCTCTTGTGATGGAGACGGTGTGATTAAGAAACGGTAGGGAGATATCGGATTTGGTCCAAGTGAATTTGAGTGCGGGATGAAAATTAGTTGTGTAGTTAATGACGTCCGGCAGTTCTGCGTGGGTGAAGGAGCTAGCCCCGAAGCAGTCATCAATGTTTCAAGCGGTAGCTCTTCCGCCCTCTCAGCTGTTATTATGGATTCAAAGCAGCAAATCAACCTGACGGGACTGGTACATTCTGATTTATACCACTAGTTATTCGTCAATCAGCGCTTAAAACCTATTCAACCAAAACAACCCTGAACACTGATCAACGTCATTCCATTGTGAGACAATAGTGAAAGGCACACTCGGAGAACAAGGTTAGATATTTGGTTTTGAGAAGACTTCAGTCTTTAATGTCAAAGAGAACATCGAACAAATCAAATTGAATCGACATTGAAATTAACATTTGTCAACGATTCAGAGACAATTCCATAATTTCCATTAAGTGCGGTAAATTCGATTTCGCATGTCACAAGGAACTGCCTGCAACATCCTGAGATAAAGAGATTGATCACAATATAAACATGACCTTAGATATTACATATTGGCTTAATTGATAACAAGTGCAAATGTCATATAAGTCTGTCATGGGCTTTTAATTCCTATGTAATATGAGTTATGTGAGCTGCTTAACGGGACATTGCATGTCAATAAGAACGAACAACTAATCTGGAGCATATTCTGCCAGAGCGACCGCTTCCTTCCCGAAATCACGGTTTAATGTAAATCGGCATCTGGTGGAGCACATTTAAAAACTATTGATAATGAAGCAGGAAATAACATTACAATATAACTTCATTTCAGGAGTCCTACCATTACAGGTCCCCTAATTTGAGGAAGGACATTTGCTATTCAGGGAGTGCAGCGTAAGTTTACAAGGTTAATTCCCGGGATGGCGGGGCTGTCATATGCTGAGGGAACCTTGCGTCACTTTCTTCCAGGTGTTATAGGAATGTCGTGAGGCTCTGTCAGGATTCGTCAATCTGGTCCACATTTGGTTCCTGCATTTGAATGCTCAGATTTGACGTGGAATATTGTAAAGTTTTTGAAGAATGGGTTATATAAGCAGACGGTATCTATTCAGCAGAAAAGAGAGAGCGGGGCCTATCTCTATCTGAAATATGGGCCATTTAGTTGTACAAACCGTCAGATCCTCTGCACATGAATTGAACTTATGCACATTACCGCGGTAAAATCCGTAGACTGTCAATATCTCCTTCCTATAAAAATATAGATTATGTATCTACCCTGGCTTGTATGAACATCAGCAATTCTCGTAACTTCAGAGATGTTGCGGAATTTTTCAAATGCGTAGATACTGGAGGCCGCTCTGGTAGAAGTGAACATCAGGTTCCAGACGACCTCCCTATCCGTAGAGCAATAGGGACACGGGCGGTGTTCATTTTAAAGCACAGGGCGTAGGTCTGCGAAGGGCGGGGGCTGCCAACACGCCCTTACGCCGTAATGTTTTATCCGAATATGCGTGACATGTTTTGAAATGTTTTGGAAACATAGGTGTGATTTTCTTTCAATGCTCCCTCTTCACCAGAGATCCATAAAGTCACACTCGGGAAGACGTGTTACGTTATTTTAAACATCATTTCATAAGTTTCATTAACTTTCCTGTTTGCGCGACGGGCCATTGAAGTTCGTGAAGGAGCTGCTCTCTGAACTTCCCCTGGGTGACGGTGTAAATCAGTGTGTTTGTACAGGTGTTCAGCAGCTGCAACATAACTCCAGTTACTTCAAATGTTGCATATGGGTTTGTGAAACCTCGCATCCAACTTCCGTTGATACATCGATAGTAAACAAAATAAGATACAGTTGTGACCCAGAGCAGGATAAAGCTGCTGGAGATTGCAAAGAGTAACATTATTGACCGTTTACGGCTTTCCGTCTCCGGGTCTACACGACTGAGATCGCGAAGCCTTCTGCGGACCCGATTTGCCATTAAAATACGTCTCGCCGTGTGCGCATTAAGGAACAAAATCAAACAGAATGGAATCACTGGGGTCAACAACGCCTCGGTCCAAGAATATGCGATCCATGCGGGCAGGTAATAGAAGTCCGATCGGATTCTGCAGCCCCACAGTAAACCATTCTTGTTGTGGAAAGAATTATAAGAGAAAGGCCTGGGAGCGTTCTGTAAACAGAAGAAGGTACATAGGGTCACCATAACCACCGCCGCGGTTCTGTCGGTACAGTATCTGGATCTCAGATTCTGTTTGGAGATGGCCACAAACCTATCAAATGTGAATGCGACCGTGAACCATACGGAACAGTCCACGGCCGCGGCGGACAGGAAGAGAATAAACTTGCACACAGGAGTTAAGTACAGGAATGTGTTCCGCCAATAAATAACGGCAATCCGATTTAAAATCACTTCGCAGACAATCACCGTGAGGTCCGCCGTCGCCATAGCCACCAGATAACGAGTGATGCATTTGGAGAGACCGCACTTTCCTTTGGACAGGACCACAATCGCCAATAGATTCACTAGGGGAGTAAGAAATAAGCAATTGTGATTATGTGGACAGAAAAACTTCGAGTTGAGTAATGGGTGTGTATATATTGTTATTTTGCTTTCCTAATATTGTGAACAGGATGGCATGGACGGAGATTCCTTTGGTTTGAAGGCAATCCCTTATACTGCTCTCACGAAGAAATATTCCACCTTAACTATGAATTAATCAACTGAGAAACGGTTTGAACGGAAGTGTAGTATGAGCAACAAGACTAAAATTAATGTTAATGTGGCGCACCTTTCGGATCGGCATTTGCTTACCGGGTTTGCAACGTTTGAAGGGGGCCGTGTATAATAGAGATTACCTGCACGCGATGCGGTAATCGCGATTCAGTTAAAATTAACGAAATTTAAAGGCATAACATGGGAGACTAGATGGAAACAAAAATAGATGCGGGAAATGCAATCGCCCGAGGTATAACCAGATGCAGCCTTTGTCGCTCAGCTTACTTGGCTGTTACTTCACTTAACAATAATGCAAGAATAATTCTATACCAGTCCCAGTAAACGGCAAACGATGAAATATATTAAAAGCATACAATAACTACATTATCTTCCGGTTATTCCCCAAACCCCGTTCCATGGGGCAACCTTGCATTTAGCACATTTCGTCACACTATTTTCACATTATCTTCAACATTACCGCAACCCAATCAATTGTCGTCACGGTTATCCCACATACACCCGTCAAGTGACATACCGGGCACTCCAATTGATGCCAGGATTGGGTAATAATAATATTCAACCGACAAGTGCCGTATCAGACCCATTTCTCCTTCAAAGCGACCTCGGAAATGCAGTACAAAGCTTACAGATGTTACAGTGGGAGGTTAAACCGCTGAACATTTATAAGCCAAGAAAAAGATTAACGAGTTATTGAGAACACCTCCCTGTGGACATTCATTACGGATTTTGCTCCCGTGTGAATGTAATACGTCAACAATCACAAGGGTGGTCGTTCATTGCACATGCACCAATTTAGCACGTACAGAATAAAGGAACTCTAAAGTAGGATTGCGAACAATATTTCTAAATTTAAATATGTTCCACGAGGTTGCAGCTGCAGAAAGGTCGGACAAAAATATCATTCAACAACAAACGATACGATTAAATAGTTTATGTGGAGGGTGTAAGAAGGAATTGCAGATGCTGGTTTCAACCGTAGGTAGACACAGAATGCTGGAGTAACTTAGCGGGACAGGCAGCATCTCTGGAGAGAAAGTATGGGTGACGTTTCGGATCGAGACCCCTTCTTCAGTCTGAAGAAGGACTCGACTAGAAACGCCACTCAATTCCTTCTCTCCAGAGATGCTGCCCGTCCCGCTGCGTTACTCCAGCTTTTTGTTTCTATATTTAGTTTATTTTCAGACCTTGAACCATTGTTCCCAGACACTAACCCAATCCCTTTACATCTACCCATTATCAATTTCGTCCCAGGTGTTTCCACGTGGCACTGTTGAAAAATAAAGTAGAAAGGTTCTTGTGAGTGTTCTTATTTACATTATTCAGGGGGAAAGTTCAGGGAGAAACCTATGTCCTCTGGTCCCCGATGCACCTGCACTTGAATGAGACTTTGCGCATCTAGCCGATCATTTCGTCTCATGATTTTGTACGCCTCTATAAGATCACCGCTGATCCACTATCGTTCCATGGAATTGAGACCCAACCTAAACTTCTCCCTATAGCTCACACCCTCTGGTCCTGGCAAAATGTTCGTAAATCTTTTCTGAACCCTTTCAAGCTTGACCATATCTTTGACAATATATGACTCGCAAACTTAACAACATTTTCTAAATGCAGTCTCACCAACGTCTTATAAACCTGCAACATTCTATCCATAAACTCTGACTCCCGTGCAGGCTCGGAGGGCCAAATGGCCTCTTCCTGCACCTCTTTTCTACGTTTTCAATGTTAATCAAGAATCTATCTGTCTATCTATGCCTTTAAAATATCCACCGACTTGGCCTCCGCAGCCTTCTATGGCAAAGTATTCCACAAATTCACCAACCACTGACAAATATATCTCCTCATCTCCTTCCCAAAAGTACGTCCTTCAATTCTGATGCTATGGCCTCCAGTCCTAGACTCCCCCAATGGTAGAAACATCCTCTCCACTTCCTCTGCATCCAAGCCTTTCACTATACAGTGTACTCCATCTCGTTGATGCCGAATATGTTTGCAATCAATGCAGGTCTAGCTGACTGGGGGGAGATCGGATTACCCTCCCCTCATTCAGTTTCTGTTTTGTGTTTACTTTACAACAGTCGTCGCACCCAGTCGACTTCAAGTGGAGTTTAATTGAGAAACTCCAAACATTTATCACGGAGGATCGGCGGAACAGCTTGACATCAAGGAAATTGAGCGCATAATATTCGATACAGGACGTTGGTGAAACGGTGAGTGGAATATTGTCTAGGTCAGAATAACTTAGGATGGATATAATTAAGTGGAGAGCGGCAGAATATAACCAAAACGGATTTTGCCAGGACTGGGGAATTTAAATTGTGACAGACTGGATAGGTTGGGATTTCTTTATCTCTGCAGCGAACAAGACTGACAGCTCACCTTCAGAAATGTATAATTTTATTACGAGACATTAATATGATCATGGCAGGAGGAACTGCCAAGTTATTATCCAAACGGAAAGGAGGCATGAGTTAGCAAAAATTGAGAGTTGGATATTGAGTGCGGAAGACTGAAATGTGCCCAACAAAAAGTGATGTGTCGATCGTCCTTCTCTTGCACTTTGCTTCTAAAGGATAGAGGGTAGAGGGCAAAAGTGGATCGAGAAGATAATAACAGTGGCACGTAACAGGAAGCTGAGGATTGCTCCTACGCTCTAAAATGATGTGTTCTGCAAACAAAATAATTAGTTTTTTTTTAATGTAGAGCAGACAACATTGTTTACACCGAACACAGTAAATTAGACTAGAAGAAATACAGTTGTGTCGCCATTTTATTTGGAAATAATTTTTATTTTGGATTGTCGAAATGGAGAAGGTGAAATATCAGATATGGCACCTCCTATGTTCACAATGGCATCTCCTGTATGGGAATGTACTGCGTGTTGGATAGCCCGTCGCAGGCGTTGCTCTACGTGGGACCTTTCCAGTTATATGAATGGCAAAAGAGCGTTTCCCTGACCGGGAATCGAACCAGGGCCGCGGCGGTGAAAGCGCCGAATCCTAACCATGAGACCACCAGGGTATATTTTTAAGAAGGAACTGCAGATGCTGGAAAATCGAGGGTAGCCAAAAATGCTGGAGAAACTCAGCGGGTGAGGTAGCATCTATGAAGCGAAGGAAATGGGCAACGTTTCGGGCCGAAACCCTTCTTCAAACCACTTCAAATCCAATATGTCGAAGCTGCCCCCACACACATTATATTGTCTCTCAAACGCTTCAGGTTCAGGGCCCGTTCTATTAGCTAAGTTGATCGCCTCAACGCCAGTGCCTGAAAGACAACGGCAGTGGTGAGCACCGGGAGAAAAGGCAACATGATAAAATAACGAACAGCTTTCCTTTATTTCCTGATAGCATGCCCTAATATTCAAGGTTGCAAGGTTATTTTATTCTCACATGTCCCAAATAAGGTACAGTGAAATGTCAGTTGCCATACAGCCATACTAAGTGAAAAGCAAAAAGTCTGTGCCGAGCTTCCGCTTTGATTGTTCTAACCTTCGACCTCAAGTTTCAGGGATCTAGAAGTGACAAGCCTCGAATACTGGTGCGCCTCGGTTGTCATTGCAGACTGGATGTTACGATTGGTGTTCAATTACGCTGGCCGACAACGTAATGCATAATGTACTCTAAACCGAGCATCATTTCAACGTTATTTTATAACGCGCAATACCGCATCCAGGAGAATTAGTAACACCATGATATTAGTGAAATTTTATAAACCCGTACCTTTCGTCAGTCAGATTACGGCCGAACTGACTGTTACATCAAATCCCAAATTCATGTGTAATCAAACTTTCAGGAAGCGCCTCCTTGCTGGATTAACACTTTCCGTTGAAAAGGAAACTTTCTCTATTTCCCTTACGTCCGCGACCATTATTTTTTAATTTGAATTGCTTGTATATTCCATCACAGTCCAAACAAAATCCAACCCAGCTGCAATACTGCTGAGTACCTCCACGTTAAATTAGCACGTCAACGATTTTCGCCCATTGATAGGAACATATGTCCGCGTTGCAGTGGCAGCATCAGTTACAGTGCGAAAACAGTTCTGCTTTCTGAGCCTGTTGTGAAAGCCCCTCCCACTTTCTTCTGAAGTTCAGTAGTTGGGATGAGTTGTCCCGTTAACTGATGCTGCCACTGTTGTTTGATTGTCAGCAATGGCCCAGAAAGCATTATTGCTGATGTAGATTCAATGGCATTTTTGTTCGTCGATGTTTCCCCGAGGGCCTTGAGAGAATCGCTCTGCCGTTATTCCAGTTTCACTGGACATCCTCTGTTCTCGTCCGCCCTCCATTTAGACAACCTATGATAAAAAATACTTTCCAAGTAAAATGGCGTCGCAACTGTATTTCTTCCAGTCTAATTTACCGTGTTCGGTTTATACAATGTGGTCTGCTCTACATTAAAGAAACCTAATTAGTTTGTTCTCGTCCGCCCTCGCAGACTGGCATTCGAATGGTTTCAACCTGCGTGCCAGGATATTAATCGCAATATGATCATAATCCTTTAGTCTTTTTGCCAGGGAAGCACAATGGCGCAGTGGTAGAGCTGCTCCCTTAAGGCGCCAGAGACCCGGGTTCGATCCTAACTACGGGAGTGGCCCTCTACGGAGTTTGTGCGTTCTCTCATTGGTCACATGGTTTTTCACCGTGTGATTGCTCCTACGCCCTAAAATGACGTGTTCTGCAAACAAAATAAATCGTTTTTTTAATGTAGAGCAGACAACATTGTTTACACCGAACACAGTAAATTAGACTAGAAGAAATACAGTTGTGTCGCCATTTTATTTGGAAATAATTTTTATTTTGGATTGTCGAAATGGAGAAGGTGAAATATCAGATATGGCACCTCCTATGTTCACAATGGCATCTCCTGTATGGGAATGTACTGCGTGTTGGATAGCCCGTCGCAGGCGTTGCTCTACGTGGGACCCTTCCAGTTATATGAATGGCAAAAGAGCGTTTCCCTGACCGGGAATCGAACCAGGGCCGCGGCGGTGAAAGCGCCGAATCCTAACCATGAGACCACCAGGGTATATTTTTAAGAAGGAACTGCAGATGCTCGAAAATCGAGGGTAGACAAAAATGCTGGAGAAACTCGGCGGGTGAGGTAGCATCTATGAAGCGAAGGAAATGGGCAACGTTTCGGGCCGAAACCCTTCTTCAAACCACTTCAAATCCAATATGTCGAAGCTGCCCCCACACACATTATATTGTCTCTCAAACGCTTCAGGTTCAGGGCCCGTTCTATTAGCTAAGTTGATCGCCTCAACGCCAGTGCCTGAAAGACAACGGCAGTGGTGAGCACCGGGAGAAAAGGCAACATGATAAAATAACGAACAGCTTTCCTTTATTTCCTGATAGCATGCCCTAATATTCAAGGTTGGCAAGGTTATTTTATTCTCACATGTCCCAAATAAGGTACAGTGAAATGTCAGTTGCCATACAGCCATACTAAGTGAAAAGCAAAAAGTCTGTGCCGAGCTTCCGCTTTGATTGTTCTAACCTTCGACCTCAAGTTTCAGGGATCTAGAAGTGACAAGCCTCGAATACTGGTGCGCCTCGGTTGTCATTGCAGACTGGATGTTACGATTGGTGTTCAATTACGCTGGCCGACAACGTAATGCATAATGTACTCTAAACCGAGCATCATTTCAACGTTATTTTATAACGCGCAATACCGCATCCAGGAGAATTAGTAACACCATGATATTAGTGAAATTTTATAAACCCGTACCTTTCGTCAGTCAGATTACGGCCGAACTGACTGTTACATCAAATCCCAAATTCATGTGTAATCAAACTTTCAGGAAGCGCCTCCTTGCTGGATTAACACTTTCCGTTGAAAAGGAAACTTTCTCTATTTCCCTTACGTCCGCGACCATTATTTTTTAATTTGAATTGCTTGTATATTCCATCACAGTCCAAACAAAATCCAACCCAGCTGCAATACTGCTGAGTACCTCCACGTTAAATTAGCACGTCAACGATTTTCGCCCATTGATAGGAACATATGTCCGCGTTGCAGTGGCAGCATCAGTTACAGTGCGAAAACAGTTCTGCTTTCTGAGCCTGTTGTGAAAGCCCCTCCCACTTTCTTCTGAAGTTCAGTAGTTGGGATGAGTTGTCCCGTTAACTGATGCTGCCACTGTTGTTTGATTGTCAGCAATGGCCCAGAAAGCATTATTGCTGATGTAGATTCAATGGCATTTTTGTTCGTCGATGTTTCCCCGAGGGCCTTGAGAGAATCGCTCTGCCGTTATTCCAGTTTCACTGGACATCCTCTGTTCTCGTCCGCCCTCCATTTAGACAACCTATGATAAAAAATACTTTCCAAGTAAAATGGCGTCGCAACTGTATTTCTTCCAGTCTAATTTACCGTGTTCGGTTTATACAATGTGGTCTGCTCTACATTAAAGAAACCTAATTAGTTTGTTCTCGTCCGCCCTCGCAGACTGGCATTCGAATGGTTTCAACCTGCGTGCCAGGATATTAATCGCAATATGATCATAATCCTTTAGTCTTTTTGCCAGGGAAGCACAATGGCGCAGTGGTAGAGCTGCTCCCTTAAGGCGCCAGAGACCCGGGTTCGATCCTAACTACGGGAGTGGCCCTCTACGGAGTTTGTGCGTTCTCTCATTGGTCACATGGTTTTTCACCGTGTGATTGCTCCTACGCCCTAAAATGACGTGTTCTGCAAACAAAATAAATCGTTTTTTTAATGTAGAGCAGACAACATTGTTTACACCGAACACAGTAAATTAGACTAGAAGAAATACAGTTGTGTCGCCATTTTATTTGGAAATAATTTTTATTTTGGATTGTCGAAATGGAGAAGGTGAAATATCAGATATGGCACCTCCTATGTTCACAATGGCATCTCCTGTATGGGAATGTACTGCGTGTTGGATAGCCCGTCGCAGGCGTTGCTCTACGTGGGACCCTTCCAGTTATATGAATGGCAAAAGAGCGTTTCCCTGACCGGGAATCGAACCAGGGCCGCGGCGGTGAAAGCGCCGAATCCTAACCATGAGACCACCAGGGTATATTTTTAAGAAGGAACTGCAGATGCTCGAAAATCGAGGGTAGACAAAAATGCTGGAGAAACTCGGCGGGTGAGGTAGCATCTATGAAGCGAAGGAAATGGGCAACGTTTCGGGCCGAAACCCTTCTTCAAACCACTTCAAATCCAATATGTCGAAGCTGCCCCCACACACATTATATTGTCTCTCAAACGCTTCAGGTTCAGGGCCCGTTCTATTAGCTAAGTTGATCGCCTCAACGCCAGTGCCTGAAAGACAACGGCAGTGGTGAGCACCGGGAGAAAAGGCAACATGATAAAATAACGAACAGCTTTCCTTTATTTCCTGATAGCATGCCCTAATATTCAAGGTTGGCAAGGTTATTTTATTCTCACATGTCCCAAATAAGGTACAGTGAAATGTCAGTTGCCATACAGCCATACTAAGTGAAAAGCAAAAAGTCTGTGCCGAGCTTCCGCTTTGATTGTTCTAACCTTCGACCTCAAGTTTCAGGGATCTAGAAGTGACAAGCCTCGAATACTGGTGCGCCTCGGTTGTCATTGCAGACTGGATGTTACGATTGGTGTTCAATTACGCTGGCCGACAACGTAATGCATAATGTACTCTAAACCGAGCATCATTTCAACGTTGTTTTATAACGCGCAATACCGCATCCAGGAGAATTAGTAACACCATGATATTAGTGAAATTTTATAAACCCGTACCTTTCGTCAGTCAGATTACGGCCGAACTGACTGTTACATCAAATCCCAAATTCATGTGTAATCAAACTTTCAGGAAGCGCCTCCTTGTTGGATTAACACTTTCCGTTGAAAAGGAAACTTTCTCTATTTCCCTTACGTCCGCGACCATTATTTTTAATTTGAATTGCTTGTATATTCCATCACAGTCCAAACAAAATCCAACCCAGCTGTAATACTGCTGAGTACCTCCACGTTAAATTAGCACGTCAACGATTTTCGCCCGTTGATAGGAACATATGTCCGCGTTGCAGTGGCAGCATCAGTTACAGTGCGAAAACAGTTCTGCTTTCTGAGCCTGATGTGAAAGCCCCTCCCACTTTCTTCTGAAGTTCAGTAGTTGGGATGAGTTGTCCCGTTAACTGATGCTGCCACTGTTGTTTGATTGTCAGCAATGGCCCAGAAAGCATTATTGCTGATGTAGATTCAATGGCATTTTTGTTCGTCGATGTTTCCCCGAGGGCCTTGAGAGAATCGCTCTGCCGTTATTCCAGTTTCACTGGACATCCTCTGTTCTCGTCCGCCCTCCATTTAGACAACCTATGATAAAAAATACTTTCCAAGTAAAATGGCGTCGCAACTGTATTTCTTCCAGTCTAATTTACCGTGTTCGGTTTATACAATGTGGTCTGCTCTACATTAAAGAAACCTAATTAGTTTGTTCTCGTCCGCCCTCGCAGACTGGCATTCGAATGGTTTCAACCTGCGTGCCAGGATATTAATCGCAATATGATCATAATCCTTTAGTCTTTTTGCCAGGGAAGCACAATGGCGCAGTGGTAGAGCTGCTCCCTTAAGGCGCCAGAGACCCGGGTTCGATCCTAACTACGGGAGTGGCCCTCTACGGAGTTTGTGCGTTCTCTAACTGGTCACATGGTTTTTCACCGTGTGATTGCTCCTACGCCCTAAAATGATGTGTTCTGCAAACAAAATAAATCGTTTTTTTTAATGTAGAGCAGACAACATTGTTTACACCGAACACAGTAAATTAGACTAGAAGAAATACAGTTGTGTCGCCATTTTATTTGGAAATAATTTTTATTTTGGATTGTCGAAATGGAGAAGGTGAAATATCAGATATGGCACCTCCTATGTTCACAATGGCATCTCCTGTATGGGAATGTACTGCGTGTTGGATAGCCCGTCGCAGGCGTTGCTCTACGTGGGACCTTTCCAGTTATATGAATGGCAAAAGAGCGTTTCCCTGACCGGGAATCGAACCAGGGCCGCGGCGGTGAAAGCGCCGAATCCTAACCATGAGACCACCAGGGTATATTTTTAAGAAGGAACTGCAGATGGTCGAAAATCGACGGTAGACAAAAATGCTGGAGAAACTCAGCGGGTGAGGTAGCATCTATGAAGCGAAGGAAATGGGCAACGTTTCGGGCCGAAACCCTTCTTCAAACCACTTCAAATCCAAATATGTCGAAGCTGCCCCCCACACACATTATATTGTCTCTCAAACGCTTCAGGTTCAGGGCCCGTTCTATTAGCTAAGTTAATCGCCTCAACGCCAGTGCCTGAAAGACAACGGCAGTGGTGAGCACCGGGAGAAAAGGCAACATGATAAAATAACGAACAGCTTTCCTTTATTTCCTGATAGCATGCCCTAATATTCAAGGTTGCAAGGTTATTTTATTCTCACATGTCCCAAATAAGGTACAGTGAAATGTCAGTTGCCCTACAGCCATACTAAGTGAAAAGCAAAAAGTCTGTGCCGAGCTTCCCTTTGATTGTTCTAACCTTCGACCTCAAGTTTCAGGGATCTAGAAGTGACAAGCCTCGGATACTGGTGCGCCTCGGTTGTCATTGCAGACTGGATGTTACGATTGGTGTTCAATTACGCTGGCCGACAACGTAATGCATAATGCACTCTAAACCGAGCATCATTTCAACGTTATTTTATAACGCGCAATACCGCATCCAGGATAATTAGTAACACCATGATATTAGGGAAATTTTATAAACCCGTACCTTTCGTCAGTCAGATTACGGCCGAACTGTCTGTTACATCAAATCCCAAATTCCTGTGTAATCAAACTTTCAGGAAGCGCCTCCTTGTTGGATTAACACTTTCCGTTGAAAAGGAAACTTTCTCTATTTCCCTTACGTCCGCGACCCTTATTTGTAATTTGAATTGCTTATATATTCCATCACAGTCCAAACAAAATCCAACCCAGCTGTAATACTGCTGAGTACCTCCACGTTAAATTAGCACGTCAACGATTTTCGCCCATTGATAGGAACATATGTCCGCGTTGCACTGGCAGCATCAGTTACATTGCGAAAACAGTTCTGCTTTCTGAGCCTGATGTGAAAGCCCCTCCCACTTTCTTCTGAAGTTCAGTAGTTGGGATGAGTTGTCCCGTTAACTGATGCTGCCACTGTTGTTTGATTGTCAGCAATGGCCCAGAAAGCATTATTGCTGATGTAGATTCAATGGCATTTTTGTTCGTCGATGTTTCCCCGAGGGCCTTGAGAGAATCGCTCTGCCGTTATTCCAGTTTCACTGGACATCCTCTGTTCTCGTCCGCCCTCCATTTAGACAACCCATGATAAAAAATACTTTCCAAGTAAAATGGCGTCGCAACTGTATTTCTTCCAGTTTAATTTACCGTGTTCGGTTTATACAATGTGGTCTGCTCTACATTAAAGAAACCTAATTAGTTTGTTCTCGTCCGCCATCGCAGACTGGCATTCGAATGGTTTCAACCTGCGTGCCAGGATATTAATCGCAATATGATCATAATCCTTTAGTCTTTTTGCCAGGGAAGCACAATGGCGCAGTGGTAGAGCTGCTCCCTTATGGCGCCAGAGACCCGGGTTCGATCCTAACTACGGGAGTGGCCCTCTACGGAGTTTGTGCGTTCTCTCACTGGTCACATGGTTTTTCACCGTGTGATCCAGTTTCTTCCCACTCTCAATGAGGGAGGGGGAAGAATAATGGAGGACTTGGCGTGGGATGACCACTGGGAGGTGGGTGAATTAACAATGGTGGACCAAGTGAGGGGGCGGGGGAGAGGAGGGGGTGAACAAAGGGGGAGCCGGCCGGAGTACATTGTAACTTTTCAGCACCTGATCTGGTGACTATTTGCATACCCTGGGTATGCAAGCAAGAATTTCACTATGACTGGTCAAATGTGACAATAAAGCATTCCATCCCATTCCATCCCATTCCATTCCAATGCATTCCAAATATGTACAGGTTGGTAGGTTAATTGATTTCTGTAAATTTGACATTGTCTCTAGTGGGTAGGATAATGTAAGTGTACGAGGTGATCGCTGGGTACGACGTCGGTGGGCCGAAGGGCCTGTTTCTACACTCTTTCCCTAACGTCTATGTGCAGAAGTTCAGAGAGGAAACAATGGCACTGACTGAACTTGATCAGGTTGGCAGTGTAAGATTGATGAGATGTCACAGAGATCAGAGTTTGGGGCCAGCTATTTCAACTACGCGTCCGATATCTAGAGTCCCTGTGCACAAACAATGGAGGCGTCGGTATGTTGGAATGTTGGTGACGTCACCATCCTGAATGGCAGCATAAGATAGCAGCTCCTCTGAAAAATACTTATTTAGCCCTGTTAGTTTGTCAACTTTAACATTTATTGAGAATAACACCTGATAAAAGGGGCAAGAACGGGAAAACGAGATGTAAACAAGAAAAGCGCCGCTGAACAATCCGAAAACAAAGAAAACACGGACGGCTCACCTACAAAGGTACAAGATGGCGGAGCTAGCAACAACCCGCACCAGAAAGACGTAGAGCTAAGTTTACCCACCTTTTTGGAGGAGATACGGGACTTTTGCAAAGACACAAAAGAACAGCTAATCGATATTAAGGGCGAACACACCAATGTTAATAAAAAAAATAGCGGTGGCGGAGACACGGCTCGAAAGGGTGGAAGACCGTGTGCTAAACGTGAAGCAGGTGCTAGCTAAGATGACAAAAGTGATAAATCAGCAAGAAAACAAGGTACACGACCAAGAAGGGCGATCCAGACGGGAGAATATACGGATATATAATGTTCCCGAAGGAGCCGAGGGGATCGTCTATGGTGGATGTTGTGGTTAAACTATAGCGGGACACATTTGAACTTCCACCCACCACGGAGTTTCACATCGAGAGAGCGCACCGATCGATCGCCCCGGAGACCCAGGACATAAACCACGATTCATAATAATCAGATTTCTCCACTACAAAACGAAAGATGAGACTTAGCGCAAGGCCTGGGGAAAGAAACAAGTGTTTTGAACGAGAGACTAATATACTTCGATCACGATTACGCCCCAGCAGCGCTACAGAAGCGAAAATAATATTCTGAGGCGAAACGGGTGTTAAAGCAGAACAAGATCCGCTTCCAGACGCCGTTCCCCGCCAAGTTACGAGTATTTTACAATGACGAGACACAGCTTTACCAGACGGCGGATGCGGCGACCACTGACACGAGGAACAGAGGACTGCCCGTCAGAGTGACCACACTGAAAGAGCGCCTGGCTGAGCAACTGTTCCGCACTGCGTGGGAGATAGTGGGAAGATCAAGACCGCAGGGGACGGCCGAGGAGCGGGAGAAGGACATCGCGGAGAGACTACGGGTCTTCAGAAGACAGACCTCATCTTCAGAAGGGCTTTAAGATATGGATAACTTTAAAAATGTAGGTGAGCTGAACAGAACTTAAAAGTCGATGGTGCTTTAATTCATTTGTTATGTTGAACTGTTTTCCCCTATTTAAATGAAGATAAGTACAAGGGAGGAATGCACAGGGAAGTGTGTTCTGCTTTATGGACGGAGTTTTTTTTCTTTTTGAATGCTGCAGTGGCGGCCCTCAGCTCACAGATGAGAGAGCTCTCCCCCACAACTAGGCTTTTCCTCAAGCCTACCCCAGGGGCATCCACAGGAGACCCCCTACCTTGGAATAACGCCTTTGTTTTTTCATATGTTCTTTTGTTCTTGTCTGTTCAGGGGGTAGATCTGTTCCAAGGTTAATTCCCGGGATGGCGGGACTGTCATATGCTGAGAGAATGGAGCAGCTGGGCTTGTACACTCTGGAGTTTAGAAGGATGATAGGGAATTCATTGAAACATATAGGACTGTTAAGGGCTTGGATACACTAGAGGCAGGAAACATGTTCCCGATGTTGGGGGAGTCCAGAACCAGAGGCCACAGTTTAAGAATAAGCAGTAAGCCATTTAGAACGGAGACGAGGAAACACCTTTTCTCACGGAGAGTGGTGGGTCTGTGGAATTCTCTGCCCCAGAGGGCGGTGGAGACAGGTTCTCTGGATGCTTTCAAGAGAGAGCTAGATAGGGCTCTTAAAAATAGCGGAGTCAGGGGATAGGGGGAGAAGGCAGGAACGGAGTACTGATTGGGGATGATCAGCCATGATCACATTGAATGGCGGTGCTGGCTCGAAGGGCCAAATGGCCTGCTCCTGCAACTATTGTTTATTGTCTATTGTCTATTATGTCTTATTTCACCATGTTACTGATACACAGAAAGTTAAATACAAATGGCTAGTGGCAAGGTAAAAGTCATCTCTATTAATATGAATGGAATGTTAAACCCAATCAAACGCAGCAACATTCTAACTAGAATAGGAAAGAACAAGCCCTACCTGCAGGAAAGTATACCTACAGGAAACCCATCTAAATGACAAAGAACACGAAAAACTTAAAATAATGGGTTTCACTAACATTTTTTTCTCCTCATATTTTTCGGGACATTGGAGAGGAGTCGCTACTCTCATCTCAAGCAAGTTAAATTTTGAGAAAGTATTTGAAATGAGTGTTAAGGACGGTATATTTATTTTAGTAAAGGGGAATATAGATGGGAATCAAGTTACGTTGCTGAATGTATATGCACCTCCTGGAAGTCATTTTAATTTCTTCCAGAGAATTATTAATATCATGATAACGGAAACGGAAGGCCTTCTTATTTGTGGGGGAGGCCTAAATATACATTTACAACTAGAGCTAGACTCGTCCATTAGAAAGCTCATGATACAAAGTTAATAGACAATAGGTGCAGGAGTAGGACATTCGGTCCTTCGAGCCAGCACCACCATTCAATGTGATCATGGCTGATCATCCCCAATCAATACCCCGTTCCTGCCTTTTCCCCATAGCCGCTGACTCTGCTAGCTTTAAGAACCCTATCCAGCTCTCTCTTTAAAGCATCCAGAGAACCTGCCTCCACCACCCTCTGATGCAGAGAATTCCACACACTCACAACTCTCTGTGAGAAAGTGTTTCCTCCACTCCATTCTAAATGGCTTACCCCTTTTCTTAAACTGTCTTTGCATAAGAAAGTCAAAACTCTTTTTAAAGAGGTCGGTTTAATTGATATATGGCGGGACCTGTTCCCTAATAGAAGTGATTACACCCATTACTCGGCCCCACACGCTCTATACACAATAATATACTATTTTATAACATTTGGAAAGGATAAATATAAAATATACACTTGCGGAATTGGAACAATTAACTGAAGTGACCATGCGCCTATTTACCTATCTGTTGATTTGGACCTACGTCCAAAAAATGCTACATGGTAACTGAACTCGAGCCTACTCAATGATCTTAACTTTAAGGAACCAATTAAAAAGGAGATAAGCCCTTATTTAGAACTTAAGGATAACGGAGAGGTCTCTCTCCCCTATTTTGTGGGATGCTTTGAAGGATGTTATTTTTTATTTTTTTATTTTTTTATTTTTAGTATTGTACAGTACAGTGATCTCAAACAAACATAAAATTATACATTTCTTGTACCACTTCTTATTTTAAACTTTAATAAGAAAAAGGATAGAGAGAGTTAGCAGAGATAGTAAGTGAGTGAGTGAAAGAGTGGTCCAGGAACACCCATAGGGACCTAAACCACAAGAAAGAGTTAAACAAAAGAGAAAAACCAAAAGAAGGTAAAATAAAAAAAAAGTAAGATATGATAAGACAAGATAAAAGGGATGTACCTACTTCATATCTTTACTCACCCCTCACCAGGTCCTGAAACCATTTATTATCAACATTTTGTTGCACCCGATATTTGTAATAAGTCGATAAATGGAGACCAAATCTTTTGGAAATGGTCTGGTTTACGTGCTAAGAGGAATCTCATATCTTCTAGGTGTAACAGTTCCGACATATTAGAAATCCACATTTTTGTCGTTGGCGTGGGAGCATTTTTCCAAAATTTCAGTTAAACTTTTTTTGCCGTTATTAAGCCATAATTCAGAAAGCTCCTTTGAAACGAAGACAGCTCCAAACTGGCTTCGATTGTTCCAAAAATGATCAGTTCTGCATTCGGTTTCAGTTTTATTTTTAATAATTTCGTGAAAATTTCAAAGATTTCATTCCAAAATTTTTGAATATTTATACAAAAAACAAAAGAATGTGCTATATTTGCTTCTTGGGTTAGACATTTATCACAGAAGAGACATTTGGGTAAAATTTACTTATTTTATCTTTTGAATAGTATAATCTATGTAAGATTTTGAATTGAATTAGAATGTTTCTTACGTTAATCGAGCATTTATGCACATATAACAAGTGTTTATCCCAACTCTCTTTCGAGATTTTTATAGCTAGTTCTTGTTCCCAATCTCTTCTAATCCTATCAGATGATGGTATTTCTATATTTAGGATGGTATTATACAGGTATGATATTAAATTAGTTGATTCCGCTTTTATATTCATTGTCTCGTCTAATAGATCTGGAGACATATTTTGATATTCTTGTGTATATTTATTCAAATAGTCACGTATTTGAAAATATTTAAAATATTGATTACTACTCAAATTGTATTTAAGTTGTAGTTGGTGAAATGTTTTAAAAAAATTCCATTATCATACATATCTCCAAACCTTTTAATTCCTAATCTATCCCAGTGTGTAAACGATTTATCTATCGTAGAAGGTTTAAACGAAGGATTATTCATTATAGGTGAAAGAAGCGATAGATTTCTTAATTTTAAAGTTAATTTTATTTGTTTCCAAATTCTAATTGTACTATGGATAATTGGATTTTTACTATATATTGTATTCTTCAATTTTGTTGGTGAGAGAAGGATCGCTCCTATATTAAAAGGTGAACAATCCTCTCTCTCCATTACTATCCAATCCACCTGCTGGGCAGAGTTGTCCAACAGGTGAATCATATTTTTGACATTTGCGGCCCAGTAATAATACAAAAAATTAGGGAGTGATAATCCGCCAAATTCTTTTGGTTTGCACAAATGTCTTCTTTGAATTCTATGGGATTTATAGTCCTATATAAAATTTGTAATATCAGCATTCAGTTAAAAAAAAATTGGTAAGTATATCGGTATTGACTGGAATAGATATAAAATTTGTGGTAAACAAATCATTTTTTATAGCATGTATTCGGCCTATCAGAGACATCGGGAGAGTTTTCCAAAATTTAATCAGTATGTTTAGTTTATTGAGTAAGGGCATATAGTGTGCATTAAATAAAGATTTATATTTTCTAGTAATTTCAATTCCCAAATATTTGAATTTTTCTGAAGCGATTTTAAAAGGGAATTTTAACAGGTGTGTTGGTCTTGAGGTTTTATCGTCATAATTTCACTTTAATTCCAATTTATTGTATATCCTGAAAAGGATCCAAATTTCTCTATTAGATTTAATATATTTGGTATACTGATTTGTGATTTTGTAATATATAATAGTACATCATCTGCATATAATGATATTTTATTATTTGAGTATTTTGTATTATAACGATGGATTTTCGGATGTATTCTAATACTTTCCGCTAACGGTTCTATTACAAGAGCAAATAGCAGAGGTGATAATGAACATCCCTGTCTATTTCCCCTTGATAATTGAAATTTCGGGGACAACACATTATTAGTTAATATTCTGGCAGTAGGCCTGTCATATAGTAATTTTACCCAAGCGATAAAATTCTCTCCCATTTGAAAATTTTGCAATACTTTAACAAGGTAATCTCATTCCACTTGATCGAATGCTTTTTCTGCGTCCAATGAAATAATTGATACGTCTTGTTCTTCTGTTTTATATGTGTGCATTATATTAAACAGACGTCTCAAATTATTGCATGAGTATCTCTTGGGTATAAACCCCGTTTGATCCGGATTTATTAATTTACTAACATATTTACTTAATCTTCTAGCTAATGTTTTCGCTAATATTTTTTGATCTGTATTTAACAGCGCAATAGCTCTATAAGAACAGGGGTCTTCTAAATCTTTATCTTTTTTAGGAATAAGTGTAATCGTTGATTCCGCTAGTGTTTCGGGAAGTGTATGTTCTTTAAAAGCATATGTATACATTTTATGTAACCGTGGTGTAATTATCTCGTAGAAGCTTTTATAAAATTCATTCCTAAAACCATCTGGTCCTGGTGTTTTTCCATTCTTTAATGAATTTATTGTTTCTTCTATTTCCTCCGTTGAGATTTGTACACCTAATTTCTCTTGTTCAATCAAATTAAGTTTTGGGAGATTACAATTATCCAAGAACTCTATAACTTTAGTACTATCTGCTAACGCTTTAGATGTATATAAATTTTGATAAAATTGAGCGAATCTTGTATTAATATCCTTAGGTATTGTTAACAGTTCCCCTTTATCTGATTTAATCTTTAAAATCGTATGATATTTTTCCCGTTTTTTCAGTTGTCGGGCCAAACGTTTGTGTGGTTTATCCCCAAATTCAAAATTTTCCTGTATTGTAATTTGAAATAATCTTATAACATTTGCTGATTATATTTTATTAAATTTAAATTTGAATATTGTTATTTGATTATGTTTATCTATAGTTGGCTCTTTAGCGTTATCTAAATCCAGTTGTCTAATTCGTTCTTCTAACTCCCTTTGTTCATTCTTATTATTTTTGTTTTAAAAAGCCTGGTATGAGATTATAGATCCTCTAATAAATGCTTTGAAAGATTCCCATAGTAAGGTTGGTGAGATCTCAGGGATATCATTAGTCTTGGAAAAAAGTTCCATCTGTTGTTTTAGATATATTTCCCCTTGTGGATCATTTAGGATTTGAGGATTAAACCTCCAAAACGATTTATTAGTAGGCATTTCTTCTAATTTAAAAAAAAAGTTAACGTGGAGTGATCAGAAATTGTACTGTGGTATTTTGGGTTTAGTGTATAGGGAATTTGTATCTACTAGAAAATAGTCGATACTTGAATAAGTTTTGTGTACCATTGAATAAAACGAGTATTTCCTTCCAACAGGGTTAGCGATCCTCCAGACAGCTGTTATATTTGTATTTTTTATGTATGTATTTAAGATTTCCCTGGTTTAAGATTTTGTATTACCCCTGATCTGCTGTGAAGATTTATCCAAGTTTGGATCTAAAACACAGTTAAACTCTCCCCCAATTATCACATTTTGATAATTGAACTCTGAAATTATATTCCGGATTTTATTAAAGAATTGGGGATTTTCAAAATTAGGCACATAAATATTTACCAAGGTAATTGGAGTAGCATCAATCTCTCCGGGAACTATAAGGTATCTCCCTTCCTTATCTATTATGGTATTCTTTGATTTAAATGGTATAGCTTTGCGAATAATAATTGCTGTGCCTCTAGATTTGGAAATATATGAACATTGGTATGTTTGGCCTATTCAATTTGCCTTCAATCTAGTCTGAGCTTGCAGTTTCAAATGAGTTTCTTGTAGAAATATTATGTCGGAATTGAGCGACTTCAATTGTGGAAAAATCTTACCCCGTTTAATTGGTTCATTAGCTTCCCTTATATTCCAACTGCAGAATGTGATTCCTCCAAACTTCTTTTGTTTATCGTCTTGCATTTTAAATTATTTAATACCTTTGCGTCATACGGTGCAACCAATACCTCAGATCTCTGGCTATTGGGGGAGCATTTGCATTATTAAATTCAGTTGCTACATCCCTCTTAAAATTGTCCTTGAACAAAGAAACAAGAAAGTGTGAATTGTTGTGACACAAAAAAAAAATCAAAAAAGTGAGGTTACAGTGTCTATAAAATGACGACACTGTATCCGATTATCCACCTAATGGTGGTAGTTACACATTTATTGACTTCCGTAGTTGTTAATCTACATTTAGCTCCGCCCCTTTGAATAATCTTGCAAAAGGGGAGTTGGGGCCAATTCAAAGCCAAGTTTTATATATCACCATTACCGTATCTATACATCTAATTGAATCTTATCTATTCAAATCATCCGCTTATCTGCCATTTAATTATGTTAACAATTATTACATTTTCTTCCCCTTGATGGTTGGAAGGGGTTAACCAGATTCAGGCTCCTGGCTATTTGCCAAGATTCTGAATCTCCTCACCTCCTCCCAAGAATAATTTGAACTGAACCCTATTATATTTTCTAAATTAGTTTTTTAGTCTTGAATGATATTCTAAGAGGAAACATTATAGCAATATCTTCATATAAGAAAAAAATAAGGAATACAACATTTGAGGATTTGCAAAATAAGCTGAAGGAACTAGAAAGGAAACACAAATTGATGCTGGCGCACAATACTTTGGAGGAAATTAGGAATACTAGGAATGAAATCAACAATCTGGCTGCACAAGAAATCAAGAGAAATTTAATGTTCCTTGAACAGGGGCACTATGAAAGTGGTTCTAAATCTATGAAAGTACTGGCGTGGAAACTGAAAAAAAAGATGGTTGAAAATCAGAATCAGAGACCCAAGAACAAAAATATTGCAAAGTAAATTGTGCAATTCAGGAAGCCTTTGAATTATTCTTTCGAACTCTGTATTCTGAAGTTCCAGGTAGCCAAACTCAAGTAGACATCTTTCTGAATTCCTTAGATTTGCCCACCTTAAATGAGGAACAAAACAATACAATGACTTGAGACATAACAGAAGATGAATTAAAAATTGCAATTAGTAGGCTTAAGCTGAACAAGTCAACAGGATCTGATGGTTATACGGCAGAATGGTATAAGGAATTTAAAGATGAGTTAACACCTATTATACTCCGTACATTAAACTAGGTTGAAAAAAAGGCACAAACACCACCGAGCTGGAGGGAGGCAATTATCTCCGCTATACCAAAAGAAGGTAAAGATAAAACATAGTTTGGGCCAATTAGATCGATATCAGTTCTTAATGTAGATGATAAATTATTCACTTCTATCATGTCCAAACGGTTAGAACAGTTCTTGCCTAAATTAATACGTAATGACCAGCCAGGTTTTATTCGGCAACGTCTAACACAGGACAATATAGGACGGACACTACATATTGTGGACTACATTCAAAAAAATAAAATTGAAGCAATAGTGATAAGTGTGGATGCTGAAAAGGCATTCGACTCTGTGAACTGGAATTTTCTCTATCGAGTTCTACATATATTTGGCCTATATGACACTGTTCTTAAAGCCATACAGACACTATATAAACAGCCAACTGCTAGAATTAACGTTAACTGATATTTATCAAAGAGTTTTTCTCGAGAAAGGGGTTGAAGACAGGGATGTGCGTGGTCACCATTACTCTTTGCGTTATATTTGGAACCACTAGCTCAATATATAAGACAAAATGAAGAAATTAAAGGTATTACTATTCAAGGGACTGAACATAAATTGGCCTGTTTTGCGGATGACATTTTGATTTATTTGGGGCAACCAACAAACTTTCTACCTAAATTGATGCAATCACTCGAACAATACCGACAACTATCAAGATACAAAATTGACATAGATAAAACACAACTGATTACATACAACTACAGCCCATCAGGATAAGTCAGAGGTAGGTACCCTCTGGCATGGCAAGCAGAACATCTCAAATATTTGGGCATCATTATACCAAGGGATCTAACAGAACTATCAGAATGCAACTATTCACCAAAACATTAAGGAGGATATAGCTAGATGGAACCTAATTCCTTTCTTAAGTCTCAGCTCGAGAATTAAATCTATTAAAATGAACATATTGCCAAGACTATTATATATATATTTCTCACGCTACCATTAGAGATTAATCAAAAATAATTTAATGATTGGGACAAAATATTGTCAAGATTTATATAGCAAGGTAAAAGGCCTAGGACCCGTCTCAAATCCTTACAGTTAACAAAAGAAAAGGGGGGATAGGGTCTACCCTCTCTCAAAGACTAATATCAGGCAGCACAGATAAGACTTATGATATGCTGGTGCAACCCATCATATGATGCTCAATGGAATAATATTGAAGAGAGAACACTCGCCATTCCTGTACAAGCGATCATAGCTGACAACAACGTACAAGACTATATAAATGCTATTGAAAATCCTTGGGTAAAATTGACTCTTAAAATGTGTAACACAGTTATAACAGAGTATAATTTATAGGAAGACATTAAAATCCTTAAATGGTGCGCATATAACACAGACTTTACTTCTAATACATTAGATAGTAGGTTTAAAGAGTGGACATTTAAAGGCACAACTGCTCTTTGTAACACAATGAAAGAAGGAACACTGTTAATTTTTGAAATGCTTAAAGAAAATTCCTGTTAGAAAAACAAGACTTCTATCGATACTTACAGATGCGGAACTATGTTAATAATAAAAATGTTACAAATATAACGGCGTCGAGTATAGGTTTGGTGGGATTAATTAGGAAAGCGTATAACTCAAATACTGATAGTAAAATTATTTCATGTATGTATAAAGGATGACTGAATCTTTATCACACTCAACCTTATATAATAAAATGAAATGGGGAAGGAAGGAGGGATAATCATATCCGAGGAAGAATGGAGAGCAATATGGAGGTATCAATGGAAGTGTACCAGCTCACAAAACTGGAGGGAGTTTAGTTGGAAAAGCCTGATACGGTATTTTATTACGCATTTTCAGAAATCCCATTATGGTGGGAACTCTGCAGTTTGTTGGAGTATATGTGGACATTTAAAGGCAGATCATTACCATGTTCTCTGGGATTGCCCTGTTATTAAAGATTTTTGGAGAGAGTTAAATGATGCCTTACAAGACATGTCAAGTGCCCCTGGACAATAAGACCATGTTTTTTGGACTCATACACGAAGACTGGCGGAAAAAAGACAAATACGTACTGAATATATTGATGGTAGGTGGTAAAACAAGAAGCTCTCACAAAGAAATGGTCATCACAGGAGAGCCCAACTTTGAATGCATGGATGGACATTACAATGGACATTTATAAAATGGAGAAAATAACAGCATATGTTAAGTTAAAACTAGATTTATTTGTGTCACGCTGGGAAAACTGGGTTAACTTTGTAACGCCTCATAGGCCAGACTTTATTTTTTACAAATTTTTGATTATATGGTGAAGAAAGGATCACTCCCTATGTGTTTGTAGTTTTTACTGTGTTCCTGTTTCTATATTTGTTTTGTACAATTCTCAAAAAGAGGCAATTCAAGACAAACATAAGTGGATGATTTATACATATAGCATTATACCTGAAACCCATTCTATGGAAATGTGTTTGCTGTGGAATGCCAATAAAAGAGTATGTAAAAAAAAAGAAAATAGCTCGCAACCGTGGTGAGCCACATGTTGCATTGGTCTTTCTAACGCGAGGCCTTGACTACTGGATACAGATGTTTTATTCCCTTTATTAATAGGTCTGATGAGAAGTCTAGAGGAGTGGTGTGCATTGTGCTAGTCGCCATGCGTTTTATTTTTAACCTAATGTCATACTGAGGATCGAATACAGACACAAAAAGCTTCCAGTAATTCAGCGGGTGAGATAGCATCTCTGGAAAAAAGGAATAGGTGACGTTTCGGGTCGAGGCCCTTCTTCAGACTTGAGAGTCAGGGAAATTGAAACGAGATATACAGACGGTGATGTAGGGAGATATAGAATAGATCAATGAAAGAATGCAGTGACTAGTGGGGTGCCGCAAGGCTCGGTGCTGGGACCTCAATTATTTACAATATATATTAAAGATTTGGACGAGAGAATTAAATGTGACATCTCCAAGTTTGCGATGCGATCAGGATGCTATGAGGCTGCAGGGTGACTTGGATAGGTTGGGTGAGTGGGCAAACGCATGACAGATGCAGTATAATTTGGATATGTTTGAGAGTATACACTTTAGTGGCAAGAACATGAAGGCGGATTACCATCGTAATGGTGTCAGATTTGGAAAGGGAGGGGGTGGCTTGTCACATGTGACAATAAATCATTCCATTCCATTCCATCCCATCCCATTCCATTCCAATGCATTCCAAAGATGTACAGGTTGGTAGATTAATTGGATTCTGTAAATTTGACATTGTTCCTAGTGTGTAGGATAGTGGAAGTGTACGAAGTGATCGCTGGGTACGACCTCGTTGGGCCGAAGGGCCTGTTTCTACACTCTTTCTCTAACGTCTATGTGCAGAAGATCAGAGAGGAAACAATGGCACTGAACTTGATCAGGTTGGCAGTGTGCTTCTGACAGGAGAGCCAGGAGAAATGGAAACGAGATATCCAGACGGTGATGTTGGGATACATAGAATAGACGAATGAAAGAATGCAGTGACTAGTGGGGTACTGGTGCTGGGTCCCAGGTATTTACAATATATATTAAGGATTTGGACTAGGTTACTATCGTTATGGTGTCAGATTTGGTAAAGGGGATGTGAAACAAAACCTGGGTGTGCTTGTCCATCCGTCATTGAACGTGAGCGTGCATGTACAGCAGACAGTGATGTATCTAATGGCATGTTGGCCTTCATTGCGAGAGGATGAGTATAGGAGCAAGGAGGTCCTACTGCATTTGTACGGGTCCCTGGTGAGACCGCACCTGGAGTATTGTGTGCAATTTTGGTCTTCTAATTTGAGGAATGACATTATTGCTATTGAGTGACTGTAGCGTAGGTTAATTCCTGGTATGGCGGGACTGAGCTATGATAAAAGAATGGGTGAACTGGGCTTGTATTTCCTGGAATTTAGAAGGATGGAAGGCAATCTTACAGAAACATATAATATTCATAAAGGATTGGATAGGCTGCATGCATGTAAAATGTTCCCGATGTTGATGAAGTCCAAAACTAGAGGTCACAATTTTAGAATAAGGGGAGCCCATTTAGGACCGAGATGAGGAAAAATATTTTCACCCAGTTAGTTGTGATCGTGTGGAATCTCTGCCACAGAAGGGAGTGTAGGCCAATTCACTCGATGTTTTAAAGAGAGTTAGATTTTACTCTTAGAGCAATAACAATCTAGGATATGGGTAAAAATCAGGAACGGGGTACTGATTTTAGATGATCAGCAGTCATCATATTGGCTGGCGGTGCTGGCTCGAAGGGCCGAATTGCCTACTCCTACACCAATTTTTCTATGTTTTTGTGTTTCTAAGATATGCAAAAACTTTTTTTAGGTTTGAACGACTTGTAGACCATGAGACTGAAGAAGATGATTTGGAATAAACTGCGACTTAGGTGAGGGAGTGATGGAGAGAGAGTGAGAATGCAGAGGTTACTTGAAGTGAGAGAAATCAATCTTCATACTACTGGGTTGTAAGCTCTCTAAGCGAAATATGAGATGCTGTTCCTCCAAAGTTTGTGTTTGGCCTCGCTCTGACAATGGAGGAGGCGTAGGAGCCACACGTTAGTGTGGGAATGGGAAGGGGAATTAAAGTGTTTGGCAAGCGGGAGATCGGGCAGTTCCAGGCGGTCTGAGATAAGGTGTTCAGCGAAACGATCGCAGAGCCTGCGCTTGGTGTCGCCGATATATAGGAGCCAACACCTGGAACAGCGGACACAGTAGATGAGGTTGGAGGAGATGCATATGAATCTCTGCCTCACCCGAGAAACTGTCCGGGGCCTTGGACGGAGTCTAGGGAGGGGGTATAGGGACAGGCATCGTAGCTCCCGCGGTTGCAGAGGAAAGTACCAAGGAAGAGGGGGTGGTGGGGGTGGGGGGGTTATTAACGGGAAGGACATGTTAACCAGTGAGTTTCGGAGGGACCGGTCTCTGCGGAAAATGGATAGGGTTGAAGATGGGAAGATATCGCTCGTGGTAGGATCCCGTTAGAGGTGGAGGAAATATGGGAGGTTCATATGCTTATACATGGCTGATGGGTTGAAATGTGCAGACTGGGCGATACTGTTCCTGTTGCGACTGGGGGAGGGGAGCAAGAGCAGAGCTGCGGAATATCGAGAAGAGCTCAGTGAGGGACTAATCTATAATGTAAGAGGTGAACCCTGGTGAATAAAGGATGAGTACATCTCAGATGTCATGGTATGGAACACTTAAGCGTTGGCGCAGATGCGGCGTAGACAGAGGAATTGGGAGTAGGGGATAGAGTCTTTACAGGAGGCAGAGTGGGAAGAAATGTAGTCAAGATAGCTGTGGGAGTCAGTAGGTTTATAGTAGATGCCCGTCGATAGTCTATCTCCTCTGATAGAGACGGCGAGATAAAGAAACGGTCGGGAGATATCGGATTTGGCCCAAGTGAATTTCAGTGCGGGTTGGAAATTAGTTGTGAAGTTAATGAAGTTCGGCAGTTCTGCGTGGGTGAAGGAGGTAGCACCGAAGCAGTCGTCAATGTTTCAGGTGGTAGCTCTTCTGCCCTCTCAGCTGTTATTTTGATTCAAAGCAGCAAATGAACGTGACGGGACGGGATCATTCTGATGTACACCTATAGTTCTTCGTCAATCAGCGCTTAAAATGTATTCAACCAATACAATCCTGAACACTGATAAACGTCCATCCATTGTAAGAAAATAGTGAAAGGAACACTCGGAGAACAAGTTTGGATATTTGGTTTCGAGCAGACTTCACTCTTTAATATCAAAGGGAACATAGAACAAGTCAATTTGAATCGATATTGAAATGAACATTTGTCAACGATTCGGAAAAAATTCCATAATTTCCAAGAAGAGCTGTAAATTCGTTTTCCTATGTCACAAGGAACTGTCTGCAACATGTTGAGATAAAGAGATTGATCACAATATAAACATTACCTTAAATATCACATATTTGTTTAGTTGATAACAAGAGAAAAGGTAATATGTCTGTCATGGGTATTTAATTCCGATGTAATATGAGTTCTGCGAGCTGTTTAACGGGACCTTGCAGAGCATGCCAAAACGAACGAACAACGAATCTGGAACATATTCTGCGATAGCGACCGATTCCTTCCCGATGTCACGGTTTGGTGTAAATCGGCATCTCGTAGGTATGTTACAAAACTTACCTTCAGTCGCGCTGTAATTCTGCCACTGGCCGTGTGCGCGATTTTGGCGCCTTTAAGGGGGGGGCGGGGTTAAAACGCGGTTTCTTCTCCCTTGTCCTGGAAATATTTTGTTGGAGTACAAAACTTCGCTGACAAAATCGTTCCTACCCGCGTTTTGTGATTTTTTTTTTTTTAATTAAATCGTCAATGTCAGCGCTACAGTCATTTTAAAATCAGCTCCTGAAGCGTCAACGCCAATAACGGGGACGGATTTCACACAATGGACAGGTAAACGAAAGTGCTTTCTTTAAATGTATAAAAGTGCTTCTTAAGAAGCCTTTAATTCACATTTTGTCATGCGACACGGTGATTTTATTCCCCGAATTAACGGCAGTATTTTTCATGCCAATACGGGGTTAAATTCACCGCAAATGAACGTTCCAAAAGATCGCGTTCCAGAAATTCTCACTCGCAAGATGAATTAAATCCCCATTAATTTACAGGTATTAAACATTCAATTCCTTCCATTTGGCCTGTAAATTCATGAAAATTAGATTAAAAAATTATGTTATATTGTGAATTATTGTGTGAATGTTATTTGGACACTTAGGCTATTTAAAAATGTTAATCTATTCTTAAGAAATTGATAGATGTTTAGATCTAGTAATTGAATTTTGTAATTAGCTACAATTAGGTAACTAACTAATTATATGCTTTACTTTCATGTCTTCGAAGTAAGATTGTTTCATATTTGTTTCAGAATGCTTCAATCTATAATACCTGAAAATTTCTTTCAGTTACCATAATTTTTAAGAAAGTTATGGGCTTTTAACTGTCCTCGATCACAGCTTTTGTGTTAAGTCAATGGAAAAGCAATAGGGAACTAGATGCTAATTTCTGAGTATGATAATGGCCATAACTTTTTTAATACTGAAGATATGAAAGTGAATTAAGTGTCAAATTAAACTTCTTTTTATGCTTTATCTGATGGGATAAATTGCAGACTTTATTTTTTAAATCTCAAAATGTTGTAACATTGCTACATCTCGGGGAGCACATTTGAAAAATTAATCATAATGAAGCATTTACAATATAACTCCATGACAGGATTCCTAACATTACATGTCCCCTAATTTGAGGAAGGACATTCTTGCTATTGACGGAGTGCAGCGTAAGTTTACAAGGTTAATTCCCGGGATGGCGGAGCTGTCATATGCTAGGAGAATGGAGCAGCTGGGCTTGTATATTCTGGAATTTAGAAAGGTGATAGGGGATGTTATTGAAACATAAGATTAGTAAGGATTTGGAAACGCTAGAGGCAGGGAACATGTTCCCGATGTTGGGGAAGTCCAGAATCAGGGGGGCACGGTGTAAGAATAAGGGATAGGCCATTTTGAACGGAGATGAGGAAACACTTTTTCACGCAGAGAATAGCGAGTCTGTGGAATTCTCTGCCTCAGATTGTGGTGGAGGCCGGTTCTCTGGATACTTCAAGCGAGAGCGAGATCGGGCTCTTAAAGAGAGCGGAGTTAGTGGTTATGAGGAGAAGGCAGGAACGGGGTACTGATTGCGGATGATCAGCCATGGTCACATTGAATGGCGGTGTTGGCTCGACAGGCCGAATGGCCTACTCCTGGACATATTGTCTATTGTCTATTGTCTATTACTGGTCGAAGTTTCATTAGATTTTGCATCAGTCAATTGAGTCAGCTGCAGATAAATATGCATTTGAGAAATCTATTGGAGAGATGTGGACTCAATAGAACAGTTTTGTTTGTGGTTGGTGGATGGCGTGTGGAGGGGCGGCATTGTTTTATATTCAGTTTTTTTTTGCACAGTACGATGTTTACTTGTCTGCTGTGGTGCTGCGAGTACGCCCTTTATTGTTCGGCTTTAGGACAGAGGATAATAAAACAATCTTGACTCTTGGAAGATAACTCACCCTATGTCACTGGCAAAAGGCTGACAATACCTCACAGAACCACGCGTCATTTTTTTCCTGGTCTTATGTGAATGTCGTGAGGCTCTGTCAGGATTCGCCAATCTGGTCCACAATTTGAATGTTCAGATGGAACGTGTAATATTGCAAAGATATTTGAAGAATGGGCTATATAACCAGCCAATATCGTTTCAGCAGAAAAGAGACAGCGATAAAGCCAATCTCTACATGGGAGATGCGGCATTTAGGTATACAATCCGTCAGATCGTCTGCACATCAATCGTATCTATGGACATTACCGCGGTCGAAACCGTAGACTGTCAATATCTCCTTCCTCTAAAAATATAGATTATGTAGCTACGCTGGCTTGTATGAACACCAGCAATTCTCGTAACTTCCATCTGCTGCTTAGTTAATTAGTGTAATGTAATCCGAAAGCGCCTCTAAATGGGTATAACATGTTCTGTTGAAAGGGAGCACCAATAATATAATGAAACTCCCGGTTAGTTGAATGTTGCTGCTGGAATGTGGGAGACGCACTCTACTTTAATATCTCAAGTAAATTTGTGACTTGGGCACCCACATGAGTAATCCCGGGGTGCTTCGAAGAATTAAGGTGCGAAGAACGTGGAACACATAGGGAAAATTAGAGGTTTTGCATTTAGTGCCGAATGGGACGGCCGCTGGATTGAAAGGAAATCAGAGATGTCGCGGAATTCTTCAACTGGAAATTCCGGGCGTCCGCTCCAGGAGAAGTGGACATCGGGTCCTCGCCTACCGCCCTAGCCGTAAAGCAATAGGGAAACCAGCGGTGTTCAATTTAAAGGGCAGGGGATGGGTCTGCGTAGCGGTGGGGCCGCCGAAACGGCTATACGCCGTCATGTCCTGGGATATTATTGTTTTAGCCGAATATGAGTGACGTTTTTTGAAATGTTTTGGAAATATAGGTGATATTTTCGTTCAATGCTCCCTCTTCACCAGAGATCCATAAAGTCACACCCGGGTAGACTTGTTACCTGATGTCATTTAAAAAATGATTTGATATGTTGCACAAACTTTCCAGTTAGCGCGACGGGCCATTGAAGTGCGTGAAGGAGCTGCTCTCTGAACTTCCCCTGCGTGACGGTGTAAATCAGTGTGTTTGTACAGGTGTTCAGCAGCTGCAGCAGAACTCCAGTTTTTTCGAATGTTACAAATGGGTTTGTCAACCCTCTCGTCCAAAATCCGTTGACACATCGATAGTAAACAAAATTACATACAGTTGTGACCCAGAGCAGGATAAAGCTGCTGGAGATTGCAAAGAGTAAAATTATTGACCGTTTACGGCTTTCCGTCTCCGGGTCTCCAAGACTGAGATCGCGGAGCCTCCTGCGGACCCGATTGGCCATTAAAATACGTCTAGCCGTGTGCGCATTAAAGACCAAAATCAAACAGAATGGAATCACTGGGGTCAACAACGGCTCAATCCAAGAAAATGCGATCCATGCGGGCAGGAAATAGAAGTCCGATCGGATTCGGCAGCCCCACAGTAAACCATTATTGGACAAAGGATTATAAGCGAAAGGCCAGGGAACGTTCTGTAAACAGAAGAAGGTACACAGAGTCATCATAACCACCGCCGCGTTTCTGTCGGTACAGTATCTGGATCTCAGATTCTGTTTGGAGATGGCCACAAACCTATCAAATGTGAATGCGACCGTGAACCAAACGGAACAGTCTACCGCCGCGGCGGACAGGAAGAGAATAAACCTGCACACAGGAGTGAAGTACAGGATTGTGTTCCGCCAATAAATAACGGCAATCCGATTAAAAATCACTTCAGAGACAATCACCGTGAGGTCCGCCGTCGCCATAGCCACCAGATAACGAGTGATGCATTTAGAGAGACCGCACTTTCCTCGGGTCAGGACCACAATCGCCAGTAGATTCACTAGGGGAGTAAGAAAGAAGCAATGGTGATTCTATGGACAGAAGTACTTCGAGTTGAGTAATGGGTGTGTATATATTATTACTTTGCTTAATTTCCTAAAATTGTGAAAAGCATGGCATGGACGGAGATTTCCTTTGGTTTGAAGGCAATCCCTGATACTGCGCTCAAGAACAAACATTCCACCTAACAGTGAATTAATCAACTGAGAAACTGTTTAAACGGAAGTGTAGTATGAACAACAAGACTAAAATCAGTGTTAATGTGGCGCACCTTTCGGATCGGCATTTGCTTACCGGGTTTGCAACGTTTGCAGGGGCGGTGTATAATAGAGATTACCTGCACGCGATGCGGTCATCTCACAGTTAAAATTAACGAACTTTAAAGCCATAAAATGGGAAACCAGATGGAGACAAAAATACATGCGGGAAATGCAATCGCCCGAGGTAAAACAAGATGCAGCCTTTGTCGCTCAACTTACTTGGCTGTTACTTCACTGCAGCCAAACTCATCAAGGCCCCACACCATCCTGGCCACACACTTATCTCACCACTGCCATCAAGGACAAGGTACACGAGCTTGGAGACTCTAACGCCCAGGTTCAGGAACAGCTACTTCCCCACAGCCATCAGGCTATTAAACACAACGAATCATCTAAGAGCTCTGAACTGCAAAATACTATATTATTATGTGCTATTTGCACTATATTTGTTATTCATTGAACTTTTTCTTTTTTCACCATTATATAGAATTATTACATATTCACATATTCTGTTGAGCTGCAGCAAGTAAGAATTTCATTGTCCCTTCCGGGACATATGACAATTATACACTCTGGACTCTTGACTTGACTCTTAACAATAATGCAAGAACAATTATATACCAGTCCCAGTAAACGGCAATCGATGAAATATATTTAAAGCATACAATAACTTGTGGGTTATTCCCCAAACCCTGTTCCATGGCGCAACCTAGCATTTAGCACATTTTGTCACACTATTTACACTTTATTGTCATCATTGCCGTTTCCCAATCAAATGTCGTCAAGTCCATCCAACTTTCAACTGTCAAGTGACCTACCGGGCACACCAATTGTTGCCAGAATTGGGTAATAATAATATTCAACCGACAAGTGTTGCAGGCGACCCATTTCTCCTTAACAACGAACTCTGAAATCCAGTACAAAGCTTACAGATGCTATATTGGGAGGTTAAACCACTGAACATTTATAAGCCAAGGAAAAGATTAACGATTTATTGAGATTACGTCCCTGTGGACATTCATTACGGATTTTGCTCCACTGTGACGTTATACGACATCAATCACGAGGGTAGTCGTTCATTGCACATGCACCAAATCAGCACGTACGGAACAAACGAACTGTAAAGTAGGTTTGCTAATAATATTTCTAAATTTAAATATGTTCCACGAGGTTGCAGCTGTCGAAAGGACGGACAAAAATATCAGTCAACAACGCACGAGACGATGAAATCATTTATGTAGAGTGTGTATGAAGGAATTGCAGATGCTGTATTAAACCGAAGGTAGATACAAAAATCTGAAATAACTCAGCGGGACAGGCAGCATCTCCGGAGAGAACGAATGGGTGGCATTTCGGGTCGAGACCATTTTCAGCTTTTTGTGTCTATGTTTATTTTATTTGGAGACCTTGAACCACAGTTACCATACACTGGCCTAATCCCTTTACCCATTTTCAATTTCGTTCCAGGTGTTTCTACTCGGCACTGATGAAAAAGAAAGTAGAAAGTTATTTTTGAGAGGACTTATTTAAATTATTCAGGAGGAAAGATCAGGGGCAATCCTATGTCCTCCGGTCCCCGATGCAACTACTCTAGAAAGACTTTCAGGAGGCTTTCGACAATCCCCACATAAGAGATTAGTATACAAACTTAAAGCACACGTTATTGGGGGTTCAGTATTGATGAGGATAGAGTACTGGCTGGCAAACAGGAAACAAAGAGTAGGAGTAAACGGGTATTTTTCAGAATGGCAGGCAGTGACTAGTGGGGTAACGCAAGGCTTAGTGCTGGGACCCCAGCTATTTACAATATATATTAATGAATTGGACGAGGGAATTGAATGCAACAACTGCAAGTTTGCGGATGACACGAAGCTGGGGGGCAGTGTTAGCTGTGAGGAGGATGCTAGGAGGCTGCATTGTGACTTGGATAGGCTGGGTGCGTGGGTAAATGCATGGAAGATGCAGTATAATGTGGATAAATGTGAGGTTATCCACTTTGGTGGCAAAAACAGGAAAGTAAACTATTATCTGAATGGTGGCCGATTAGGAAAAGGGGTGATGCAGCGAGACCTGGGTGTCATGGTACACCAGTCATTGAAAGTAGGCATGCAGGTGCAGCAGGCAGTGAAGAATGCGAATGGTATGTTAGCATTCATAGCAAAAGGATTTGAGTATAGGAGCAGGGAGGTTCTACTGCAGTTGTACAGGGTCTTGGTGAGACCACACCTGGAGTATTGCGTACAGTTTTGGTCTCCAAATCTGAGGAACGACATTCTTGCCATAGAGGGAGTACAGAGAAGGTTCACCAGACTGATTCCTGGGATGTCAGGACTTTTATATAAAGAAAGACTGGATAGGCTCGGCTTGTACTCGCTAGAATTTAGAAGATTGAGGGGGGATATTATAGAAACTTACACAATTCTTAAGGGGTTGGACAGGCTGGATGCAGGAAGATTGTTCCCGATGTTGGGGAAGTCCAGGACAAGGCGTCACAGTTTAAGGATAAAGGGGAAATGTTTTAGGACCGAGATGAGAAAAACATTTTTCACACAGACTGTGGTGAATCACTGGAATTCTCTGCCACAGAAGGTAGTTGAGGCCAGTTCAATGGCTATATTTAAGAGTTAGTTAGATGTGACCCTTGTGGCTAAAGGGATCAGGGGGTATGGAGAGAAGGCAGGTACAGGATACTGAGTTGGATGATCAGCCATGATCATATTGAATGGCGGTGCAGGCTCGAAGTGCCGAATGGCCTATTCCTGTACATATTTTCTATGTTTCTATGTTTCTATGAACGGGTCTCTGTGTAGCTTCCTCTAATGATTTTATGCACCTCTTTTTGATCACCATTCATCCTCCTTCTCTCCATGGAATAGAGACACAGCCTACTCAACCTCCCCCCTATAGTGCACACCCTCTAGTTCTGGCAACATCATCGTAAATCTTTTCTGATCCCTTTCAAATTTGACAAAACATTTCCTATAACATGATGCCGAGAACTTAACAACATATTCTAAATGCGGTCTCACCAACGTCTTATACAACTGCAACATGACCTCCCAACTTCTATATTCAATACTAAGATTGATGAAAGGCTAAATTGCCAAAAACCTTTTTGTCCACCTTGTAGTGACAGATTTTCATATCGTTCAAGGAATATTTCCACTAGTCACTATGATTGAAGACAGGGGATAATCGAAACGCATTTATGAGCTCTCCACGAGACATTTAATGCCGTCGAAATCTAAATCTCCCAAACACAGCCTCTTAATTAAAAGTATCTTTATTGCAGTAGTAAAACAGTAAGATATTCATCCAAACTTCTTCTTGTTTAAGTACATTTTGTTCTTACTCTTAATCAAATTCGTGCATGGTGGAACTCGTGCATGGTCGAAAGCTCTGACCGCTCCCCCATGCTTCCTAAAACTAAACTAAACTAATTACTATAACGTCTGTGCGAGAATCCCAGCCGCAAACACGCCTCCAACCGCGTAAAAATCCCACCCACACAGGCAGATAAAGGTTAAAGGTAACTGTTTATAGTTATAAAATACCAAGTTAAGCTAAATGGTTACTACATACCGGCCCCCAATTGTTCTGAGTATATAACGAGGCAATTACTAAAATATATTTAAAAGGTAGCTATAAAACACAAATATATTTCAAAAAACAAAAAATATCATGCATTACATATCAGCATTCAGACTTCTTTAGCGATTTTTCTATCTTCACCTTCGCGTTCCAGAAGCAAGCATAACTTGGTTATTAGTCTTATTAAAACATTATTCTTAGTCTGAAGTCGTATTGTACGTTGCAAACCCTTAACATCAGGCATGATACCCAGTATATAGCCCAAAACACAAAGGTCCAACGTTTTGACGGCATGAAACGTCTTCCTCCATGTCCGATCAATTCATGAATATATCTTAACAATGATATTGAAATGTGAAAATCCTTCGAGAGAATAATGCGATTTTTAGCAATGAAGTTCACTGTGATGTTTTGTTTAATATCCGCATAATTAGCAGTGATTTCAAATCCCAGCTCAAGCTTTGGCCATATTCTGTCTGACTTACAGAGAAATTCCGGTCCATTGAGCCATCGCTTGTTGATTAAGAAGCGGTCTTCTGTTGTCCTCTCGAATCTTCATCCGCAGGATTTTCATTTGTGTTAACATATTTCCATCGTGGCACATTAGTAGCACCTAACACAAAAGAGATTATGTTTGCTACAAATGTCAAGACACGTTTGTTCTTATTGTTGAAGTATTTAAGCATTGTACTCAACTCCTCTTGTTATGAAGGCCAACATGTCATTAGCTTTCTTCACTGCCTGCTGTACCTGCATGCTTACTTTCATTGACAAGAACAAGGTCCCCCAGATCCCATTTTACTTCCTCTCTGGCCACTCGCTCGCTACGATTCATATTTTCTCCTCCTGAAAATCATTCCCGCATTCAGTTGTCAGTTGCTTTGAGTCTATGCTGTTTTCGCGGGGGTTTCCGACTTACTCACAGCTCAGCGTCTACCCTATCAACTTTGCTCGGTGGATTGTAAACAATAAAGAGATTGCATCCAGTATTCTCACACTCATAGAGCACGTGGACCCATCCTAAAGCCGTTCCCCATTGGACACCCCTCACATCAGCTATCTCTTGGATTTGAGAACGTTCAGAATCGGTATGTCTTACCCGTTCCCCAAACAACCCCAGCTGGGGAACTCGTATAACCCCATCATTTTCTGCTAATTAACACTTGGGACGAACATCAGTGTGCAGCCCAACGCTCTGGTGCTCCGTTTATTTTTTTCCTTTTACTGGTGTGCGTGCATGGCTGACATGTCTGTCATTTATTGTCCTGAAAATCCACAATCCTTCTGCTTCAGAAGTGCACCAGTCTGCTCTCTCGGGTCTCACACCAGACCTGTCGCCCTCCGCGAACATAGCCATGGGCCATTTTGCAAGATGAATTTAGAAATTGGGGTTGCTTCACTTAGAAGGACATTGATGTCACACGATCCCAATTTTAGACTACACTGATTATTCCTGGGCAAGGAATATAAAGAGCGCTTTTAGGGTGCTTTCCGGCCGTGAAAGTCAAGCTTGTCCCGGCTCCGTTTTTATAGTATGCACGGCAGTCATACACAGTGATCCAGCCCTCAGTCTTCCCGGTAAAATAAAAGTCCTCACCCCATTTTGCCCAGAAAGCAACAGGAAACCCCGCCCAATTATTCCAATGCTTCAGAAGAACAAGTAATATTCCGTGTTCCCCAAACACCTAGTGGATGATTTTGTTCCCATTGACTAACGGAGCTCTCAGAATAAAATGGTTTAGATAAGGTTAACGTCGATGCCGACGTTATCAGGAACGTCGGAACCAAACGGCAAAGTTAAATAACTTAGAAAGTGAAAATTACAATGAAATTTAACTTGATTGCAAGGTTACTAAAACTAATACAAACGGGATCCCGATCATATAGCGCTTAAAGCTAGCACGTTATATGCGCCCTTCCATTCCATATAACCATTACAGTACGGAAATAGGCCATCTGGGCCCTTCAAGTCTGTGCCGAACCTTTGATTTTTTAATTTTTAATTTAAAAAATATATATAAATACTACCCCCTAGTCCCATCTACTTGCACTCAGACCATAACCCTCCATTCCTTTCCCATCCATATACCCATCCAATCTCTTTTTAAAGGATAAAATCGAACCAGCCTCCACCACTTCCACTGGAAACTCATTCCACAAAGCTACCACTCTCTGAGTAAAGAAGTCCCCCCTAATGTTACCCCTAAACTTCTGTCCCTTAATTCTCAAGTCATGTCCCCTTGTTTGAATCTTCCCTACTCTCAATGGAAAAAGCTTATCCACGTTAACTCTGTCTAACCCGCTCATAATTGTAAAGACCTCTATCAAGTCCCCTCTTAACCTTCAGTGCTCCAAAGAATAAAGACCTAACTTGTTCAACTTTTCTCTGTAACTTAGTTGCTGAAACCCAGGCAACATTCTAGTAAATCTCCTCTGTACTCTCTCTATTTTGTTGACATCCTTCCTATAATTAGGCGACCAAAATTGTACTCCATACTCCAGAATTGGCCTCACCAATGCCTTGTATAATTTTAACATTATATCCCAACTTCTATATTCATGCTGTGATTTATAAAGGCCAGCACACCAAACGCTTTCTTTACCACCCTATCTACATGAGATTCCACCTTCAGGGAACTATGCACAGTTATTCCTAGATCCCTCTGTTCAACTGCATTCCTCAATTCTCTACCATTTACCATGTACGTCCTATTTTGATTTGTCCTGCCGAGATGTAGTACCTCACATTTATCAGCATTAAACTCCATCTGCCATCTTTCAGCCCACTCTTCCAAATGGCCTAAATCTCTCTGTAGACTTTGAAAATCTACTTCATTATCCACCACACCACCTATCTTAGTACCATCTGCATACTTAGTAATCCAATTTTCCACACCATCATCCAGTTCATTGATGTACATGACAAACAACAGTGGACCCAACACAGACCCCCGAGGCACCCCACTAGTCACCGGCCTCCAACCTGACAAACAGCCATCCACCATTACTCTCTGGCATCTCCCATTCAACCACTATAGAATCCATCTTCCTACTCCACCATTAATACCCAACAATTTAATCTTCTTAACCGACCTTCCATGAGGAAGCTTGTCAAAGGCCTTACTGAAGTCCATATAGACAACATCCACTGCTTTACACTCATCAATTTCCCTAGTAACCTCTTCGAAAAATTCTAGAAGATTAGTCAAACATGACCTTCCAGGCACAAATCCATGTTGACTGTTCCTAATCAGACCCTGCTTATCCAGATGCTTGTATATATTATCTTTAAGTATCCTTTCCATTAATTTGCCCACCACTGACATCAAACTAACAGATCTATAATTGCTAGGTTTACTCTTAGAACCCTTTTAAAATAACGGAACAACATGCGCAGTACGCCAATCCTCCGACACTATTCCCGTTTCTTATGACATTTGAAATATTTCTGTCATAGCCCCTGCTATTTCTACACTAACTTCCCTCAATGCCCTCGGGAATATCCTGTCAGGACCTGGAGACTTATCCGTTTTCATATTTTTCAAAAGTGTCCGCACCTCCTCTTCTTTGAATCTCATAGTTTCCATTGCTACTCTGCTTGTTTCCCTTACCTCACATAATTCCCTATCCTTCTCCTTGGTGAATACAGAAGAAAAGAAATTGTTCAGTATATCCCCCATCTCTTTTGGCTCTGCAGATAGCTGTCCACTCTGACTCTCTAATGGACCAATTTTACTTATTGTTATCCTTTTGCTATTAATATAGCTGTAGAAACCCTTTGGATTTACTTTCACCTTATTTGCCAAAGCAACCTCATATCTTCTTTAAGCTTTTCTAATTTCTTTCTTAATATTCTTTTTACATTCTTTATACTCCTCAAGCATCTCATTTACTCCATGCTGCCTATAATTATTGTAGATCTCTCTTTTTCCGAACCAAGTGTCCAATTTCCCTTAAAAACCATGGCTCTTTCCAATTTTTACTATTTCATTTCAACCGAACAGGGACATAAAGATTCTGTACTCTTAAAATGTCACCTTTAAATGTCCTCCATTTCTCCTCTACATCCTTCCCATAAAACAACATGTCCCAATTCACTCCTTTTAAATCCTTTCGCATCTCCTCAAAGTTAGCCTTTCTCCAATCAAAAATCTCAACCATAGGTCCAGTTCTGACCCTCTCCATAATTATATTGAAACGAATGGTATTGTGATCACTGGACCCGAAGAGCTCCCCAACGCTTACCTCCGCCACCTGCCCTGTCTCATTTCCTAACAGGAGGTCCAGCACTGCCCCATTCCAATGTGCATATTCAAACCCCATGCGATCCAGCTATCTGCAGCTTGACATTGATAGTTGGCGCTGTCACCAACTCTCATGTCCCGAATTTCCAGCGTAATGGCCATGTCCGCTTTACAGGTCGACACGACACATGGTCCCCCTACGATGACCCGCTGCAGCTCTTCCACGGGCTGGGTATGTTAGAACACGGGTCCAGAGTTAAAACGGTTTGAACTTAGCGAACAAATCCCAAAACGGCAGGAGATCGTAAAGGAGTGACGCTCTTCCCGGTCACCCCAGTCGGACTCTGGGTCACCGAATGCCTGAAGGAGCCTGGCGATTATACACCAGGAGAGATGTATGGGCATCAGAGGCTAATAACTCAACTCGGATAGCGATACAATTTCATTTCAAAAATAGCCTCGGACAAATGTACACTAAACCGCAACAGTGTGGAAGTGTGTGAGTTGTACTCAGGGCATTAGCAGAGACACAGGGTATAAGCCAAAACGATCCCCATCGTTCTGCCACCGGAGTAGAGTGGGGGGTGATTTTGTGTCGCGGGGACACGATACCGGGACAGCTCCAACCGGCTGCTCCATGAATCAGATGGCGAACACCGCTATTTGCACAGGGCGGTGTCTTGGAGCTTATTGAAAGATTTCGGTACGGTGAACACATGTCGGGGCAGATGAGACAGTGTGAGGCTTGCAGAATGTGGGAGCCCAGGGACACGGATGGAGCATCTGGCTGCCACAACTGTGGCAAGTGCGTCCAGCTTCAGCTCCTAAAGGACCGTGTTGGGGCACTGGAGAAGCAGCTGGATAACCTCAGGACAATCCGGGAAAACGAGAGTTTCCTGGACAGGACCTACAGTGAGGTGGTTACGTAGAGGATACGGGGAGAACGAAGGTGTGTGACCGAGAGAAAGGGTGGTAACCGTGGAGTGCATGAGACCCAGGTGGCTGTGCCTAATGAAAACAGGTACGCCCTCTTGGGAACTGTCGGGGGAGACGACACTTCCAGTCCGAGCAGTGGACACGTAGGTGGCTCCAATCCTAGAGATGGGACTCGATCGGCGAGACCGACGTCGGCTGAGGTGGGTGGTGGGTGACTCCATTGTCCGAGTTGCGGATAGGAGATTCTGTGGATGCAGGCGAGACTCGAGGATGATCTATTGCCTCCCTGGCGCCAGGGTTCAAGATATCACGAACCGAATTCAGAACATCCTCGAGGGCGGAGGTGAACAGCCGGCAGTAGCTGTGCACGTCGGCACAAACGACATCGGGAAGAAGTGGAAAGAGGTTCTGCATGGTGAGCAGAGAGTTAGGAAGAAGACTGAAAAGCAGGGCTTCTTGGGTGGTTATCTCTGGATTGCTTCCAGTACCTTGTGCTAGTGAGGACAGGACTAGGATGATAGAGTGTCTAAATGTGTGGCTGAGGGGCTGGTGCAGGGAGCAAGGATTTAGATTTATAGACCACTGGGATCTATTCTGGGGTAGGGGTTACCTGTACAAAAGGGACGGATTACACCTTAACTGGAGGGGGACCGACATTCTGGCGGGCAGGTTTGCAAGGGCTACACGTGTGGGTTTAAACTAAATAGTGGGGGGGGGGGAGGGATTGACAAATTGGGAGTATAAAGGTGGAGTTGAAGGGGAAGTGGCTACAGTAAAAATTACAAAAGATTCTCGAATTAATGGGAAGGAAAGCTTGAGAATGGACAACAGAGTAAGGTAAGGGCCAATTGCGAGGGGGGAAGTGAATACGGAGGTCAAAGTGCTGTATATGAATGCGCGAGGTATAAGGAATAAAGTGGACGGGCTTGAGGCTCAGTTAGAAACTGGCAAGTATGATGTTGTGGGAATTACTGAGACGTGGCTGCAAGAGGGCCAGGGCTGGGAACTGAATATTCAAGGGTATACCTCCTATCGAAAGGACAGACAGGTGGGCAGAAGGGGTGTGGTTGTCCTGTGTGTGAGGAATGGAACTCAGTCGCTTGCAAGGGTGACATTGAAACAGGAGATTTGGAGTCAGTATGGATAGAACTACGGAATTGTAAGGGTAAAAATACCATAATGGGACTAATCTACCGTCTCCCAAACAGTAGCCTGGACGTAGGGTGCAAGTTGAATCAGGAGTTAAAATAGGCATGTAGTTAAAGTAATGCTGTGCTTGTTATGGGAGATTTCAACATGCAGGTAGACTGGGAAAATGAGGTTGGTACTAGACCCCAAGAAAGGGACTTTGTAGAGTGCCTTCGTGATGGATTCGTTGAACAGCTGGTATTTGGAGCCTACCAGGGAGAAGGCAATTCTGGATTTAGTGTTATGTAATGAACCGGATTTGATAAAGGACCTCGAGGTTAACAAGCTATTAGGAGGCAGTGACCATAACATGGTCAGGTTTATTCTACAATTGGAGAGGGAAATAGTAGACCGGAGGTGTCAGTGTTGCAGTTGAATAAAGGGGACTATGGGGCCATGAGGGTGGAGCTGGTCAAAGTTGACTGGGAAGATACACTAGCAGGGATGACAGTGGAACAAAAATGGCAGGTGTATCTAGGAATAATACAGAAGGTGCAGGATCAGTTCATTTCTAGGAGGAAGAAAGATTCCACGGGGAGAAAGGGACGACCATGGCTGACAAGGGACGTCAGGAACAGTATAAAAATTAAAGCGAAGAAGTACAACATAGCAAAGATGAGCGGGAAGCAAGAGGATTGGGGAATGTTTGAAGAACAACAGAAGATAACCAAAAAGACAATACGGGGAGAAAAGATGAGGTACGTAGGTAAGCTAGCCAAGAATATAAAGCAGGATAGTAAAAGCTTCTTTAGGTATGTGAAGAGGAAAAAAATAGTTAAGAACAAAGTTGGACACTTGAAGACCGAAAAAGGTGAATTTAGTATGGGGAACAAGGAAATGGCAGATGAGTTGAACAGGTACTTTGGGTCTGTCTTCACTAAGGAGGACACAAACAATCTTCCTGATATAGTAGTGGCCAGAGGATCTGGGTCGACAGAGGAACTGAAGGAAATCCACATAAGGCAGGAAATGGTGTTGGATGGACTGACGGGACTGAAGGCTGATAAATCCCCAGGGACTGGTGGTCTGCATGCCAGGGTACTTAAGGAAGTGGCTCTACAAATCCTGGATGCATTGGTGATAATTTTCCAATGGTCTATAGACTCAGGATCAGTTCCTGTGGATTGGAGGGTAGCTAATGTTATCCCACATTTAAGAGAGAAAACGGGGAATTATAGACCAGTTAGCCTGACATCGGTGGTGGGGAAGATGCTGGAGTCAATTATAAAATATGAGATAGCCGCACATTTGGATAGCAGTAACAGGATCGGTCCGACTCAGCATGGATTTACAAAGGGGAAATCATGCTTTACTAATCCTCTGGAATATTTTGAAAATGGACAAGGGAGAGCCAGTGGATGTAGTGCACCTAAACTTTCAGAAAACATTTGATAAGGTCCCACATAGGAGATTAGTGGGCAAAATTGGGGCACATGGTATTGGGAGTAGAGTGTTGACGTGTATAGAGAAGTGATTGGCAGACAGGAACCAAAGAGTAGGGATTGACGGGCCCCTTTCAGAATGGCAGGCAGTGACTAGTGGGGTACCACAAGGCTCGGTGCTGGGACCGCAGCTATTTATAATATACATTAATGATTCGGATGAAGAGATTCAAAGTAACATTAGCAAATTTGCAGATAACACAAAGCTGGGTGGCAGTGTGAACTGTGAGGAGGATGCTATGAGAATGCAGGGTGACTTGGACAGGTTGGGGGAGTGGGCAGATGCATGGCAGATGAAGTTTAATGCGGATAAATGTGAGGTTATCCACTTTGGTAGCAAAAACAGGAAGGCAGATTACTATCTAAATGGCGTCAAGTTGGGAAATGGGGAAGTACAACGGGTTCTGGAGGTCCTTGTACACCAGTCTATGAAAGTACGCATGCAGGTACAGCAGGCAGTGAAGAAAGCGAAAGGCATGTTGGCCTTTATAACAAGAGGAATCGAATATAGGAGAAAATAGATCCTTCTGCAGTTGTACAGAGCCCTAGTGAGACCACTGCTGGAGTATTGTGTGCAGTTTTCGTCCCCTAATTTGAGGAAGGACATTCTTAGTGTTGAGGTAGTGCAGCGTAGGTTTAGAAGGTTAATTCCCGGGATGGCGGGACTGTCATTATACTGAGAGAATGGAGCAGCTGGGCTTGTACACTCTGGAGTTTAGAAGGATGAGAGTGGATCTCATTGAAACATATAAGATTGTTAAGGGCTTGGACACGCTAGAGGCAGGAAACATGTTCCCGGTGTTGGGAGAGTCCAGAACCAGGGGCCACAGTTTAAGAATAAGGAGTAAGCCATTTAGAACGGAGACAAGGAAACACTTTTTCTCACAGAGAGTGGCGAGTCTGTGGAATTCTCCGCCTCAGAGGGCGGTGGAGGCAGGTTCTCTGGATGCTTTCAAGAGAGAGCTAGATAGGGCTCTTAAAAATAGCGGAGTCAGGGGATATGGGGAGAAGGCAGGAACGGGGTACTGATTGGGATTGATCAGCCATGATCACATTGAATGGCGGTGCTGCTCGAAGGGCCAAATGGCCTGCTCCTGCACCTATTGTCTATTGGCCCATATTTCACTTTTTCTACACTACCTAAACGTGTTTTCTTGTATTGTCTTATGTGAAACATGAAGGCATGTGTCGCAGATTATGATTAGCTCACATAGAAAGCAGTGGGGAGGGATTCTGCATTTGTGCGATGACAGAAGGTTTCCCGGATGCTAATGCGTACATTTAAGGGAGAATGTTGAAAAATCGTCTCGCAGCTCGCCTCGGCATCATAACATGCCTGGGCAAATAGTCCTTCCCTGGTAAATTTCCTCATCTTCGGAACATCAGTTAAGACCAGTGGAATAGGTTAAGCATCCACCCTGTTCGTTTTTTGTAAACATCTCCTCCAGTTTGCCGTTGATCGCTTGCATAAATACTGTCAACCATTCATGGTAAGGGAGATAACAACGATACTTACATACAACTGTTTGAATGAGGCGTCTGCCGGGTGTTTTTTCCTGGATGTAAAATGCCGATGAAACTCTCGCATTTTATACGCCGTTCCACGTGAATATCAAGGGCAGATTGCAAGACAATGTTAACCTTGAAGATATTACCGATATGTACTTTGGAAAGGCCATTGACAAGATGCCGTGTGGTAGACGGGTAGGGAATGTTATTTCAGGTGGGATCTCTGGTAAGGTAGTTGTAATCAGTCGTCAAACACACCTCAAGATACAACACATATTTATTGAATCTACATACAGCAAGGATCTGCACAAAAAATGGTCCACGGCCCACAGCCTATATGGACATTATTGCCTGTGCCAGCAGGGCCAAAAGCCATTCAAATCACCATGTTCGATCACCGTTCACATTGAATGTATTACCTTTAAGGTAGTTCTACTTTGCAAGTATGTTAACGCGATTTTGATAGAATTAGCCATTTTCCATACATTTTGCAATGATCTATAATCCTTCTTTGGGATAAGGGATACTCTCTCGTTATCTTACCACAATCCCGTTGCTCTGTGTGTTTCCGTGGGTCCTGTTCTGTCTCATGGATTTCACCTCACAGGTGAAGATCTGATTTTGCCGTTGGTCCAACAGAACTGTTTATCGATGCCGGATCGATCTCTTCTTGTCGTTCAATATACCTTGCTTCACTTTTGTCAGAGAGGATTCTCCATTGGATTTACATATCGCTCTTTCGTTTTTACATTGCACCCGGCGCTATTACACACTATATTAAATAGACCCTCTCCTTGATTACACTACATCACCTTGAGTCACCTTTCATTACACCAGTGTGTGGCTGTGTGTTCTTAGGACTTTACAGACGCTTGGTATTCGCTGACCAGCACGTGGTTATATTTCCCACAATGCCATTTCTACGTATGTACACTACACAGCGACGTTGTTTGCGTTGCCATTGGATGTGCCCCATGCTCTGCATTTTACCGAGTCTCGATACAAACTCTATCGGGTCTACCTGTGTTGCCTAAAACGTATGTCGTGAATATGTTCGTTCATTATACCCAAACGGAAGCGTGCACGCAGGATGGTGAATCTGTTTAACATTTGTACTGACCGTTATTCAGGACACTATTTCACAACGTGCACACTTAGACACAGCGACAGCCCGCCACAGGAGTGAAATTGTGCCGTAACCCGTCGGCCATGATCGGCTGGACGCCGGTGGGCCTTTTTGACGTAGTTCCTGTCGGCATTTTCGAGTGACGGCAGCGCATTTTGTAGGTTGAAGCAGAGCAGCCCATTTGTGCTTTTGTCGGAGACACAAAATACTGGAGTAACTCAGCGAGACAGGCAGCATCTCATGAGAGAATCAGTGGGTGACGTTTCGGGTTGAAACCCTTCTTCAGTCTCCTGGCTTACGGGGGCGATGGGTCATAAAATGGATTGACTGGATTGTCAGCACAATGCAACACCCTTGATTGCGAGAAAAATGTATCGTGTTTTCGTAATTCTGAATAAGCACTTGTATATAATAGTTATGAATGCAATAAAGCAAACGCTGGCATTTACAATTAATTATCCTGTCATTATCCTATTGTCTTAACAGTCGTTTAATTATGTTAACATTTATAATCTGTTAACTCGCGCGTACTCGACTCCACTGACCGGTTGCTGGCTATTTCGGCACGAAATGACCTCATGCAGTCGACCAAGGCCGAGCCACGGTTTGTCTTAAAGGAGTCCCGACAGCGTTTTAATTTTGCATCAATATTCGAGCACCAGCAGTCTATGTATCTCAGCGATTTACAAGATGTATTGTTTTATGTATTTTTGGTTTAGTTAATTCTCCTTGTGTGAATCATATTCGTTTTAATGTTTTAATGTTGGAATCTGTGCAACAGATGCGAAGCATGTTTTGAATGTGGCCCTAATCCAGCACGTGCACCCAAGTGGTCAAGCAGAACCTTCGAAAGGAAGAAGGACGGATGGAGGAAATTGAATTTAAAGTCAGATCATTGTGGAGATCGTCAGCAGGTCCCGGGGCATTTGCGGAATAAAATGTAATCATTCATCTTTGTTTTTATCTCAGGATTTCGTATTTCGGTAAAATACCTCAGTTCAGTACCGCGTCGATCTACTCTGCTCCATTGAAGCCTCACGTCTCCCCACTGTTTCATTCTGTACTTCCCTGCCTCATAGACAGTCCCAGTTTGCCTCTTCTACGCCTTCCATTGTATGACACATCTCCTTGTAATGTCGTGAGAGGATCAGGGCGCAATACGCAAAGAGCCCCCTGCGAGTGTGTTAACAATTCGGGCATAACTTCCTTGCACTTCGGTTCTGTACTTTGGGAGCTTCAACAGAAGTGACATCAACAACCCTTCGCAACTAGCCGTATTATGGCATACCATAGAGGAAGACAAAATACTTGCTGACGGTGTGAATTGTATTGGGGGTTCTCATCCGCCGTTTATTTACCTACCCGTGCCTTACGATGCCTGCGTTAGACATGCATGTTCACACACGTCTATCAAACTCCCATCTAATTTGTTGCTGGCGGACGTGGTCGTGCCCTACGAATTACCGACGAAAAACTACTCTGCAGTTCTAAGGACCATTTGGGACGACGAGTGCGCACACTCTGCCGTACGTTTTTGCTAACCGTCCGTTGGCAGCTCCCAATCCAATCTCGATTATAACGTTCTAGGCTGTTTCAGTCGCATTTTGGAGGCTTATAATTGTTATTCCACCTGATCAATATATCTGGCTACAGTGATTATCTTACCGTCGTTATGTTGTTAGGTTGGAATACGGAATTCGGAATGAAGTACAAATGGATGAGTAAATTATCCAGCATGATAATCATGAAATAAATGTATACTCTCTAATAAATCGATAAAATAAATACTTAGTGCAGTAAAGAACCAACTGCCTCAACCTCTCCTTCGGTAAGGTCAAAGTCAAAGTCAATGTCAATTTTATTCGTCACATGCACCCGAAGGTGCAGTGAAATTAATTTGCCAGCAGCGATACACTGTAAAAGAACACACAATACACAAGAACATTTAACACAAGCATCTATCTCAGCATTCTTCACTGTGGTGGAAGGCAACAAAGTTCAATCAGTTTTCAGGCCATCGTTTTTTTTCATTGTCTGCTCTGCTCAGTCTCTGCTTCATGAAAACAGCCACCCGAGTGGATACAGGAATACATTCTGTTCGCAAGAAGTAGTAATGCGTTAATAAACGCAGAGTTTGACCGCAAGATCAAGGACATGGTTAACTTAGAAGCATCTGCATTATTATTTTGATCATCGGCCTCCTTTCTGTTTCTATAGCGGGAGATACTTTTCGAAGTATGTATTCCCTCATTGGACGAAAGCTTCTCTTTTGCGAAGTAGTGGGTGTCCTAAATGAACGAGTTTGGCGTCAATTTATTTTCAATGGAGAAGTGGTTTCTCCAGATATCTCGCCGAAAACAGGCAGTCACTACCAGATATAGACAGATTCAAGACACTGTGTAAATCTGCTCTGACTGATTCTACTCCCCGCACATAACCTGTGAGATTCGCGGCAGCTGCACAAGCCGCAATGAACGACATCCATCCACGAAATTGCAGCTGTGCGCTTAAAATTCCCGCCATTCTCAACACTGTGTGAACCACTGCGCAGTATTAAACTGCCGTATCAGTCCGACGCAGTCCAGAGAGTGTCAATCGATACTTCTTCACCGACTGCTGGACTGCGTCCGAAAAGCGATTTCGAGCGAATTGTGCCTTCTGGTCAGAGCCACCGTTAGTTATCGCCGGACCGCAAACTCGGCTGTCCGCCTAGATACTGGCTATGCCAGTAATAATTATCCTTAGAATAGGTACATGTGAAAGTGGCGCTTTGAACCTCTGTATGTGTGAGCGGACCCTCCTCCTGGGTGCTGGAGTCTGAATCAACTAGACCTGGAACACATTATAGTGAGTGAAGAATTGATTATACAAAGTAATCGCAACCGACTTTGGGAATACGGAGCGACTCTTAATTTCTTAAACGATTGGACAGGCTCGATGCAGGAATAAATTTCCCGATGTTGGGGGAGTAAAAAACCAGGGGTCACGGTTTAAGAACAAGAGGAGCCCATTTAGGGCTGAGATAAATTAAAACATTTTCACCCAAAGAGTTGTGAATCTGTGGAATTCTCTGCCATAAAAGGGAGATGTTTTCAAGAGCGAGTAAGATTTTGCTCTTAGAGTTAAAGGAATCAAGGGGTATGGGGAAAATGCAGGAACGAGGTACTGATATATATGATCAGCAGTCACCATATTGAATGGCGGTGCTGGCTCGAATGGCCGAATCGCCTCCTCCGGCACCTATTTTTCTATGTTTCTATGGTTCCAATATATGCAAAAAAGTAACAATGATAAAGACAAAAAGACATTGTTAGCTGTTTCTTAGTTTTGAACGAGGTATAGACAATGAAATAGATTCCAGGATAACTTGGAATCTCCTGCGACCTAGGTGAGGTGGGGGATGGGGAGAGAGTAGATGCAGAAGTTACTTGAAGTTAGAGAAATCAATGTTCATTCCTCTGGGTTGTAAGCTGTCCAAGCGAAATATGAGACGTTGTTCCTCTTATTTATGTTTGGCCACGCTCTGACAATGGACGAGGCCGAGGAGCCAAAGAGTAGTGTGGGAATGGGAAGGGGATTAACGTGTTTGGCAACCGGGAGATCAGGCACGTCCAGGCGGACTGAGCTAAGGTTTTCAGCGAAACGATCGAAGAGCCTGCGCTTGGTATCGCCTATATATAGGAGCCAAAACATGGAACAGCAGATACAGTAGATGAGGTTGGAGGAGATGAAAGTGAATCTCTCCCTCACCTGTAAAGACTGTCCGGGTCCTTGGACTGATTCAAGGGAGGAGGTGTAAGGACAGGTGGTATAGCTCCCGTGGTTGCAGGGGAAAATACCTATGATGGGTGGGGAGGGGGGTATTATCCGGAAGGACGTGTAAACCAATGAGTTGCGGAACGAGCGGTCTCTGCGGCAAGCTGCTGGGTTGAAGATGGGAACATATGGCTCGTGATAGGATGCCGGTAAATGTGGCGGAAATGTCGGAGGGTTATGTGCTTTATGCGATGGCTGATGGGGTGAAAGGTAAGGTCTGCGGGACACTGTCCCTGTTGCGGCTGGGAAAGGGGAGCAAGAGCGGAGCTGTGGGATGTCGAGAAGACCCTCGTGAGGGACAGATGCGGCACAGACGGAAGAATTTGGTGTAGGGGGTAGAGTCTTTGCAGGAGGCCGGGTGGGAAGCAATGTCGTCTAGGTATATGTCGGAGTCAGTAGGTTTTATAGTAGATGTCCCTCGATAGTCTATCTCATGTGATGGAGACGGTCAGATTAAGAAACGGTAGGGAGATATCGGAGATGGCCCAAGTGAATTTGGGTGCGGGATGGAAATTAGTTGTGACGCTAATTAAATCCGGGAGTTCTACGTGGGTGCAGGAGGTAGCCCCGAAGCAGTCATCAATGTTTCAGGTTGTAGGTCCTCTGTCCTCTCAGTTGCTATTAAGGATTCAAAGCAGCAAAGGAACGTGACGGGACGGGTTCCCTTCTGATTTTGACCAATAGTCAATCGTCAATCAGCACTTTAAATGTATTCAACCAATACAATCCTGAACACTGGTAAACGCCCATCGTTTGTAAGATATTGGTGAAAGGAACAGTCGGAGAGCAATTTCAGTTATTTGTTTCTGGGCAAACTTCAGTCTTGAATGTCAAAGGAGACATTGAACAAACCAATTTGAATCGACATTGAAATGAACAGTTGTAACGATTCATGGGAAATTCGTTACTTTCCATTAATAGCTGTAAATTCGCTTTTTTCCCTCACTGCATTTTTCCAAGGTACGGCCTGCAACTTCCTTAGAAAAAAGATGAATCACCATATCAACATTAGCTTATATATTACACATGTAATTAATTGATAACAAGAGAACAAGGCATATAAGTCTCTCATGGGTTTTTAATTCCTATGTTATATGAGTTCTGCGACCTGTTTAACGGGACCTTGCAGAGCATGTCAAAACGAACGAACAACTAATCTGGATAATATTGTGCGAAAACGATCGCTTCCTTCGCGAAGTCACGGTTTCGTGTAAATCGGCATCTCGTGGAGCACATTTGAAAAACTATTGATAATGAAGCAGGAATTAACATTATAATATAACTCCATGACTTTACGAAGTCTCATTAGATTTTACGTAAGTCAATTGAGTTAGCTGCAGCTAAATATGCACTTGGGAAATCTGCTGGTTATGAAAACGTGAACGAGAAAAAGTGCAAAATATGGTGAACACTATCTAATCCATTACAGATAATTACATTCCCACCATCGATGTGATCTACAGCAGTCGGTGTCTGTAACATTCAGCTATCCACACCGGAGACCGTCACCACACAGATTATCATTCCACACCTGCCATCTGGAACATTAAAACTGCACCTGCTAAAGGTTCGGGAGCTGTTTCTTACAAATAATGGCGTGGTTTCCAATACTCAAAATTAACTCAGGCAACGCGGAGAATTCTTCAAGAAGTTTAAACCTTTATTTGCAAATAAAAGCTGGATCACCCCACGTCATCCGCCCACGTGGAGCTCTCTGAGCCACAAACAAAGGATCATCTCTTTTTATAGCATGTTCAACTCTGCATGCCCCGCCCCTGTTACATTTCCAAATCCAATTATTTGCCGACATTCCCTCATCATCAGCCAATCACTTGCTCCCACTTATCTCCTCCTTCCCAGTACATTTCCATATTTGCAACTGATGTAGTCACATCACTCAGGGTACATGGCCTCTGCCAGCCATGTGCTTTTGACTTCTTTTTTCAGGGTCCTTTCATTTTAAAAAGTGAAATCAAAGAAAAGTGGACTAAATTCCCAGAATCCACTTCTCAAAATATAAGAGATACAGTGGTCACTCAATTTACATAAACAAGACACATTGTTCCCATTAAACTCTGTACGTCTCGGGGAAGAATGTTATCTCTTAATCTATCAACCTAAATACAGGGTCCTAATGGTTATAATCCTTTCAAACACAACATACCTCATCCCCAGAGCACACATGGATTTATTATAGATCACATAGTTAGAATATAATTAACTGTATTGTTCACCTTAAAAGTATGAATTTGCTTTATCCTTGCGAAGTCTACAAAGTTGATTCCATACACACACCTCCAAACACACAGGGGTCCTATAAATGTCACACTTGATAAATGATTATTGCTTCTTCGCTAGCTTACACGCAGCTTCATGTTATCACGCCCTCCCCTTGTCTGTTACCGCGAGGGAAAAGTGAGCTTCAATCTCAACCGAGGGCCTCTTTTATGGCTCTGCTTTCACACTAACAGCATTACACAAGGAATGTTACAGCTGCAGCCCACAATCACCATCTCAGATCAAAACAAAGTTACTTTCTTAGATACATATATATACAAATAAAAGATACAACCTGCACAAATGTATCATCTCTTATCTCAACATATGTGTAATTAAACGTAGCAAATTTAATACAGAATTCATTATTATTCCAGCCTTGTTGTCTTGGACGTATAAACAGTCATAAATCCTGAGCTATGTCTTTACAACACTTCACAAGAATGTGACATCGAGAAAGAGCAAATGGCCTGTGGCCTCAAGAGGCCCACTGCCTAATCAGACTTTTTAAGATATAACTTATTTTCAATACAAGATTATACAAGATACATTTAATATAAAATATACTATAATAACCATGGGGCTAATAAACAATAAAACCGATTAATAAATTCCGAACTCTGTAGACTTGGCGGGGGTGGGGCGGGATTGTTTTATATACTGGTTTTTGCCGAGTACGATGTTTACTTATCGGTTGAGGTGCTGCGAGCACGTATTTCATCGTTCCGTTTTCAAACAGAGGATAATAAAACTTTCTTGACTCTTGGAAGTTAACTTGTCCTGTGTCACTGGCCAAAAGACTGACAATACCTCACAGAACCTCGCGTCACTTTTTTCCAGTCGTTTTCAGAATGTCGTGAGGCTATGTCAGAATTCGTCAATCTGGTCCACATTTGGTTCCTGAATTTGAATGCTTGGATTTGACGTGCAATATTCGAAATATTTGAAGAATGGGTTATATAACCAGACAGTGTCCATTCAGCAGAAAAGAAACAGCGGAGCCAATCTCTACATGGGAGATGGGCCGTTTAGGTAAACAAACCATCAGATCTTCTGCACATCAATCGTATATATGCACATTACCGCGGTAGAATCCGTAGACTGTCAATATCTCCTTCCTCTAAAAATATAGATTATGTTGTTACGCTAGCTTGCATGAACATCACCAATTCTCGTTACTTCCATCTGCTGCTTAGTTAATTAGTGTAATGTAATCCGAAAGCGTCTCGAAATGGGAATAACCGGTTATGTTGAAAGGGAGCTCCAAAAATACAATGAAACTCCCGTTTAGCTAAATGTTTCAGCTGGAATGTTGGAGACGCACTCTACTTTAATGTCATCAAGTAAGTTTGTGACTTGGGCACCCTCGTGAGTAAGCACGGATTGCTTCGAAGATTTATAGTGCGAAGGACGTGGAACGCATCAGAAACTTAGAGGTTTGGGCATTTAGAGCCGAATGGGGCGGCCGCTGGATTGAAAGGAAATCAGAGATGTCTCGGATTTTTTCAAATGGAAATAGTAGAAGTGATCATCGGGTCCCCGCCGACCGCCCTACCGGTAAAGCAGTAGCCAAATCGGCGGTGTTCAATTTAAAGTGCAGGAGACGGGTCAGAGGAGCGTTGGGGCCGCCGAAACGGCTATACGCCTTCATGTACGGGGGATATTATTGTTTTAGCCGAATGTTAGTGACATTTTTTGCAATGTTTTAGAAAGATAGGTGACATTTTCGTTCAATGCTCCCTCTTCACCAGAGATCCATAAAGTCACAACCGGGAAGATTTGTTACCTGATGTCATTTTAAACATCATTTGATAAGTTTCACTAACTTTCCAGTTAGCTCGACGGGCCATTGAAGTGCGTGAAGGAGCTGCTCTCTGAACTTCCACTGGGTGACGGTGTAAATCAGTGTGTTTGTACAGGTGTTTAGCAGCTGCAGCAGAACTCCAGTTTTTTCAAATGTTGCAAATGGGTTTGTCAAACCTCTCAACCAAAATCCGTTGACACATCGATAGTAAACAAAATGACATACAGTTGTGACCCAGAGCAGGATAAAACTGCTGGAGATTGCAAAGAGTAAAATTATGGACCGTTTACGGCTTTCCGTCTCCGGGTCTCCACGACTGAGATCGCGGAGCCTCCTGCGGACCCGATTGGCCATTAAAATACGTCTCGCCGTGTGGGCATTAAAGAACAAAATCAAACAGAATGGAATCACTGGGGTCAACAGCGGCTCAATCCAAGAAAATGCGATCCATGCGGGCAGGAAATAGAAGTCCGATCGGATTCGGCAGCCCCACAGTAAACCATTATGCTTGTAGAAAACATTACATGAGAAAGGCCAGGGAGCATTCTGTAAACAGAAGAAGGTACATAGGATCACCATAACCACCGCCGCGGTTCTGTCGGTACAATATCTGGATCTCAGATTCTGTTTGGAGATGGCCACAAACCTATCAAAAGTGAAAGCGACCGTGAACCAAACGGAACAGTCTATGGCCGCGGCGGACATGAAGAGAATACACCTGCACACAGGAGTGTAGTACAGGATTGTGTTCCGCCAATACAGTATGGCAATCCGATTTAAAATCACTTCGCAGACAATCACCGTGAGGTCCGCCGTCGCCATAGCCACCAGGTAATGAGTGATGCATTTGGAGAGACCGCACTTTCCTCGGGACAGGACCACAATCGCCAGTATATTCACTAGGGGAAGAAGCAATGGTGATTATGTGGAAAGAAGAACTTCGAGTTGAGGGGTGGGTGGGTATAAATTGTTATTTTGCTTACTTTCCCAAAACTGATGAAAACGATTTGATGGACGGAGATTCGTTTGGTTTGAATGCAATCCCTGATACTGCGCTCACGAACAAACATTCAACCTAACTGTGAATTAATGAACTGATAAACGGTTTGAACGAAAGTGTAGTATGAACAACAAGACTAAAATCAGTGTTAATGTGGCGCACCTTCCGGATCGGCATTTGCTTACCGGGTTTGCAACGTTTGAAGGGGCGGTGCATAACAGAGATTACCTGCACGCGATGCGGTAATCTCACAGTTAAAATTAACGAATTTAAAGCCATAAACTGGGAGACCAGACGGAGACAAAAATAAATGCGAGAAATGCAATCGCCCGAGGTATAAACAAGATGCAGCCTTTGTCGCTCAGCTTACTTGGCTGTTACTTCACTGCAGCCAAAATCATCAAGGACCCACACCATCCTGGCCACACACTTATCTCACCACTGCCACCAGGAAGAAGGTACAGGAGCCTAAAGACTATAACATCCAGGTTCAGGAACAGCTACTTCCCCACAGCCATCAGGCTATTAAACACAACTTATATGCTATGAGCTCTGAACTGCTAAAGACTATATTATAATTTGTTATTTGCACTATATTTGTTATTTATTGAACTTTTTATTTTTTCCCCATATATATAATGTTTACATATTCACATATTCTGTAGTGCTGCAGCAAGTAAGAATTTCAATGTCCCGTCCGGGACATATCACAGTAAAACACTCGTGACTCTTGTCTTGACTCTTACCAATAATGCAAAAACAATTGTACACCAGTCCCAGTAAACGGCAAACGTTGAAATATATTAAAAGCATACAATAACTACATTAACTTCAGGTTATACCCAAACTCCCGTTCCATTTTGTCACACTATTTTCACTTTATCTTCAACATTATCGCATCCCACGGTTATCCCACCTTCAACCGTCAAGTGACATACCGGGCACTCCAATTGATGCCAGGATTGGGTAATAATAATATTCAACCGACAAGTGCAGCATCCGACCCATTTCTCCTTGAAAGCGACCTCGGAAACGCAGTACAAAACTTACAAATGTTATAGTGGGAGGTTAAACCGCTGAATATTTATAACCCAAGAAAAAGATTAACGGTTATTGAGATTACCTCCCTGTGGACATTCATTACGGATTTTGCTCCCGCGTGCATGTAATACGACAACAATCACGAGGGTGGTCGTTCATTGCACATGCACCAATTGAGCACGTACAGAATAAAGAAACTGCAAAGTAGGATTGCGAATGATATTTCTAAATTTAAATATGTTCCACGAGGTTGCAGCTGCAGAAAGGTCGGACAAAAATGTCAGTGAACAACACACGATACGATGAAATAGTTTATGTGGAGGGTGTAAGAAGGATCCGCAGATGCTGGTTTCAACCGTAGTTAGTCACAAAATGCTGGAGTAACACAGCGGGACATGCAGCATATCTGGAGAGAAGGAATGGGTGACATTTCGGATCGAGACCCCCTTCTTCAGACTGAAGAAGGACTCGAATAGAAACGCCACCCATTCCTTCTCTCCAGAGTTGCTGCCGGTCCCGCTTAGTTACTCCAGCTTTTTGTATCTATACTTAGTTTATTTTGAGACCTTGAACTACAGTTCCCAGACACTAACCCAATCCATTTACATCTACCCATTATCAATTTCATCCCAGGTGTTTCAACGTGGCACTGTTGAAAAATAAAGTAGAAAGGTTCTTGTGAGTTTTGTTATTTACATTCTTCAGGGGGAATCCTGTGTCCTCTGGTCCTCGATGCACCTATTCTTGAATGAGACTTTGCGCATCTAACCGATCTATCCTCCTCATGATTTTGTACACCTCTATCGGATCACCGCTGATCCACTTTCGTTCCATGGAATAGAGACACAGCCTACTCCACCTCTCCCTATACCTTACATCCCCCTGGCAAAATCCTCGTAAACCTTTTCTGAATCCTTTCAAGCTTGACAATATATTTGACAATATATGATACCCAAACTTAACAAAATATACTAAATGCAGTCTCACCAACGTCTTATACAACTGCAACATTCTACCCATAAACTCTGACTCGCGTGCAGTCTGGAAGGGCCAAATGGCCTCCTCCTGCACCTCTTTTCTACGTTTTCTTTGTTAATCAAAAATCTATCTATCTATTTAGGCCTTTAAAATATCCACACTTGGCCTCCGCAGCCTTTTAAGGCAAAGAATTCCACAGATTCACCAACTCCTGACAAATAAATCTCCTCCTCATCTCCTTTCTAAAAGTACGTCCTTCAATTCTGTTGCTATGGCCTCTAGTCCCAGACTCCCCCACTGGTGGAAACATCCTCTCCACATCCACTGCATCCAAGCCTTTCACTATACAGTGTACTCCATCTCGTTGATGCCGAACATGTTTGCAATCAATGTGAGTCTATCTGAGTGGGGAAGATAGGATAACCCTCCCCTCATTCAGTTTCTGTTTTGTGATTATTTTGCAACAGTGGTCGCACCCAGCCGATTTCAAATAGAGTTTAATTTTTTTTAAACGCCAAACATTCATCACGGAGCACCGACGGAGCTGCTTGACATCAAGGGAAATTGAGCGCTTAATATTCAAAACAGGACGTTGGTGAAACGGTGTGTGGAATATTGTCTAGGTCAGAATATCTTAGGAAGAATAAAATTAAGTGTAAAGCGGCAGAATATATTCAACAAGGATTTTATCAGGACTGAAGAATTTCAATTGTGACAGACTGGATAGGTTGGGATTAATTTATCTCTGGAGCGTGCAAGACTGACAGCTCACCTTTAGAAATGAATAATATTATTACGAGACATTAGAGTGATCATGGCAGGTGGAACTATCTTTGGGTGGAACAGCCGAGTTATTAACCAAACGGAAAGGAGGCGTTGGTTTGCAAAATTTGAGACTTGGATATTGAGACCGGAAGACTGAACTGTGCCCACCGGAAGGTGACGTATCGATCTTCGATCTTATCTTGCACTTTGTTTCTAAAGGATAGAGGGAAGAGGGCAAAAGTGGATCGAGAAGATAATAAAAGTGGCACGTAACAGGAAGCTGAGGATTACTCCTACGCTCTAAAGGGATGTGTTCTGCAAACAAAATAATTCGGTTTACTTAATGTAGAGCAGACAACATTGTTTGCACCGAACACAGTAAATTAGACTGGAAGACATAGAATTGCGTTGACATTTTATTTGCAATGTGTTTTTATTATGGATTGTCGAAATGGAGAAGGTGAAATATCATATATTTGCACCTCCTGTGTTTACAATGGCATCTTCTGCAGACCGTCGCAGGCGTTGCTCAATGTGGGACCTTTCCAGTTATATGAATGGCAAAAGAGTGTTTCCCTGACCGGGAACCGAACCCGGGCCGCGGCGGTGAAAGCGCCGAAACCTAACCACGAGACCTCCGGGGAATATGTCGAAGCTGTCCCTGCACACAAGATATTGTCTCTCAAACGCTTCAGGTTCATGGCCCTTTTTTGTTAGCTACGCTGATCTCCTCAACGCCCGTGACTTCTGAAAAACAACGGCAGTGCAGAGCACTGGGAGAAAAGGCATCATTGTAAAATAACGTACAGCTTTCCTTTCTTTCCTGAAAGCGTGCCCTAATATTCAAGGTGTCAATGTGAATTTACAGTCACATGTCCCAATTCAGGTACAGTGAAATGTGAGTTACCACACAGCCATACTAAGTGAAAAGGAAAAAGTCTGTGCCGAGCTTCCGCTGTGATTGATCTAACCTTCGACCTCAAGTTTCAGGCATCTAGAAGTGACAAGCCTCCACTACTGGTGAGCCTCGGTTGTCGTTGTCAGAGTGGATGTTACGATTGGTGTTCAATTACGCTGGCCGACAACGTAATGCATTATGCATTCTAAACCGAGCATCATTTCGACGTTAATTTATATCGCGCAAGACCACATGCGGGAGAATTAGTAACACCATTATATTAGTGCAATTTTATAAACCCGTACCTTTCGTCAGTCAAATTACGGCCGAACTGACTGTTACATCAAATCCCAAATTCCTGTGTGATCAAACTTTCAGGAAGTGCCACAAAGTTTGATTAACGCTTTCCGTTGATAAGGAGACTTTCTCTATTTCCCTTACGTCCGCGACTCTTATTTTTTAGTTTGCATTGCCTGTATAATCCAACACAGTCCAAACACAATCCAACCCAATTGTAATACTGCTGACGACCTCCATGTTGAATTAGCACGCCAAGGATTTTCGCCCATTGATACGAATATATGGTGCCCTGTTGAATTCTCAGACCACGAATCTCCAGTGCGACAATATTTCTGCTTTCTGAGCCTGATGTGAAAGCCCCTCCCACTTTCCTCTGAATTTCACTGGTTGGGATGTGTTCTCCCGTTAACTGATGCTGCCACTGTTGTTTGATTGCCAGCAGTGGCCCAGAAAGCATTTTTGCTCATGTAGAATCAATGGCATTGTTGATCGTCGATATTTCCCCGAGGGACTTGAGAGAATCGCTCTGCCCTTATTCCAGTTTCACTGTACATCATCTGTTCTCGTCCGCCCTCCATTTCGACAACCCATGATAAAAATACCTTCCAAGTAAAATGGCGTCGCAACTGTATTTCTTCCAGTCTAATTTACCGTGTTCGGTGCCAACAATGTGGGCTGCTCTACATTAAAGAAATCTAATTTGTTTGTTCTCGTCCGCATACTGGCATTCGATTGGTGTTTTCTTAAGTCTCAACCTGCGTGCCAGGAAAATAATCGCAATATGATCATTGCCCATCAGTCTTTTGGCAGGGAAGCTCAATGGCGCAGCGGTAGAGCTGCTCCCTTATAGCGCCAGAGACCCTTGTTCGATCCTAACTACGGGTGTCGTCTATAAGGAGTTTGTGCGTTCCCTCTGTGGTCACATGGGTTTTCTCCGTGCGATCCACTTTCTTCCCACTCTCGATGAGGGAGAGGGGGAAAAAATAACAATGGAGGACCTGGAGTGGAGTGACCACTGGGAGTTGGTGGTGGGGGGGATGAACAATAGAGGACCCGGAGAGTGGTAGGGTAAGAGAAAAGGGAAGAAGAAATCAGGAGTCGGCGGGAATACATTGTAACTTTTTTGGCGCCGGATGTGGCGACTATTCGCATACCCTTGGTATGCAAGCAAGAATTTCACCATGCCTTCTCACATGTGACAATGAAGCATCCATTCCATTCCATTCCATTCCATCCCATTCCATTCCAATACATTCCAAAGATGTACAGTTTGGTAGATGAAATGGTTTCTGTAAATTTGACGTTGTCCCTAATGTGTAGGATAGTGTAAGTGTACGAGGTGATCGCTGGGTACGACCTCGGAGGGCCGAAGGATCTGTTTCCACACTCTTACTCTAATATCAATGTGCAGAAGTTCAGAGAGGAAACAGCAGCACTGACTGAACTTGCTCTGGTTGCCAGGGTAAGAGTGATGAGATGTCACAGAGCTCAGAGTTTGGGGCCAGCTATTACAACCATGCGGCCGATATCTAGCCTCCCTATGCAAAAACAACTGAGGTGTTGGTATGTTGGTGGGGCGAAGGATGTCGAGATGCTTCAGCGGCGCACATAATGGGCGTGGATGGTTATTGGCGATGCAAGAGAAATTTGGTAGTGTTAGAGTTCAAAGGGGAATTGATGTACGTGTCATTGAAAATAGCTCGCAACCGTGGTGAGGCCGTGGTGGGGCCTTGACTCTTGTGTAAAGATGTATTACTGCCTTTAGCAATGGGTCTGATGAGAAGTCTCGAGGAGAGGCATGCATTGTGCTGGTCGCCATGCGTTTTATTTTTAACCTAATGTCGTACTGAGGATCGAATATAGACACAAAAAGCTTCCAGTAACTCAGCGGGTGAGACAGCATCTCTGTGGAAAAGGAATAGGTGACGTTTCAGGTCGAGTCCCTTCTTCAGACTGGAGAGTCCGAGGAAATGGAAAAGAGATATACAGACAGTGATGTAGGGAGATATATGTGGCGCACCTAAGACGGTGTGACCACTTCGATTTAATTGATTTGATGGTGCATTGGCAGTTTATAATGTGCAGCAGTGAGGCGGAACGTCTGTGTCAATCCAGTTGCTGTGGGGACTGGAAACAGCAGGGCACTTCCCCCCATCTCGGCAGAAGCAATCTGGGGATGAATTAAGACGCACCGTGTCCTCATTTGCTATCTCTCACCTGCTTTTATACAGGTCGGTAGACTGTCGGGACCACACAAATATGCACTTATGGGGTTGAATATGGTTGTGTGAAGTTGCTGTATTGTTTTGAGTGTTAAGAATGTTGAAGTTAGTGGGTTACTGGTTGCTAATGTTTCTGTGTGCTGTGTTGGAAGTTATAATAACGTGTAGCATGGGTATGTTTCTTGACAAGTCATTCCATAACCTGTGGGGGGGTTGCAGACGTTGTAATGAGAATATGGCATAGCAAAAAGGCCAAATGTCAACTTTTAGCATGTTGCTGGAAATGTGTAATGAAGGTTTATTAAGTGCCTAATAATATTTATTGATGTGTAAAATCAAAAATACAAGTGTGTATATCACATAGAGAGTGTATCAAGTACAAGGGAAACATAGGAAAAAACTGGCTGTGAGTGAAGCTGTAACAAAATGGAGGTGTTAAGGAGAAATAAAATGGATGACTGAAGTAATGATAAGAGCAATGTTTTGTGTTTACATGATTATTGAATAAAACAACCAGAAGCAATCTGGGGATGAATTAAGACGCACCGTGTCCTCATTTGCTATCTCTCACCTGCTTTTATACAGGTTATCTATCTGCCTTACGGTGCCCATTCCTGGGACCCGTAACAGATCATGGGGGCTCGTTCCGGGATCGGCGCCACTTCCTGGTTGGAGCTGGAGCTGACCAACAAAAGACACCTGAGACCGAGACAGGGCTGATTCGAGCTGAGTGCCGAGAGCGGTGAATCGGAGTAGAGACTGGGCCATTGCTGAACTATGATCCATCGTGAAAGACGGTGAAAAGCTGCTGCCATGTCAGAGAGTGGGAGGAAGAGCCTAGTGTGGGACATTAGAAGTCACTGCTCACCTTGTCAGCTGCAAAGCTCTTTCACATCGCCAAAGAGGTGGGTTCAACGTCAGATGGGGACTTGTCTGAACTCCATGAAGGAGACCATGAAGGCTGCTTCGATAAAATCAGTTCATTCATGTACAGTACGCATTTGTTAGAGTCAGAAGACAGGGGAATGTCTGAATTGTTGGGTTTGAAAGATGCTATTGATGATATTGTAAAGACCCGAAATGTTTTGGGTTTGCCAGAGCTAGAAATACAACCCATAGGTGCTCATGGAGATACTACTAACCAAATGTTCCAAGTCAGTTCTACTTTGCCAAACAGTGATGCTTTCACAACTGACCCAGTACTACCTACTGCTGTATCTGACTACACAAACGCAGAGTTACTGGCAATGCTCACTAGCTATGAGGAGCTTGGTAAAAGGCTGAAACAAAGCATTATGATACAGACAACTCAGTCATCAGAAGACTCACCGCCATTAGCAGCACAGGCTAATAAGTCTCGACGTGACTCATCATACCACAACCCGACAGTTGTCCAACCCATTCGGGAGGGGATGATTTCCATAAGAGATCTCTCCTACCTCCAGAGAAGGGAGTTTAAGGTACAAGGGGGCCAGGTTGGTGATCATTCGTCAGACATCAGTTATAACAATGTCTGTAAGCAAATAAAGGAAGGGATCAAAGAAGGCTTCCATGATGCAGAGATACTTCGTGGTGTGCTCCGGATAATAAAACCTGGAATTTTTAAAGAGATGCTAATCAACAAGGATGACTTGACTGTGATGGAACTCAAGGGATTTCTCCAGGCTCACTTAAGAGAAAAAAGCAGTACAGAGTTATTCCAAGAGTTAATATGTGCCAAGCAGGAGGAGAACGAGACACCACAACAATTCCTCTATCGTGTCATAGGTTTGAAGCAACGTGTCCTATTCACATCAAAACTGTCAGACGCAGGCATCAAATACAGTGCAGCTACTGTTCAAGATGGCTTCCTACATACAGTTTACCAGGGATTAGGCTACAAACACAGTGACCTACGCAGAGAAATAAAACCTCTCTTGTCCAGTGGTGAAGTAAGTGATGAGACAATACTGCGCCAGGTAATGAGAATCACCAGTGAAGAAAGTGAGAGACAAAAGAGGATAGGTCCTTTTCGTCGGCAGGCTGCAGTACATGCACATGGTGCACAGTTTGAACCGAATACAGCAAAAGAACAGTGCAGCAAGCAAGAGAGCGCGGCGCCAAAAGTAAAGACAGACCCAATTAAAGAGCTTACAGCCAAAGTAGATGAGCTCACAAGTATGATTGAGGCCGTGAAACGACAAATTAAGTCACAACCAACAGATGTGAGGAACCAATATTCTCAAAATAAAACGAGACCCACGAGAGATAGACCATACGGTTGTCCAAAATGTGTTGAACAAAACCGCCCAGATTGTAACCATTGTTTCTCATGTGGGGAGGAAGGCCACAGAGCTTCAGGGAAACTTGAACCGGTCGCTGCAGGGGGGCGCCCAGTGATCGGATCTGAGAAACGTCCCCAAACTCAAACTGATTGTGATGACAATAATACAGATCTTCCTTGGTCCACTACTTCAGAAGTAGCGAGCACACAGTACAATGACAAACAAAGCAATTCATCTTCTCAGTTCTCTTTTGAACCACAATGTACCAAACGTAAAGCTGTCGCCAACATGATAGGAAAGAAGGCTCTGATGCAATGTAATCTAAGTGGTTTGGCGGTAACTGCATTGCTTGACTCAGGCGCACAAGTTAGTATTATCAGCCGTGCCTGGAAAGATCTACACCTCCCTGACCTAAACATTCGACCAATGTCTGAGATCATTGACGAACTGGATGAGCTAAAGGTTTATGCAGTCAACGGAGGGCTCATTCCTTTTGATGGATGGGTTCCTATAATGACCAACCTACCTGGGAATGAGGACCCAAGTCTGGCCATCAGTGTCCCATTTTTAGTCAGTAGCTTGACCATGGAAAGACCGTTGATTGGTTTTAATGTTCTGGAGCAGCTTGTTGAAGGACAGCCAGAGAGGTTAGTACCTACTCTGATACAGTTGTTTCAGAATGCCATCAGTGTTTCAAGTGAGAAGGCAGAAGCAGTGGTGAGTTTTATTCAGACAGTGGAGCCAAGCATGCCACAAGGACGCCTAAGAACTGGTGGAAAGGACGTGGTCGTTCCAGCTGGACAAGTCAGCTGGGTGAGATGCCGGGTTCCCCCAACCATGAACTCCTATGGCCATCTGGTGTTGTTCGAATCAGACGAAGGCAGTCAGCCGTTGGATCAGCTAGATCTAGGAGCAGGTTTGGTTGAAATGCAGAATCCTTTAAACCCATATGTCACCATTGCTGTTGGCAACAACACCAGCCATGACATTATTTTGCCACGTAAGACAGCCCTGGGCACCTTACAACATATTGAAAGGGTTGTGGAAGCTGACCCTCCCAGAAAAGTGGCATCCACGACAACAGTCAACGAGGTCACCTCTCAACTTCCTCAACCAACTCCATCACTGTGGCATCCGCCCGTGAACCTTGATCACCTGGAGGAAAATCAGCAAGAGGTTGTCAGGAAAATGTTATTTGAGGAGTCTAAAGCCTTTGCCAAAGATGAGAATGATATTGGATGCAACCCAAGCCTGCAAATGGTGATAAATCTGAAAGATGACATTCCTGTGCAGAGAGCGTACACATCCATACCAAAACCGCTGTTGAGAGAGGTAAAGGAATATGTTCAAGACCTCCTTGTCAAGGGATGGATTGTGAAATCTAGGTCCTCCTATGCCGCTCCAGTAGTGTGTGTGCGGAAGAAAGACGGTACACTGCGCCTCTGCATAGATTATCGTCTATTGAATCAGAAAACGGTGCCGGATAGACACCCACTGCCTCGAATACGCGACTTGCTGGACACCTTGGGTGGTTACTCATGGTTTAGCATCCTTGACCAGGGTAAGCCTTACCACCAGGGGTTCGTGGCTGAAAGTTCACGTCATCTCACTGCTTTCATCACACCCTGGGGGTTTTATGAGAGGGTAAGGATCCCGTTTGGCCTATCAAACGCGCCAGCAGCATTCCAGAGAAGTATGGAGGAGATGTTGAGTTCTCTGAGGGATGAGTGCTGTATACCCTACCTCGATGACATCCTCTGCTACTCGCGGTCGTTTGAAGATCACGTGGAAGTGGCCCGCAAGGTTCTCCAAGCTTTGCAACATCAAGGGGTAAAGCTCCGATCTGAAAAGTGTGAGTTGTTCAAGCAAGAAGTTCGCTATGTTGGCCGCCTTGTCTCTGCTGACGGTATTCGAGTTGATCCCAAGGACCTGAATGCTGTGCTGGCTTTGAAAGACAAAACACCACAGACCGTAGGTGATTTGAGAAGGGTTCTCGGCTTTCTCAGTTACTACAGGTCGTACGTTCAAAACTTCTCAAAGATAGCAAAGCCATTGTATGAGATGCTCCAAGGGAAATCCTCAAATCAAGTCCAGTCTCGACAAGGTAAAGCCAAGGGACCCCAACTGTCATCAAGGGCACCCACACAGTGGACTGCTGAACATCAAAGTGTACTCGAGAGACTGATTGACATGTTGACACATCCACCGGTTTTGGCATACCCTAACTTCGACACGCCTTTTGTCTTGCATACCGATGCATCAGAGCAAGGTCTAGGAGCTGTTCTCTACCAGCAACAGGAAGGAAAGCTGCGAGTCATTGGGTATGGGTCACGGACTTTGACAGCTGCAGAGAGGAACTAGCATATGCATAGTAGCAAGTTGGAGTTCCTTGCACTTAAGTGGGCAGTGTGCGAGAAATTTAGGGACTACCTCTATTATGCTCCACACTTTACCATCTTCACTGACAACAACCCACTTACTTACATCATGAGCACTGCCAAACTCAATGCGGTTGGTCACCGGTGGGTGGGAGAACTGTCAGACTTCCATTTTGACATCAGATACAGACCAGGAAGAGTCAACACGGACGCAGATACTCTGTCCCGAGTCCCTCTTGATATTGACCAGTACATGTCAACTTGCACAGAGGAGTTGTCGCAGGAGGTAGTGAATGCAGCTTGGGAAGGAAGTCAAGCAGCCCAGAGGAAAGATGTGGCATGGATAGCCGCTCTTGCTGTCTCCTCTCAAGATGTTGTCCTACAGCCCCGCGCCCCTCTACACAGCATTAGTCATGACGACTTGGTCCAGGCTCAAAGAGAGGATCCCGAGATAGGAGAGATCGTAAAGCTCAAAGAGATGAACAGCAAATTGACAGACGACATGAGAAGGACTGTGAAAGGAACCGCATGCAAGCTTCTGCATGAGTGGAGCAGGTTGCGCATCGAGGATGGATTGCTGTAACGAAGAACAACAAGTAGGAAACAATTAGTATTACCTCTGAAATACCAACCCGTGGTATTAAAGCACCTCCACGACAACATGGGACATGTGGGCATGGAGAGAGTTCTTCACCTCGCCAGGGAGAGGTTTTACTGGCCCTTCATGAAAAGGTGTGTCGAGGACTATGTAACGAAGAAGTGCAGTTGCATCAAACAGAAGAAGCCTACAGTCCATGTGCGTGCACCAATGGGCGGTCTGAAGTCTAACTCGCCCCTGGAAATGGTTTGTATCGACTTTTTACACCTGGAAAAGAGCAAAGGGGGTTATGAGTACATCCTAGTAGTAATTGACCATTTTACAAGGTTTGCTCAGGCCTACCCTACAAAAAACAAGTCCGGCCGGACGGCAGCAGAACGGATTTACAATGACTTTGTACCACGTTTCGGATTCCCAAACAAGCTCCATCATGACCAAGGACGTGAATTCGAGAATGAACTGTTTCGAACCCTTGGCCAGCTCTCTGGAGTAGGACATTCCCGAACATCCCCATATCACCCGCAAAGTAATCCAGCAGAGCGATTTAATCGAACCTTGCTGCAGATGCTGCGAACTCTGACAGACAAAGAAAAGGAGACATGGAAAGAACATCTCCCACAGGTTGTACATGCGTATAACTGCACCCGCCATGAGTCTACTGGCTATTCCCCTCACTATCTTCTCTATGGTCGACACCCTCGCCTTCCTGTGGATCTCTTGTTTGGGTTGGCTGAATAAATAGATCCATTGACGCACAAAGGTTATGTTGAGAAGTGGCAAAAAAGGATGGCGGAAGCATACCGCATTGCTAACAACAACAGTCTGTCTTCAAGTGCAAAAGGAAAGTCCTACTATGATCAGAAGGTGAGAGGAGTGGTCCTGAAGCCTGGGGATAGAGTGTTGGTTAGAAATCTGGGAGAGCGAGGCGGGCCTGGTAAACTACGTTCCTACTGGGAGAAGAGGATATATGTAGTGAAGGAACAAGTCTCAGACAACCCAGTGTATGTTATTCATCCAGAAAACGATGGTAAAGGGAGACTGAGGACGCTGCATAGAAACCTGCTTTTACTGGTCAATGATTTACCAGTGGAATTCCCATCGCAGCAGACCAAACCAACTTCAAAGCCACAAACGCAAAGGAAACCTCAGTTGAGAAGGAGTGACATAAGAGACAGAACAGAGAATGCAGAGACATCTGACTCGGATGATGAGTCAGGAGGAGGTTACTGGTTGAGGATACCCCTAAGTCGGGCTGAGCCAAGGACAGCAGCTAAGCCTGAGAGAATGCCGGCTCAGACTCCTAGTAAACCTACCAGAATCCAACATGGGCAAGCACAAAGAACACCCACTCGAGTGACCCGACACAGGGATGAAGATTCATTCATATCAGTCGGAAAACATGGAAGAAGTCAAGAACGGATGGAGGTCCAAATATCACATGAAATGGACTTGAGGCCACCAGAAGCTGGAATACAGACAAAGTATCAATGGAAAAGGCATTTAACAGAGGAGGGCGAACTACAACAGGAGGATGGTCAGGACATTCCCCATGACACTGAACAAGATGAGAGGATTGTGCAGGCGGACCCCGATGTACCTCAGATGGAGGACGAGCAAGAGTTGTCTCCGGATGCAGACCTCGAGGAGCACTCTCTCTCACACTCTGAACCTGGATCCCCTGCTACACTGAGACGGTCCACAAGGGAAAGACGGCCAGTCCAAGGGCTCACCTACTCATCTCTTGGCCATCCGACCTATCAACCATTTCCTGCTGTGAACACTATTGGCACGTACCTCATGCCCTATACTCACCCACTGTACAGGCCATCAGTCCAGTGTGCACCTATAGTCCAATATTCATACTTGCCATGTACTGTACAGGGTTATTGAGAATGCACAGTGGTGATGTAATCAAACTAAAGTTATATATTTTTTTATAGTTGAAGATTTTGAATATTGTAAATAATTTTGAGTCTGTGAAAGACTGTTGATTATTTCCAATGGAAACTTGCGATTTGAAATAAGTGTCAGGAGCCACTTTTGTTGTTGGGGAGCGTGTGGCGCACCTAAGACGGTGTGACCACTTCGATTTAATTGATTTGATGGTGCATTGGCAGTTTATAATGTGCAGCAGTGAGGCGGAACGTCTGTGTCACTCCAGTTGCTGTGGGGACTGGAAACAGCAGGGCACTTCCCCCCATCTCGGCAGAAGCAATCTGGGGATGAATTAAGACGCACCGTGTCCTCATTTGCTATCTCTCACCTGCTTTTATACAGGTCGGTAGACTGTCGGGACCACACAAATATGCACTTATGGGGTTGAATATGGTTGTGTGAAGTTGCTGTATTGTTTTGAGTGTTAAGAATGTTGAAGTTAGTGGGTTACTGGTTGCTAATGTTTCTGTGTGCTGTGTTGGAAGTTATAATAACGTGTAGCATGGGCATGTTTCTTGACAAGTCATTCCATAACCTGTGGGGGGTTGCAGACGTTGTAATGAGAATATGGCATAGTAAAAAGGCCAAATGTCAACTTTTAGCATGTTGCTGGAAATGTGTAATGAAGGTTTATTAAGTGCCTAATAATATTTATTGATGTGTAAAATCAAAAATACAAGTGTGTAAATCACATAGAGAGTGTATCAAGTACAAGGGAAACATAGGAAAGAACTGTCTGTGAGTGAAGCTGTAACAAAATGGAGGTGTTAGGGAGAAATAAAATGGATGACTGAAGTAATGATAAGAGCAATGTTTTGTGTTTACATGATTATTGAATAAAACAACCAGAAGCAATTTGGGGATGAATTAAGACGCACTGTGTCCTCATTTGCTATCTCTCACCTGCTTTTATACAGGTTATCTATCTGCCTTAAGGTGCCCATTCCTGGGACCCGTAACATATAGAATAGATGAATTAAAGAATGCAGTGACTAGTTGGGTGCCGCAAGGTTCTGTGCTGGGACCACGGTTATTTACAATATATATTAACGATTTGGACAAGGGAATTAAATGAGAGTTCTCCAAGTTTGCAGATGACACGGCTGGGTGGTAATGTGAGATGCGATGAGGTCGCTATGATCCTGCAGAATTACTTGGATAGGTTGGGTGAGTGGGCAGATGCTTGGTAGATGCAGTATAATGTGGATATATGTGAGGTTATCCACTTTAGTGACAAGAACAGTGAGGCATATTAATATGGTAATGGTATCAGAGTTGGAAAATGGAGGTGCAACGAGACCTGGGTGTGCTTGTCCAACAGTCACTGCAAGTGAGTGTGCAGGTACAGCAGGCATTGAAGAAAGCTAATGGCATGTTGGCCTTCATTGCGAGAGGATTTGTGCATAGGAGCAAAGAGGTCCTACAGCGGTTGTACGGGGCCCTGGTGTGACGGCACCTAGAGTATAGTGTGCAATTTTGTTCTCCTAATTTGAGGAATAACATTATTGCTATTGCGTGAGTGCAGCGTAGGTTAATTCCTGGGATGGCGGGACTGACGTATGATGAAATAAGTGGTCGACTGAGCTTGTATTCGCTGGAATTTAGAAGGATGGGGGGGGGGGCTTAAAGAAATATATAGCATTCTTAAAGGATTGGACTGGCTAGATGCAGGAAAAGTGTTACAGATGTTGGGGAAGTCCAAAACCAGGGCTCACAGGTTAAGAATTCTGTGGCCGGAAGACCGTTTCCAGAAGAGGCACCGAAGACAATAGATCTCGGCCAGATACTGGCCTAGAGGTTTATCGACAGCAACACGACTTATTTGAAGATTGAAGTTATTATAGTAGAACGACTATTATTCTTTTGAATTTTAAAGCTGGGAATCTTTAACGAACGGTTTCTATGTGGACGAAGAAAGCTAGTTCTGCTAGCTTGGAAGATAGCCAACAGGCTTGTTTTTTCACTTTTTCTCGAGAAATCCAGATGTCTGACCTTGAGTTGTTTTGGACACGATAAGACACATTCCTTTCGAACTAACGTTATTATTTATTTCGTAGATGTTGAGGGATGTTGTATGAAAATCCAATTTGTTATTGTTCTTGAGAAAATGTTTTGAAAACAGCACCCGATATTTATCAACAAGACTAAGGCAAATCGAAGAAGTCCTTGTTCGTCCAATTTAAAGATTTGGCAATTTGCCAAGACATGTTTTAAATCCATGGAGCAGGAAGGAATAGGTGCGTCAGAGGAACCACAAGGTGGCGAAGTCAAGCTCAGCCAAGGACAAGCTGCCTACCTGAAAGAAACCAAGAAGGAGGGAAAGTCGATATGGGAGCAAGTGAACGAGTCAATTGAAAGCTGCAGAAAACTCATTTATCGGGAAGATGCAGATAATACCCAGGCTGCCGACTGAAAGAAACCTAGAAGGAGAGAAACAAGTTATGGGAACAGGTTACCAAATAAATTGAGAAACAGAAGAAACTAATGGAATCAGTTAAGAACGCGATCAAAATAGAATCAAATCTGAGCAAACAATGGAACCTCTGCCAAGAGGTTGGAGAGAATCAAGATGTGCTGCTGCATTCACAGACACGTCGGGAAGAACGCGAAGGAGACACCCAGTGGTGGGAAGCAAGGGTGAAGATATTCAATGGTTTCATGGAGGCGGCGGAGGAGTGGTTATCTGAAATTATCTCAATTTACGTGCTTAATAGCTCGATGTGCGATGCAACAAGGTGTTGAATTGGAAGAGATTGCACCCCGCGATAGTATCTCGGCATCGAGGGCTTCTGCTCGATTGCGAGTTGAAGCTGATCTAGGCGCTCTCTCAATAGAAGCGATTGCCTTAAATAAGAAACATGAGATTGAGCAAAAGAAAGAAGAGAGGACACAACAAGGAGCAGAGAGGAGCGACAAAAGAAAGAGATGATGCAACAAGGAGCAGAGATGAGGTGACAAGAAGAATAGATGAATGAAGAGATGAGGCGACGAAAAAAACAGCTGCAACTAGACACAAAGATGGCGATGGTCAAATTAAAGAAGGAGATATTGGAAAGTGAGGGTTCAAGATGCAGCTCTAGAGCATCGAAGACAATGAACTCTGGTTTGAGAGGAAAAACTGCTCCAAGTGAGTCAGTTGGATCAACTCCACAATCGAGGTCCACCGGAATTCACGACTTTGAACAGCCATTGGGGCAATATAGGGCCGGTAAAACTTCATCTCAGGAAATGGGTGCTCCACCGAAACAAAATACTTATGGGGCCACTGGAGAAACTCGCGACAAACCAATAGCGGACTATGGTTTTCCGAGACTTGAGAAACATGCTCGAGCAAGCCATTATGAGCTTTCCTGTACGCCTGTCTATCGTCCATTGGCGCCAAGCCAAGGTTATCAGGATGGATTATTGGCATTGGTGAATAGTCAAGCTGAGACCACAAAATCACTCTCTCTTTCTCTCACCAGTAGAAATTCTTACATAGGATGGAGATGCTTTGCGGTATAAAACTTTCCTAAGTGCATTATAAGAAGTATTAGAAACGAAATTTATGGATGAAAAGGAGCGCTTATGATTTTTGGTGAAGTACACAAGCGGAAGTGTTAAGGTACTTGTAGAAAGTTGCCAAAATGAGCCGGACAGCCAAGGCTACAGAGTGACAAGAAGGTTACTTAAATAACGTTTTGGTAATGAACAGAGGATTGCTAACGCATACATGGAGAAGGCCCCTGCTTGGAACGAAATCAAGCCAGAAGATGGGGAGGCATTGAGTGATTATGCAATATTTCTTAGAGGAGTTGCAGATCGATCAAAAATCTCGGCCACATGGAGGAAATTAACTTTGCAAGTAATACTAGAGTCATCATTAGTAAGCTGCCCAGAAGACAGAGAGAAAAGTGGAGAGATGAAGCAGGTCAAATATTGGATGAGAGGAAGCGAGTAGCCATGCTACCAGAAATGGTGGTTTTCTCGGAAAAGCAAGTACGGAACGTTAGAGCTACACCAGATGACTATTGAAGATCATAAACCAATTGCAACTGATAAAGGTTCTTCCTTTACCAAAACTGAAGAAAGATCAGGACCTAAGAGAAGCAGTTTTGCTACCACGATAATACCTGTGGAAACGAAAGGTGGAATGAATGAAGATAATGAGAGCATGTCATTGCATTACGTATGGAAATATCCAGTCTGGATGAAGATAATTTTATACCAACATCTGAAGTGCTTACACATGAAACCATGCCTGTTGGTACTTAAAATATACCCAGATATGAAGACTTGAATGAAATGGCCTTACCTGAAGGATGTCAAAATATCTAAAATAAATTCTAGTGTTGACCTACTTATCGGAACGAATGTTTTGAAGGCATAGGGACCTATACAGATTTTGAGCAGCCAAGGTATGGACCGTATGCTGAGAAAAATAGGCTTGGATTGGTTATCTATGGCTCCTTGAGAAGGAACAACGAAAATGGGAGCAAGAAGAACTACCCTGCCATTGCTATTAGTCAAATATCTACTGATAAATTAGAAAAGCTGGTGATGATGCAATACAATCATGACTTCAATGAAAGTACCATTAAGGAATCTGAGGAAATGACTAGAGAAGAGTTAAAGTTCGTGGATATTATGAACTACTCAGTAAAGATTGACGGACACTATTGTCTGGACTTACCTTTCAAACAAGAAAGTGTTAGTCTACCGGATAATCGTCCTATGGCAGAGCAACGCACCCAGAATTTGAAAGGCATGTTCGGCAAGAATACTAAATGTCAAGAAGTAATAATCACTTTGAAAAATAATCTCTACGTGGATGGTTGCTTAAAATCCATGTCTACTGAGCAGGAAGCGATTCAAATGGTAAAACATCTGATTTCCCTCTGCAATAATGGAGGATTCACGCGTTTCAAGTGGATCAGTAACAATTGTGATGTATTGGAAAGCATTCCACCAGATCATCGAGCCAAAGATACCAGAGAATTGGATTTGGACAAAGACAAATTGCCATTGGAAAGAGAATTGGTAGTTACTAATGTTGCACAATTGAAATATGTTAACACAAAAGAAAATCCTGTGGATGAAGTTTCTAGAGAACTGACAGCGAAATGCTTCTTAAGCGATAAGACATGGATCAATGAACTAGAGTCTCTCTGTAAGCCAGACAGAGAATGGCCAAAGCTTGAGCTGGGATTTGAAATCTCTGCTAATATTCTGGAAATGAAACTGAACCTAACAGTGAACATTATTGCTAAAAAGTCTGTTATTCCCACAACACATCCATGAGTTGCTCGGACATGGAGGAAGAAGTTTCATGCTATCAAAACGTTGGACTTTTGTGTTTTGGACTATACACTGGGTATAATGCCTGATGTTAATGATTTGGTGCAAACGGTACGACTTTAAACTACAAACAATGTTTTGTAAAGACCAATAATCAAGTTCTGCTTGCTTCTAGAAGGCGAATGTGAAGATGGAAGAGTCGCAGAAGAATTTTGAATGCGGATATATAATGCATGCTATTTTTTGCTTTTGATATTTGTTAAGCCTTCATGGCTACTTTTTGATGGTAATTAATAATTGCCTCGTTTATATACTCGAACAATTAGGTGCCGGTATGTAGTGGCCACTTGGCTTTATTTTGTGTGTCATTAATTATGGCATTTGCCTTTAAATTTTAGTCTGCCCGTGAATATGTGGGTGGGATTTATTATGTAGTCAGTGGCGTGTTTGCTGCTGGGTACTCTTGCGCAGAAGCTTAGTTTTGTCGGTTTAGTTTTAGGGCTCGTCCTGGCTGGAAGAAAAACACTTTGACCATGTGGAGTTTTGACGAGACAAGAGGAGTTTTCCAAAGCTTATGCTGCAGTTGGACAAAGATTAAAGTGTACGAGTCAGATGAGAAGGTTGGATGAATATCTTACTTTTTTCTTCGACAATAAAGAAACTATTAATCAAAAGTATGTTATGAAGATTTATCTCCAGAGAAGCTCTGAAAGTCTCAGGGAAAGCTCACATGCGTAATAACAACATTCCCCGAAAGCCATGTTGTCTCTTAAGTGGCTAGAGGGAGTAATCTCTTGAACTATATAATAATCTGCCGCTACAATCACCATCAAAGACACACACCACAAGATTCTCATTTCACTCCTGCCATCGGGACATTGAAAACTTCAACTGCTAAAGGTTTAGGAGCTGTTTCTTTCAAACAACTATCGGGCTGTTAAACAAAATTACAGATAAATAAATTCCGAACACTATACAATTGGTGGGCAATGTTTAATATTGTGGTTTTTGCAGATTACGTTATTTACTTATCTTTTGTGCTGCTACGAGCAAGATTTTCATTGTTCCATTTTCGAACAGAGGATAATAAAACAACCTTGACTCTTGGAAGTTAACTTGTCCTGTGTCACTGGCAAAAGGCTGACAATACCTCACAGAACCTCGTGTAATTTTCTTCCAGCTGTTATGCGAATGACGTGAGGCTCTGTCAGGTTTCGTCAATCTGCTCCAGATTTGGATCCTGAATTTGAATGATCAGATTTGACGAGTGATATTGTAAAATATTTGATGAATGGGTTATATAACTAGACAATATCCATCAGCAGAAAGGGGATAGCGGAGCCTATCTCCGCCTGAGAGATGGGGCATTTAGGTGTACAAACCCTCAGCTCTACTGCACAAGGCATCGCAAGTTACATTGAAATTTAACCCGCACATTGCAGAAAGTTTATTGTTAAATGGAGTTATGAAAATAATTTTGAAGAAGGGGCGGAACAGTGGCGCAGCGATAGAGTTGCTGCCTTGCAGTGCATGAGACCCGAGTTCGAACCTCAAAACGCGTGCCGTCTGCACGGAATTTGTACGCTCTCCCTTTGATCGCGTGGGTTATTTCCGGGCACTCCGGTTTGCTGGTTAGTTGTTGGCTTCAGTAAATTGTTCCTAGTCTGTAGGATAGACACCACACCCAAGCAAATATATGTACTTTACCGCGGTCTGTACCGTAGTCTGTTAATATATCCTTGCTCTAAAAATATATATAATGTCGTTACGCCATATTGTATGAACATCAGCAATTCTCATTATATCAATCTGCTGCTTAGTTTATTAATTTAATGCAATCCGAAAGCACCTCTAAATGAGAATAAAGCTTTCCGTTGAAAAGGAGAAACAAGAATACAACTAAACTCTGGTTAAGTTAAATGTTGTAGCTGGAATGATGGAGACGCACTCTATTTTAATGTCATAAATGTTTGACTTGGGAACGAACTTGAGTAATCGCGGAGTGCTTCAAAGAAGAGAAGTGAGAAAGACGTGGAATGGTTCGGGGTCTGAATTTGAAAGGTTTGGCCATTGAGGGCCTAATGTAGCAATGTTACGAAATTTTGAGATTTAAAAAATCAAGTCTGCAATTTATCCCATCAGATAAAGCAGAAAAAGAAGGTTGATTTGACACCTTATTCACTTTAATATCTTCAGTATTAAAAAAATTATGGCCATTGTCATACTCTGAAATTAGCAGAGTATTAGCAGAGTTCCCTATTGCTTTTCCATTGACTTAACTCAAAAGCTGTGATCGAGGACAGTCAAAAGGCCATAAATTTCTTAAAAATTAAGAGAACTGAATGAAATTTTCAGTTACTATAGATTGAAGCATTCTGAAACAAATATGGAACAATCTTACTTCGATGACCTGAAATCAAAGAATATAATTAGTTAGTTACCTAATTGTAGCTAATTACAAAATTCAATTACTAGATCCAAATATCTATACATTTCTTAAGAAAATGTTAACATTTTTAAATAGCCTAAGTGTCCAAATAACATTCACACAATAATTCACAATATAACATGATTTTTAAATCTCTTTGTCATGAATTTATAGGCCAAATAGAAGGAATTTAGTGTTTAATTCCCGTAAATTAATGCATTTTAATCATATTGCGAGTGGGTTTTTGTGGAACGCAATCGATTGGAACGTTGCGGTTTGCGGTGAATTTAAACCCCATAACGGCAGGAAAAACACTGCCGGTTCGTATATTTACATAATGACATTTTCGCCGATGAAATTTTGATTAAAGTAATCCTAAGAAGCAAGTTTATGTGTAAAATAAACGACTTAGCTTATGTTTTGTCCCGTACGTGACATCCGTCCCGTGTCGGCGTTGACGGCGTTAGAAGTCGCTTTTTTATTTTACTCCAGCCATTAATTGTACCGCGGTTAAAAAAAATTCCGAGAACGGCAGTCGGAACGATTATTCAGCATCAGGTAGAAGCCCGAGAAAATATATCTCGGACAGGCAGGAGAAAACGGCATTTTAATCACGCCCCCACACCCCCCCCCCTCAAAGGCGCCAAAGTCGCGCACACGGCCAGTGGCAGAACTGCAGCGCCGCTGAAGGTATGTTTTGTAACATACCTACCTAATGGTGTGGCCGCTGGATTGGAAGCAAATCAGAGATGTTGATGAATGTTGTAAATGCGGAGATACCGGAGGTCCGCTACAGTAGAAGTTAACATCGTGTTCCCCTTGACAGCCTTAAACGTTGAGCAATAGGGAAACGGGCGGTGTTCATTTCAAAGGGCAGATGGTGGGTCTTGGGAGGCGTGGGGAAAACCGCCTCCACGCAGACATGTGCAGTTTTGGAAACATAGGTGAGATTTTCGTTCATTGCTCCCTCTTCAGCGATCCATACAGTCACACTCGGGAAGACTTGTTTCGTGATGTCATTTTAAGCTGGATTTTTAAGTTTCACAAACTTTCCTGATAGCGCGACGGGGCATTGAAGTGCCTAAAGGAGCTGCTCTCTGAACTTCCCCTGGGTGATGGGGTAAATCAGTGTGTTTGTACAGGTGTTCAGCAGCCGCAGCAGAACTCCAGTTTTTTTAATGTTGCAAATGGGTTATTGAAACCTCTCATCCAATATCCGTTGACACATCGATAGGTAACAAAATAAGATACAGTTGTGACCCTGTAGGAGGTGGATAAAGCTGCTGGAAACTGCAAAGAGTAATATTATGGACCGTTTTCGGCTTTCCGTCTCCGGGTCTCCACGACTGAGGTCGCGGAGCCTCCTGCGGACCCGATTGGCCATTAAAATACGTCTCGCCGTGTGCGCATTAAAGAACAAAATCAAACGGAATGGAATCACTGGGGGGTCAACAGCGGCTCGGTCCAAGAAAATGCGATCGATGCGGGTAGGAAATAGAAGTCCGATCGGATTCCGCAGCCGCCCAGTAAACCATTATGCTTGTGGAAAGAATTATAAGCGAAATGCCGGGGGTCGTTCTTGTAGAGCCGTGCATGTTCCTTTAACATAATGACCTCACCATTACTAACCACTCCCCATTATCTTCAGTATAATTGTAACCTTCCCACCCCTAGCTCGCTCTCTAGCTCCGGTAACGGACCACGAACAGCTAGGGCAATATGTGTGTACACGACTACAATGTATGCAATAAACTAAGAGTGAAGACACTACGTGTTTGACAAGTCTTTACATGGTGTCATAAAGTTGAACCCTGCGTCTCCTGTCAATGGGGGTTTGTTTTGTTTTCTCCAAGTTTTTATTTTCCTTTCATACCCTTTATGTACTATGGCGAGCTCGTGTCGTAAGCCTGACGTTCTGGTGTTTGACTCCGATATCGTTCACCGGTGGACTGTTTTGCGGCGCGACTTCCAGCACTATGTCGCCATCGCTCATCCTAATGCTACCCCTGCGGTTACAGCACATCTGCTCCTCAACCTGGCTGGCCCGGAGGCCATGGAACGTTTTGAATCTTTCGAGTACGCCGATGGTGAGCATGCAGAGGACCCGGTATGTCTCACGAATAAATTTGCCGCGCTGTGTGACATTCCCACCAATTGCATTATAGAGCGGTTCAAGTTTTTCAGCAGGCGCCAGAAACCCGGGGAGCACATCGACACCTTCGTTGCATCGTTGCATCACCTGGCTCGGCGTTGCCGCCTGGACACGTTGAACCCTGACCAAATGGTCAGAGATGTCCTAGTTCACGGTCTACAGGACGTGAAGCTACGGGCAGAGCTTCTGAGGAAGCCGGACCTCACTTTAAATGAAGCTTTGCATGCCTCTCGCATGGCTGCTGCTGTCGACTCCGTATCTCCCCCTGAGGCTCAGGACATTCACTGCTGAACGCCCGCGGCGCGATGGCCCACCACGCCAGCATAGCACTCCCGCGCCCACGAGGGCTAACCCTCGTCGATGCCCAAACTGCAACTTTGTCAGTCATCAATTTAATGTTTGCCCTGCGCTGGGTAAGACTTGTAATTTCTGTAAGAAGCTTAATCACTTCTCTGCAGTATGCCGTTCCAGGGGCCAGCCTGCCCCTGCTCCGAGAAGGAGTCTACACAACCTGACTGCTACTGATAGTGTTTATGGCTCCGCATACCTTTCAGACGAACTCCCTGATTCTGATAACGGCTCCACCCATGATGAATCGCGTGTTTTTTCAGTCTTGGGTGCACATGCTTTGATAGCTGATCCATCAATTCGAGTTACTGTGAATGGAGAGACCTTTTCTGCCAAGGTCGACACGGGGGCGTTTGCAAATGTTATGTCGTTAAGCCTCTTTCAGCAGATAAGATCTGGTGAGAATATTATTGCTGACGACTCCCGCCTCCACGCATATGGGGGGAGCATGCTATTTCCGGTCGGCAAGGCAACCCTTATCTGCACAGTTCTGAATGCCTCTCGGCCCGTCTCTTTCCTCCTGCTGGAATCTGAGAATGTTACTCTGTTGGGCGCCAGTGCGTGCCAGGACCTCGGTTTGGTTTCCTTCCACCGCGATATCCACCTGCTGCAGACCCCCATGGATCCCATGTGCGAATACCCCCACCGTTTTGACGATGTATTGGGCAAACTATCCTGCAAGTACGGAATCGAGGTGGACCCGGAGGTCCATCCGGTAGTCCGCCCGGCTCACCGCGTCTCCTTTGCTATGAAGGACAGGGTGGAGTCGACTCTGCGCCAGATGGTGGCCGTGGGCATCATCAAGGAGGTGAGTGATCCCTCCATGGGTCTCCACCATGGTCGTTGCTTCCAAGAAGGACAAGAATGAGATCCGGATCTGCATAAACCCCAAGGACCTAAACCTTGCCATCAAATGCCCGCACTACCCCATGCGAACGGTGGAGGATGTCGCTGCAAAGGTTGGCCCAGCCACTGTATTCTCTGTCCTCGATGCCAAGAGCTCTTTCTGGCAGATTCCGCTGGATGAACGTTCATCCTTCCTGACCACGTTTGGTACACCTTTCGGCAGGTTCCGTTTCCTCCGCATGCCTTTCGGGATCAATTCTGCTAGCGAGGTTTTCCAGCGCACCATGGAGCAGCTATTTGCCCATCTGCCGTGTGCTATCATCGTCGATGACATCTTGGAGTACGGGAGAGACGTCGCTGAGCACGACCTCCACCTCCGCCAAGTCCTGGATAGGGTTCGTGAGATCAACCTCAAACTGAACCCCAAGAAGTGCCGCTTCCGCGTCCCGGAGGTCACCTACGTGGGCCACGTTTTTATGGCTGAGGGTCTAAAACCAGACCCACAGAAGACAGCTGCGGTCTCTGGGATGCCAGCTCCGGTCAACGTGCCCAGCCTGCAGCGCTTCTTGGGCATGGTGAACTACCTGGGGAAATTCATTTCCGACCTCAGCGAGCTGAGTGCGCCCCTGAGGGAACTGACCAAGAAGGACACTGCCTGGGTTGGTACCCGCTGCATCAGGCAGCCTTCGATGACTTAAAATCCCGGCTGGTTCGCACCCCCACTCTGAAGTTCTTCGACTTAAAGCGCCCCATCGTCCTTACCTGCGATGCCTCAAGTTTCGGTCTCGGTGCCGCCTGCCTGCAAATCTACGACCGCCTGCACTACCTGTCTCCTACGCCTCCCGCACTATGACTCCTACCGAGCAACGCTACGCTCAGATCGAGAAGGAGCTCCTTGCCGTGGTGTTTGCCTGCTCGAAGTTCAAGGACTACATTCTGGGTAACACTTTCACTATTGAAAACGACAACCAGCCGCTGGTCACGATCTTGAACAAACCGATCCACGTGGCTTCTTCCAGTTTGCAGCATATGATGCTGCAGCTCCAACGCTTCACGTTTCAAATTGTGTACCGAAAGGGCAAGGACATGTTTGTGGCCGACACGCTGTCCCGCGCACCGCTGGCTTCTACTGCCCGCCACCCGTACGAGTCATCCGACCTGATGGTGCTAAACGTCAACTTTATGCCTTCCCAGCAGATGCAGTCCCTGATTCACCACACTGCCAATGATCCTGCCCTGCAACAGCTTGAAGACGTCATCCGTCGTGGCTGGCCTGACCGTCGCTCACCCTTGCCGGCTGGTGCTGCGCCCTACTTCTTAGTCCGGGATGAACTTGTGCTGCAGGACGGCGTGGTGGTGAAGGGCCACAAGGTTGTGGTGCCTGCTGCACTGCGGGACCGCTATTTCCAAACTGCCCACAGCGGCCATCCCGGAGCCGATGCCACCCTGTCCCAGGCCTAGAGCCAATTTTATTGGCCCGGCATGGCACAGGACATCCGGGAGAGGGTCTCTGCTTGCTCAACCTGCAATACCCTCTCTCCCCACCAGCAACGCCAGCCACTCCTGCAACAGCCTGCCCCCGCCCTGGCGTGGATGACGGTCGCTACGGACATATTTGAGTGGCGTGGCAAACATTTCCTGGTCCTTGTCGACTCCTACTCCAGCTGGTTCGAGGTTGAGCGTCTGCACTCCCTCACTTCTGCTGCGGTCATCGGGAAGCTGAAACGCCACTTTGGGACCTTTGGCATTCCTGCGACTGTGCAGTCTGACAACGGGGGCCAGTTCTCGAGTGCTGAGTTCCGCGCCTTCGCCGCCGCCTACAACTTTCGCCACATCACCAGCAGCCCTGAATACCCGCAGAGCAACGGCCTTGCAGAGCACGCCGTCCGCAGTGCCAAGGAGCTGCTGGAACATTGCAGACTATCGCATTCGGATTTTTATCTGGCTCTACTGAATCTCCGAAATATTTGTCGCGACCATGCCATGGGCTCGCCCGCTCAGCGGCTCATGTCCCGCACCACACGCCCTCCTATCCCTGTCTCCCAGCGATCCCTACAGCCCGCAGTCCGCAGCCCTGCTGCTGTCCAGGAGCGCATTACCCAGAAACAGGTCGTCCAGAAGCGCTCCCACGACAAATCATGCCGTCCCCTTCAGCCCCTCTTCAAGGGCCAGGTCGTCCGGATGCAGTCCACCTCCGGACACCACCGACTGGCTGTTGTCATCGGCTTTGCAGACTCTCCGCGCTCTTACCTAGTTGACTACGAGGGCACCATCTACCGCCGGTCCCGCCAGCATTTGCTGCCGGTCAACGAGCCCGCTCCGCCTCCCGCAGCCCCTTTTGCTCCCCCGGTTGCCACCTCTTTCCCTACCGCTCCTCCCATGCCCAGGGCTCTGCCCTCGCGACCCTTGGTGCCCCGTTCTCCCGCTGCTCCTCCTGCCCCCCCCCCCATCAAACCTCTCCCGCTCGCGTTCCCGTTGCGGTGCCCGTTTCTCCTCCCCGGTCTCCTCGTCCTCCCTCTCCTGCTCATTGTCCTCTCGGATCCCCTATCGCCACTCCTGCTCCTGTACCTGCTCTTCCTTCGGAGGGGGGGGGGGAAGGCGGGCTGCGTACCCGCTCCGGGCGTCTGGTCAAGCCGCCTGAACGTTACCGGGAGTTTGCTTGAATGTTTCAAGTTTTTTCCTGACGATGTACGCGCGGATTTGTGTCTAGCGTATGAGTCGTGGTCTCACTGTCATCATTGTAATGTTTCCCTTTTCAAGGGGAAGGATGTAGAGCCGTGCATGTTCCTCTAACATAATGACCTCATCACTACTAACCACTCCCCATTATCTTCAGTATAATTGTAACCTTCCCACCCCTATCTCGCTCTCTAGCTCCGGTAACGGGCCACGAACAGCTAGGGCAATATGTGTGTATACGACTACAATGTATGCAATAAACTAAGAGTGAAGACACTACGTGTTTGACAAGTCTTTACAGTTCTGTAAACAGAAGAAGGTACATAGGGTCACCATAACCACAACAGTTGTGTCGGTGCAGTGGATATGGATCTCACATTCTGTTTGGAGATAGCAACAAACCTATCAAAGGTGAAAGCGACCGTGAACCAAACGGAACAGTCTACGGCCGAGGTGGACAGGACGTGAATAAACCTGCACAAAGAGTGTAGAACAGGATTGTGTTCCACCAATAAAGATCGGCAATCCGATTTAAAATCACTTCGCAGATAATCACCGTGAGGTTCGCCGTCGCCATAGCCACCAGGTAACGAGTGATGCATTTGGAGAGACCGCACTTTGCTCAGGACAGGATCACAATCGCCACTAGATTCACCAGGGGAGTAAAAAAGAAGCAATGGTGATTATGCGCAGAGAAGAACTTCGAGTTGAATGATGGGTGTATATATATTGTTATTTTGCTTACTTTCCTAAAATGGTGGAAAAGAATGGCATGGACGGAGATTCCTTTGGTTTGAAGGCAATCCCTGATACTGCGCTCAACGAACAAACATTCCACCTAACAGTGAATTAATCAACTGAGAAACTGTTTGAACGGAAGTGTTGTATGTATAACAAGACTGAAGTTAGTGTTAATCGGGTGCACCTTTCAGATCGGCATTTGCTTCCCGGGTTTGCAACGTTTGAAGTGGGCGGTGTACAATCGAGATTCTCTGCACGCGATGCGCCGGTCTTTCAAGATAGTCCACAGTTAAAATCAACGACATCTAGAGCAGTAAAAAGAGAGATGAAATGGAATCAAAAATAGATGGGGGAAATGCAATGGCCCAAGGTATAACCAGATGCAGCCTTTTTTCGCTCAGTTTACTTCGACTGTTAATTCACTTGGCAATATGCAGTAATAATTCTCGACGAGTCCCAGTAAATGGCCAACGATCAAATATATTATTAGCATAAAATAACTATCATTAACTGGTTGTTGCCCTAACCTCATGCCATGGGTAAAGCCTAGCATGCAGCACATGTCATCACACTATTGTCTTTTCATCTCCAACATTGCCGTTCCCCAATCAATTGTCGTCACGGTTATCTCACATTCAACCTTCAAGTGACATACCGGGCACTCCAATTGATGCCACGATTTGGTAATAATAATATTCATCGGAAACGTGCTTCATCAAAACAGACTTCATGTGTGTGACTGTATGTGTGTGTGAGTGGGTGTGTGAGTGTATATGTGTGATTGTATGTGTGTGTGAGAGCGAGTGTGTGTGTGAGTGTGTGTGACTGTGAGTGTGTGTGTGAGTGTCTGTGTTTGTCTGTGTTTGTGTGTGTGTGTGTGTGGAATGTGTGTGTGTGTGTGTGGAGGGTGTGTGTGTGTGGTGGAGGGTGTGTGTGTGTGGAGGATGTGTGGGTGTGTGTAGTGGAGGGTGTGTGTGGGTGTGTGTGGTGGAGGGTGTGGGTGTGTTTGGTGGATGGTGTGTGTGTGGTGGAGGATGTGTGTGAGTGTGTCTGGTGGAGGGTGGTGTGTGTGTGGTGGAGTGTGTGTGTGTGATGGAGGGTGTGTGTGCGTGTGTGTGTGTGTGTGGAGGGGTGTGTGGGTGTGTGTAATGGAGGGTGTGTGTGTGTTTAGTGGATGGTGTGTGTGTATGGTGGAGGATGTGTGCGTGAGTGTGTCTGGTGGAGGGTGTGTGTGTGTGTGTGGAGTGTGTGTGTGGTGGAGGGTGTGTGTTCGTGTATGTGTGATGGAGGGTGTGTGTGCGTGTGTGTTTGTGTGTAGTGGTGTGTGGGTGTGTGTAGTGGAGGGGGTGTGTGTAGGTGTGTGTGGTGGAGGGTCTGCGTGTGTTTGGTGGAGGGTGTGTGTGGTGGACAGTGTGTGTGTGTGTGTGTGGTGGAGGGTGTGTGTGTGATGGAGCGTGTGTGTATGTGTGTGTGTGGTGGAGGGTGTGTGTGTGGTGGAGGGTGTGTGTGTGGTGGAGGGTGTGTGTGTGTGTGGTGGATGGTGTGTGTGTATGTGGTGGAGGGTGTGTGCATATGCTGGAGGGTGTGCGTGTGTGTGGTGGAGGGTGTGTGTTGGAGGGTCGGTGCGTGTGTGGTGGAGGGTGTGTGTGTGGTGAAGGATTTGTGTGTGTGTGGTGGAGGGTGTGTGTGTGCTGGAGGGTGTGTGTGTGGTGGAGGGTGTGTGTGTATGTGTGTGGCGGAGGGTGTGTGTTTGGTGGAGGGTGTGTGTGTATGTGGTGGAGGGTAAGTGTGTGGTGGAGGGTATGCGTGTGTGTGTGCGGTGGAGGGTGTGTGTGTGTGGTGGAAGGTGTGTGTGGTGGAATGTGTGTGTGTGGTGGAGGGTGTGTGTGTGGAGTGTGTTTGGTGGAGGGTGTGTGTGTGTGTGGAGATGTGTGTGTGTGGGTGTGTGTGGTGGAGGGTGTGTGTGTGTGGTGGTGGGAGTGTGTGTGTGTGTGTGGTGGAGGGTGTGTGTGCGTGTGTGTGTGTGTGGCGGAGTGTGTATTAGGTGGAGGCTGTGTGTGTGAGTGTGTGTGGTGGAGGCCGTGTGTGTGGTAGAGTGTGTGTGTGTGTGTGGTGGAATGTGTTTGTGTGTGTGCGTGTGTTTGTGTGTGTGCGTGTGTGTGTGCGTGTGCGTGTGCGTGTGCGTGTGCGTGTGCGTGTGTGTGTGTGTGTGTGTGTGTGTGTGTGTGTGTGTGTGTGTGTGTGTGTATGTGTGTGTGTGTGTGTGTGTGTGTGTGTGTGTGTGTGTGTGTGTGTGTGTGTGTGTGTGTGTGTGTGTGAGTGTGAGTGTGAGTGTGTGAATTTGCTGGCCTGCACTCTGCTAGAAGAGTTGTGACATTGGATTTGCTGCCTACACTCTGCTTGAAGTGCTGTGAAATTGGATTTGCTGCCTGCACTCTGCTTGAAGTGCCGTGACATTGGTTTTGCTGCCTGCAATCTGCTTGATGTGCTGTGACACTGCCTGCACTGTATGATGACTTTCGAGGTAAAATCTCAGATTTTCTTTGTTAAAATTTGACCGCTCAATCTCTCTGTATTAAAATTGTCTCTTTTTTTTAAATGAACAGCAAAGAGGCATCAAGCGGCAGTGAGCAGCAGAACACAACAAGAAAGAACTGAACTAAATCATCTTTAACATTTCAATTGTTGTTATATTTTAAGATTGATTCACATTTTAAACATTAATACATCCATTTTCCACTTGCCATGCCTGCGTGTTCTTAATCGCAATGTGTACCTAATAGGTAGGAATGGCTGCGCTGTCGGAGAGCAACTAAGTGTGCATGGGGGGAGGTTGAGGGGAGATGGACTGGATGCGAGGGGGGAGGGGAATGGCAACGAGCAGAGTGGAGGGTGAAGGGAGGAGGGGTGACTGAGTGAACTGCCACCACACCAGCCGTGAGTGACTGGACTGCCAGCCCACCCGCCACGAGTAAGTGAACTGCCAACCCAAAAGCTGTAAGTGACTGAAGTGCCAGCCCACCAGCCATGAACTGCCAGCCCACCAGCCGTGACTCACTGAACTGCAAGTCCAAGAATCCATTCAGTCCACAATGTCCATACTGCCCTCTAGAAACCTGTCCCTTCAGCCTACAACATCCGTAATAGCGTTCCAGAGATCCACGCAAGGATAGACTTTCCTCTTTCATTGCTGTGATCTAAAAAAAGATGAAAATGTCTAAAATTGGATGTTCACCCTCCCCCCCTTCTCTCTCATAGAGTATGTCACCTGTTTTCGGCAGAATTTCTGGCAGTTTCTGAGCTGCCAGCCCGCCAGGCCTGAGTTACTGAGCTGACAGCCTGCTAGGCCTGAGTGGCTCAGCTGCCAGGCCTCAGTGACGGAGCTGCCAGCCCAAGATCCCATTCGGCCCAAAATGTCCATACTAGCCCTCTGGAAACCAGTCCCTTCGGCACACAACACCCATTCTAACGTTCCAGATAGCCCCCCCCTCAACTGGCCAGCAATATTGGAATTGGTGGAGAGGTGGAATATTGCGCTGGGGGACCAGCCCTCCCGTGTGAAGCTGGGACCCAAAGGGTCTCACTTAGTCTAGTATCCAATGAAAACATTAACGACTTGTTGAGATCACCTCCCTGTGGAAATATATTACGGATTTTGCTCCCTTGTGATGTTATACCACAACACTCATTAGTGTGGCCGCTCATCCCCTGTGCACCAATTGAGCACGTACAGAACAAAGGAATTGTAAAGTAGGATAGCGTGTAATATTTCTAAATTTAAATATATTCCCCGAGGTTGCAGGTGTAGAAAGGTCATACAGAAATATCAGCCAACAACACAGGGTACTTTGAAATAGTTTATGTCGAGACCTTGAACTACAGTTCCCAGACACTGACCTAATCCATACACATCTACCCATTATCAATTTTATCCCAGGTTTTTTCAGGAGGCCCTGTTGAAAAATAAAGTTTAAATGTTTTTGTGAATGGTCTTATTTACATTCTGCAGGAGAGGGGGGATCTCATACAGTCGTATTGGCAGAGAGTCATACAGGGTGGAAACAGGCCATCGGGCCGAACTTGTCCACTCTGACCATCATGCTCAATTTACGCTCGTCCCACCAGCCCAGGCTCGATATATAGCCCTCTAAACCTATCTAACTCATGTAGACCCACATGTATCTCAAACGTTATTGTTTTACTTGCCTCAAGTACCTCCTCCGTTCATTATGCACACCACCCTTCATAGGACGTTTGGTGAGGAAGCTTGGGCGACCCCATCTGCATGGAAAGTTAGTTTTAAATGTTATTCCGATGGTGCGTTGTACTTTACATCAGCGTTGATGAGGGGAGGACCTCATTATAATTATCGAATTGTGAAAGGTCCGGATAAAGTGGATGTGGAGCGGATGTGTCCACTAGTGGGAGAGTCTAGGACGAGAGACCATAGCCTCAAAATAATAGGACGTTCCTTTATAGAGGAGACGAGGATACATTTCTTTAGTCGGATGATCGCGAATCTGCGGAATGCATTGACCTTGAAGGCTGTGGAGGCCGTAAATGGATATTTGTAAGATGGAGATTGAAAGATTATTGATTAGTTCGGGTGTCAGAAGTTATGGGGAGGCTCATTACAAGAACCTTGCAGTCAGCATTATTACAGATATATAAGGGATCATGGGACATGCTCGAGAGCAGATCTTTCAAGTGAGAGGTGCAAAGTTTACAGATGTGCTGGCAAGTTTTTTACGCATGGTGGTGAGCGCAGGGACGTCGCTGCCTGGGGTAATAGTAGGCAGATATCACAGTGGCTTTTAAGAGGGTTTTCGATAGACACGATGATATGCAGGGAAGAGAATTATATGTAATTTGAGCAGGCAGGTATGTATTAATCTCCGTGTCATGTTCGGCGTTGTGGCCTGAAGGCGTGTTCTTGTGTTTTATGTTCAATGACAGTGTAAAACAGTAAAATGTTATTCAGCGCATTATGACTGCGCGGACCATGGTGGTAACCAATTGAAATTAAATAATTTGTTTACATTTCATGACTTTCCTTTGACCTACAGTATGAACGGGAATGAACTAGACGTCGCGCCACAATAGCAACAAGGAGCCTGTGTCAAAATGGCGGTCAGGATCCTGTGTCAAAATGGCGGTCTGACAATGATACCGCGATGCCCGCCGGCTGGCGGACTGCTACAAATTTATACACCCCCCCCCCCCCCACCGCGCTTGAATAGCCTCAAAACAAACATTGAGCCGGACAGTGTGACGACACCAAGCAAACGAGCTATTTCTAAATGGACTATACCTCCTGCAGCGACATTCCGGATAGAATATAAAATATTAGATTTTCGACACTTTTCTCAGTGTACACTTCACCCATAACCCGACACAATCCTACGCTCTCAATATCCTGCGAGCACCATCCAATATTATTCAATTTAAATATTATTCACGAGCCTTACTCAAATAGAAGCAAATTTACATCCAGATGTTCATACGTTCAACTGTGCCATTTGATCTCTTACCCCACTCTTTGATTCACCAAAATAGAGCAATTTGTATTTCATCAGTGCAAGCCTCTTCCTGCATGTTTCTCGTCCTTCATGCCAACAAAACAAAACTTTGTCAACGAGAGAGGATGTTGAAGTGTGAGGACTTTATGGAGAAATTGTTAAGCGCTTTAGTTCTCTCCATGTTTTTACCTAAGTACATGTGTTTTCGATGAGATTGGTAACAATAAGTTCCTGTCTTCCTATAACGCAGTTCCGAATCCAGTTGCGGGTACCATTTGGAGTATCAATTTAATGTTTTCGCATTTTCCTGTTGTTTTCCCTCAATGCTGGTCTTCCCTCGGATTCAGTAATCAGACAGGTGCTTCATGCGCCCCTATGAGCGGGGAGCGCGGAACATCTAACGGCATTGAATGCAGCCCTGTGCCAGCTCCGACTCTCGCCTGCCCACGTCCTTCAGTATTGCTGCTACACCTGCTGAGTTACTCCAGCGCAGTGTTTTTCATTTGTTCATGATTATTGAATCTGCAGTTCCTGTGTCTTGATGGGATTTGCTTTCCATTGGTTGAGTGGCTATCCCACTACCACTCTTCGTCTTAAATAGCCAACCCTCACCCGGCATCAATGGGGTTACAAGTAGGCAACGGGAGAGCATCGTGAAAGGTGGCAATGGATTTTGTCGGAAGGCATCGGAATAAGTTGCTTCAAATCCCTAACTCATCATTGACGGATGGAGAAACATAATGCGGCTCATCGGTATCTGGGTTGTGTGGGGAGTATTACTGACAGGTATTTCTGAAGCAGGCTATTTAGCTCCTCTCTCCGTCCTCGATCTGTGAGGTAATGTTGAAGCACAAGCGCGTGTTGTTTTCTCCATCTAATCCATCTAATCATGCTTACTTACAGATTGGTGTCAGGGAGATTCTCTCACTCAACCCCTGTCCTCTGGAGTAAAGGATAAAGTAGACCGCATGACTTTAAACTATAATACGATAGCGAGTATATGTTATTTATTCCGTACCGGTAACGCCTGGGAACAGAGGTCGAATTTTTGCTGTCCGGTGGCATCACCAACATGCAACGGGAATACATTTCACAGCCGAGGTCCGCCCGTGACCTAATTCAGCAGCTTGACCATCTCGGCGCTGAACCTGCGCGTCTCTGCAGTTTATTACTGCGCTCTGAGTATATACATTGGGAGGTCATGTTGCAGTTCAATAAAACTGTTGGTGAGGCCGCTTTTAGAGTATTGAGTGCAGTTCTGGATACCATATTACAGGAAAGATGTCTAAGCTGGAAATGGAACAGAGAAGATTTACGAGGATGTTCCCAGGACTACAGGGTCAGAAATATAGGGTGAGGTTGAGTTGGTTGGGACTCTATTCATTGGAGCGCCGGAGGATGAGGGATGATCTTATGGAGATGTATACAATCGTAAGAAGAATAGATGGGAGAGATGCACAGTTTCTTTCCCAGAGTAGGTGAATCGAGGACCGGAGAAGAATCTGGGGCTGCAAGTATACCGTTTCCTGAGAGTGGCGCGGAAGTTAGATAGGGCGAGGAGTACTTTGACATTTATCGTTCAGGTAATCGATTATGGCACGTTATCGTGCTCTTGCAGACGCTATTACTCTGGGAAGAATTCAGAGACGATTTACAACGATGTTTCCAGTATTTGAGGACATGGCATAAATGGAGATGTTGGGCAGCCAAGAACACTATTACCTGGAGCGTAAGATGGGTGATGTTACTGAGGTGCGTTTACAATCATGAGGGGGATAAATAGGGTGAATGGACCGAGTATGTTTTTCCAGGGGTGCGTATCAAGAACGAGGTAGCATGGGTTTCCGCTGCGACGGAACATATCCAATAGGGACCCGAGGGCAACCGTTTCACGTTATATGGAATGGGCTGCCAGATTAAGTAGTTGAGGCTAGTAGAATATAAATATTTAAAATACATTTGACCAGCTATATTGATTAAAAAAAAATAGTTTATGGCCTAAATCTAGGCAAATGGGGCTAGCTTAAATGGGGCTGCATAGATAAGTTGTGCTGAAACGCCGGATTCCGTCGTTTCTGACTCCATGACTATGACTGAATATGTTTGCTCTTTGCTCTGTTTGTGGCTATTCGCCATGCTATTAACATGGCACTAATTACTTCCGATGTGGGTTGGATCATTCTGTGCAGGGAGGCCTTTGGTGTTGCTGTCAAAGGCTGCGAATCATATACTCCATCTCAATCTTCAGCGTATTGGCCACGCTCTGCAGAGGCTTTGGGAGTTCTTAAATAATTTGGCAGGAAGAGCTGGAAATCGGAACGGAAAATCTGGGCATAGATTTGAATGTTAATTCTACCCCTCAATCGGCCGGTACGGTCTGCCCTGCACAATATTTGAAATGTTTCATGTTTGCATTGTCAAACTGGGTGTCTGAAATGAGGACGAATATGGTGAAACCACGTACTTCAGAATGATTTCACTTCCTTGCCGGTTTCCGAAGTCTTGACTAATTTGACCTACACTATTTTAAGTATTTGTGGACATCACGTCACTATTTTCTTGGCAATAAGTTCAGGATAATGTCAGGGGTAGTGGGAGTCAATGAGGCAAATATTTTTGCAGGAATACGTGGGCTATGGATAATGTTAGATTTTGATAATTGTCCAACTTAGATAGCAATCGGGGCCTTGTGAATAACATAGATTTTTAACATTGGACATATTTCCCAGACGTACACAAAACTCTGAAATAACAAGGACTTGTAAAACTGGGTGTTGTAGTGTGCCCCATGAACACGGAAAGTCTCTCTATTTACTTCATGGGTACTTTAAAACAAGGTCCAATCCGTCGTCATCGCGTTATGCCCCAATAATCATATTTTAAATTATAATACGCTTACATGCATCAAGCCAGCAACGTTTGCCGTTTACGATATCATTTGGCCCTTTATGGATATTAGACAATAGACAATAGACAATAGGTGCAGGAGTAGGCCATTTGGCCCTTCGAGTCAGCATCGCCATTCAATGTGATCATGGCTGATCAACCCCAATCAGTACCCTGTTCCTGCCTTCTCCACATATCCCCTGACTCCGCTATTTTTAAGAGCCCAATCTAGCTCACTCTTGAAAGCATCCAGAGAACCTGCCTCCACCGCCCTCTGAGGCAGAGAATTCGACAGACTCACCACTTTATGTGAGAAAAAGTGTTTCATCGTCTCCGTTCAAAATGGCTTACTCCTTATTCTTAAACTGTGGCCCCTGGTTCTGGACTCCCACAACATCGGGAACATGTTTCCTGCCTCTAGTGTGTCCAAGCCCTTAACAATCTTATATGTTTGAATGAGATATCCTCTCATCCTTCTAATCTCCAGAGTGTACAAGCCCAGCTACTCCATTCTCTCAGCATATGACAGTCCCGCCATCCCGGGAATTAACCTTGTAAACCTACGCTGCACTCCCTCAATAGCAATTAGTGCCTGTGATAGCAGGGCCAATCGCCATTTAAATTACCATCCTCAATCGCAGTTCACATTGAATATATTACCTTTAAGATAGTTCTACTTTGCAAGTATGTTAACGCGTTTTAGATAGAATTTGCCATTTTCTATACATTTTGCAACGAACTAAAATCTTTCTTTGGGATAAAGGATACTATCTCGTTATCTTACCATAATCCCGTTGCTCTGTGTATTTCCGTGGGTCCTGTTCTGTCTCATGGAGTTCACCTCATAGGTGAAGATCTGATTTTGCCGTTGGTCCAGCAGAACTGTTTATCGATGCCGGATCAATCACTTCTTGTCGTGAATATATTCGTGTATTTTAGTCGAACGGAAGTGTGCACGCAGGATGGTGAATCTGTTTATCATTTGCACTGACCGTTATTCAGGACACTATTTCACAACGTGCACTCTTAGGTACAGCGATAGCCCGCCAGACGAGAGAAATTGTGCCGTCACCCGTCGGCCATGATCGGCTGGACGCCGGTGGGCCTTTTTGACGTAGGTTCCTGTCGGCATTTTCGAGTGACGGAAGTGCGTTTTGTAGCAGAGCGCCCATTTGTTCTTTTGTCGGAGACACAACATGGTGGAGTAACTCAGCGAGAAAGGCAGCATCTCCGGAGAGAAGGAATGGGTGACGTTTCGGGTTGAGACCCTTCTTCAGACTCCTACCTTGCGGGGGCGCTGGGTCATAGCAATCACTGGATTGTCAGCACAATGCAACTGACTTGATTGCGAGAAAAATGAATCGCGTTTTAGGAATTCTAAATAAGTACTTGTATTTAATGGTTATGAATGCAATAAAGCAAACGCTGGCATCTACAATTAATGATCCTGTCATTATCGTATTGTCTTAACAGTCGTTTAATTATGCCAACATTTATATTCTGTCAACTCGCGCGTACTCGTCTCCACTGACCGGTTGCTGGCTATTCGGAACGAAATGACCTCACGCAGTCGGCCAAGGCCGTGTCACGGTTTGTCTTAATGGAGTCCCTACAGCTTTTAAATTTTGCATCAATATTCGAGCACCAGTATTCTATTGTATCTCAGCGATTTGCAAGATATATTGTTTTATGTATTTTTGGTTTAGTTAATTCTCCTTGTGTGAATCATACTCGTTTTACCGTTTTAATGCTGTAATCTGTGCAACAGATGCGAAGCATGCTTTGAATGTGGTCCTAATCCAGCACGTGCACCCAAGTGGTCAAGCAGAACCTTTGAAAGGAAGAAGGACGGATGGAGTAAATTGAATTTAAAGTCAGATCATTCTGGAGATCGTCAGCAGGTCCTGGGACATTTGCGGAATAAAATGTAATCATTCATCTTTGTTTTTATCTCAGGATTTCGCATTTCGGTAAAATACCCCAGTTCAGTACCGCGTCGATCTACCATTCTCCATTGAAGCCTCACGACACCCCACAGTTTCATTCTGTACTTCCCTGCCGCATAGAAAGTCCCAGTTTGCCTCTTCTACGCCTTCCATTGTATGACACATCTCCTTGTAATGTCGTGAGAGGATCAGGGCGCAATACGCAAAGAGCCCCCTGCGAGTGTGTTAACAAATCGGGCATAACTTCCTTGTACTTCGGTTCTGTACTGTGGGACCTTCAGCAGAAGTGATATCAACAACCATTCGCAACAAGCCGCATTATGGCATTCAATAGCGGAAGACAAAAGACTTGCTGACGGTGTAAATTTGATTGGGGTTCTCATCCCCTGTCCGTTAATTTACCTGCCCGTGCCTTACGATGCCTGTGTTAGATATGCATGTTCACACACCTCTACCAAACTCCCATCTAATTTGTTGCTGTCAGACGTGGTCGTGCCCTCCGTGCTACCGACGAAAAACTATTCTGCCGTTCTGCGGACCATTTGGGACTACGAGTGAGCACACTATGCCGTACCTGCTTGCCAACCGTCCGTTGTCAGTTCCCAATCGAATCTCGATTATAACCCTCTAGGCTGTTTCGCCCGCATCGTGGAGGCTTATAATTATTATTCAACCTGATCAAAATATCCGGCTACAGTGATCATCTTACTGTCGTTATACTGTTAGGTTATAATACAGAATTCGGAATGAAGTACAAATGGATGAGTGTATTATCCAGCATGATAATCATGAAGTACATGTATACGCTCTAATAAAACGATAAAATAAATACTTAGTAGAGTAAAGAACCAACTGCCTCAACCTCTCCTTCGGTTAGGTCAAAGTCAAAAAGAAACTCAATTGTATTCGTCCTATGCACCCGAAGGTGCAGTGAAATGATTTTGCCAGCAGCGATACACTTAAAAAGAACACACAATGCACAATAACATTTAACACAAACATCCACCACAGCATTTTTCACTGTGGTGGAAGGCAACAAAGTTTAGTCAGTTTTAAGGCCATCGTTTTATTTTAATTGATTGCTCTGATCAGTCTGTGTTTCAAGAAAACAGCCACCCGGGTGGATACAGGAATACATTCTGTTCGCAAGAAGCAGTCATGAGTTAATAAACGCGGAGTTTGACCGCAAGATCAAGAACATGGTTAACTTAGAAGCATCTGCATTATTTTTTTGGTCATCGGCCTCCTTTCTGTTCCTCTAGCGATATATACTTTAAGAAGTATTTATTCCCTCATTGGACGAAAGTTTATCTTTTGCGAAGTAGTGGGTCTCCTAAATGAACGAGTTTGGCGTCAATTTATTTTCAATGGAAAAGTGGTTTCTCCCGATATCTCGCAGAAATAGGCAGACAAGACGCTGTGTCAATCCGGCTCTGACTGCTTCTGTTACCCGCACACAAGCTGTGAGCTTCGTGGCAGCTGCCCAAGCCGCAATGAACCAAATCATCCACGAGATAGCAGCTGTGCGCTTGAAATTCTCGCCAATCTCAACACTATGTGATGCACTGCGCAGAAATATACTGCCGTATCAGTCTGACGCGTCCGAAAAACTATTTCGAGCGAATTCTGCCTTCTGGTATGAGCCACCGTTAGTGTATCGCCGAACCCCAAACTCGGCTGTCCGGCTGAATACTGGCGATACCAGTGTAAGTAATAATTATCCTTAGAATAGGTACATGTGAAAGTGGCGCTTTGACCCTCTGTATGTGTGAGCGGACCCTCCTCTTGGGTGCTCAAATCTGAATCAACCAGACCTGGAACACTTTATAGTGAGTGAAGAATTGATGATACAATGTAAACGCAACCGACTTTTGGAATACTGAGCGACTCTTAAATTCTGAAACGATTGTATATGCTAGATGCAGGAAAAAGTTCCCGATGTTGAGGGAGTCCAAAACCAGGGGTCACGGTTTTAGAATAAAAGGAGCCCATTTATGGCTGAGATGAGTTAAAACATTTTCGCCCAGAGCTGTTAATCTGTGGATTAACGGGAAGGACGTGTAAACCAGTGAGTTGCGGAGGGAACGGTCTCTGCCGAAAACTGATAGGGGTGAAGATGGGAAGATATGGCTCGTGGTAGGATCCCGTTAAATGTGGCGGAAATGTCAGAGGGCTATGTGGTGTGTGCTGTGGGATATCGAGAAGACCCTAATGAGGGACAGATGCGGCATTGACGGAGGAATTGGGTGTAGGGGATAGAGTCTTGGCTGGAGGGAGGGTGGGAAGAAATGTCGTCTAGGTAGATGTGGGAGTTAGTAGGTTTATAGTAGATGTCGGTTGATAGTGTATCTCCTGTGATGGAGACGGATAGATTAAGAAACGGTAGGGAGATATCGGAGATGTTCCAAGTGAATTTGGGTGCGGTATGGAAAATAGTTGTGACGCTAATTAAATCCGGGAGTTCTACGTGGGTGCAGGAGGTAGCCCCGAATCAGTTGTCAATGTTTCAGGTGGTAGCCCCTCTGCCCTCTCAGTTGTTATTATGGATTCAAAGCAGCAAAGGAACGTGACGGGACGGGTTCCCTTCTGATTTTCACCAATAGTTAATCGTCAATCAGCACATAAAATGTATTCAACAAATACAATCTTAAACACTGATAAACGTGCATCTATTGTAAGACAATTGTGAGAGGAACACTCGGAGAGCAATTTTAGATATTTGGTTCTGGGCAGACTTCAGTCTTGAATGTCAAAGGGGACATTGAACAAATCAATTTGAATCGACATTGAAATGAACAGTAGTCAACGATGCAGGTAAATGTCGTTACTTTCCATTAAGAGCTGTAAATTCGCTTCCTTCTGTCACTGCATTTTTCCAAGGAACTGCCTGCAACTTCCTGAGATAAAGGGATTGATCACCATAAAAACAATAGCTTAAATATTACATATTTGCTTAATTGATAACAAGAGAAAACGTCATATAAGTCAGTCATGGGCTTTTAATTCCTATGTAATATGAGTTCTGTGAGCTGTTTAACGGGACCCTGCAGAGCATGTCAAAACGAACGAACAACTAATCTGGAAAATATTGTGCGAAAACGACCGCTTCCTTCCCGAAGTCACAGTTTCATGTAAATCGGCATCTCGTGGAGCACATTTGAAAAACAATTGATAATGAAGCAGGAATTAACATTTCAATATAACTCCATGGCTGTTCGAAATCTCATTAGATTTTACGTAAGTCAATTGAGTTAGCTGCAGGTAAATATGCACTTGGGAAATCTGCTGGAGGATTTTGAACTCAGTCGAACAATTCGTTTTGTCAATTGTTTGAAGCTGCAGCTTGGCATGAAAACGTGAACGAGGAAGAGTGCAATATATGGTGAACACTATCTAATCCATTACAGTTAATGACATTCCCACCATCGATGAGATCTACAGCAGTCAGTGTCCGTAAAATTCAGCCATCCCCACCAGGTACTGTCACCACCCAGATTCTCATTTCACACCTGCCATCTGGAACATTAAAACTTCACCTCCTAAAGGTTCGGGAGCAGTTCCTTCCAAATAACAATCGGGCTAATAAACAATACAAACGATAAATAAACTCCGAACTCTGTAGACTTGCCAGGGGTAGGGCGGGATTGTTTTATATACCGTTTTTTGCAGAGTACGATGTTTACATCTGTTGTCGTGCTGCGAGCACGTCTTTCATTGTTCCATTTTCGAACAGAGGATAATAAAACACTTTTGACTCTTGGAAGTTAACTTGTCCTGTGTCACTGGCCAAAAGGCTGACAATACCTCACAGAATCTCGCGTCACTTTCTTCCAGGTGTTATGTGAATGCCGTGAGGCTCTGTCAGGATTCGTCCATCTGGTCCACATTTGGTTCCTGAATTTGAATGCTCAGATTTGACGTGCAATATTGTAAAATATTTGAAGAATGGATAATATAACCAGACAGTATCCATTCAGCAGATAAGAGACAGCGACAGAGCCAATCTCTACTTGGGAGATGCGTCCTTTATGTATATAAACCGTCAGATCTTCTGCACATCAATCGTACATATGCATATTACCGCGGTCGAATCGGTAGTCTCTGAATATATAGATTATGTAGCTACGGTGGCTTGTTTGAACACCAGCAGTTCTCGTTACTTTCATCTGCTGCTTCGTTAATTGGTGTAATGTAATCCGAAAGCGCCTCGGAATGGGAATAACCGGTTCTGTTGAAAGGAAGCTCCAAGAATGCAATTAAACTCCCGTATAGCTAAATGTTGTAGCTGGAAAGTTGGAGACGCACTCTACTTTAATGTCATCAAGTAAATTTGTGACTTGGGCACCCACGTGAGTAATCACGGAATACTTCGAAGAATTAAAGTGCGAAGGACGTGGAACGCATCGGGAAACTTAGAGGTTTGGCATTTAGAGCCGAATGGGGCGGCCGCTGGATTGAAAGGATGTCGCGGAATTTTTCAACTGGAAATACTGGACATCCGCTCCAGTAGAAGTGAACATCGGGTCCCCGCCGACCGCCCTACCCGTAAAGCAATAGGGAAACAGGCGGTGTTCATTTTAAAGGGAAGGGAACGGGTCTGGGGAGCGGAGGGACCTCGGAAACGGTCATACGCCGTCATGTCCGGGAGATGTTATTGTTTTTAGCTGAATATGAGTGACATTTTTTTGAAATGTTTTGGAAAGATATGTGAGATTTTCGTTCATTGCTCCCTCTTCACCAGAGATCCATAAAGTCAGACTCGGGAACACGTGTAACCTGATGAAATTTTAAACATGATTTGATAAGTTTCAATAACTTTCCAGGTAGCGCGACGGCCATTGAAGTGCGTGTAGGAGCTGCTCTCTGAACTTCCCCTGGGTGACGGTGTAAATCAGTGTGTTTGTACAGGTGTTCAGCAGCTGCAGCAGAACTCCAGTTTTTTCGAATGTTGCAAATGGGTTTGTCAACCCTCTCATCCAAAATCCGTTGACACATCGATAGTAAACAAAATGACATACAGTTGTGACCCAGAGCAGGATAAAGCTGCTGGAGATTGCAAAGAGTAAAATTATTGACCGTTTACGGCTTTCCGTCTCCGGGTCTCCACGACTGAGATCGCGGAGCCTTCTGCGGACCCGATTGGCCATTAAAATACGTCTCGCCGTGTGCGCATTAAAGAACAAAATCAAACAGAATGGAATCACTGGGGTCACCAACGGCTGAGACCAAGAAAATGCGATCCATGCGGGCAGGTAATAGAAGTCCGATCGGATTCGGCAGCCCCACAGTAAACCATTATTGTTGAACAAAGAATTATAAGCGAAAGGCCAGGGAGCGTTCTGTAAACAGCAGAAGGTACATAGGGTCACCATAACCACCGCCGCAGTTCTGTCGGTACAGTATCTGGATCTTAGATTCTGTTTGGAGATGGCCACAAACCTATCAAATGTGAAAGCGACCGTGAGCCAAACGGAACAGTCTACGGCCGCGGCGGACAGGAAGAGAATAAACCTGCACACAGGAGTGAAGTACAGGATTGTGTTCCGCCAATAAATAACGGCAATCCGATTTAAAATCACTTCGCAGACAATCACCGCGAGGTCCGCCGTCGCCATAGCCACCAGATAACGAGTGATGCATTTAGAGAGACCGCACTTTCCTCGGGTCAGGACCACAATCGCCAGTAGATTCACTAGGGGAGTAAGAAAGAAGCAATGGTGATTCTATGGACAGAAGTACTTCGAGTTGAGTAATGGGTGTGTATATATTATTACTTTGCTTACTTTCCTAAAATTGTGAAAAGCTTGGCATGGACGGAAATTGAAGGCAATCCCTGATACTGCGCTCACGAACAAACATTCCACCTAACAGTGAATTAGTCAACTGATAAACGGTTTAAACGGAAGTGTAGTATGAACAACAAGACTAAAATCAGTGTTAATGTAGCGCACCTTTCGGATTAGCATTTGCTTACCGGGTTTGCAACGTTTGCAGGGGCGGTGTATAATAGAGATTACCTGCACGCGATGCGGTCATCTCACAGTTAAAAGTAACGAACTTTAAAGCCATAAAATGGGAAACCAGATGGAGACAAAAATACATGCGGGAAATGCAATCGCCCGAGGTATAACAAGATGCAGCCTTTGTCGCTCAGCTTACTTGGCTGTTACTTCACTGCAGCCAAAATCATCAATGACCCACACCATCCTGGCCACACACTTATCTCACCACTGTCATCAAGAAGAAGGTACACGAGCCTGAAGACTGTAACGTCCAGGTTCAGGAACAGCTACTTCGCCACAACCATCAGGCTATTAAACACACCGAATAAGCTATGAGCTCTGAACTGCAAAATACTATATTATTATGTGCTATTTGCACTATATTTGTTATTCATTGAACTTTTTCTTTTTTCACCATTATATAGAATTATTACATATTCACATATTCTGTTGAGCTGCAACAAGTAAGAATGTCATTGTCTCTTCCGGGACATATGACAATAATACACTCTGGACTCTTGACTTGACTCTTAACAATAATGCAAGAACAATTTTATACCAGTCCCAGTAAACGGCAAACGATGAAATATATTTAAAGCATACAATAACTTCAGGTTATTCCCCAAACCCTGTTCCAAGGCGCAACCTAGCATTTAGCAAATTTTATCACTATATTTTCACTTTATTTTCATCATTGCCGTTTCCCAATCAAATGTCGTCAAGACCATCCAACTTTCAACTGTCAAGTGACCTACCGGGCACACCAATTGTTGCCAGGATTGGGTAATAATAATATTCAACCGACAAGTGTTGCAGGCGACCCATTTCTCCTTCACAGCGACCTCGGAAATCCAGTACAAAGCTTACAGATGTTATATTGGGAGGTTAAACTACTGAACATTTATAAGACAAGGAAAAGATTAACGATTTATTGAGATTACCTCCCTGTGGACATTCGTTACGGATTTTGCTCCACAGTGATGTTATACGACATCAATCACGAGGGTAGTCGTTCATTGCACATGCACCAATTCAGCACGTACGGAACAAACGAACTGTAAAGTAGGTTTGCTAATAATATTTCTAAATTTAAATATATTCCACGAGGTTGCAGCTGTCGAAAGGTCGGACAAAATATCAGTCAACAACGCACGATACGATGAAATCATTTATGTAGAGTGTATATGAAGGAATTGCAGATGCTGTTTTAAACCGAAGGTAGATACAAAAATCTGAAATAACTCAGCGGGACAGGCAGCATCTCCGAAGAGAACGAATGGGTGGCATTTCGGGTCGAGACCTTTTTCAGTTTTTGTGTCTAGCTTTATTTTATTTGGAGACCTTGAACCACAGTTACCATACACTGGCCTAATCCCTTTACCCATTTTCAATTTCATTCCAGGTGTTTCTTCTCGGTCCTGATGAAAAATAAAGTAGAAAGTTATTTTTGAGTGGACTTACTTAAATTATTCAGGGGAAAAGATCAGGGGCAATCCTATGTCCTCCGGTCCCCGATGCAACTATTCTAGAAAGACTTTCAGGAGACTTTCGACAATGTCCCACGTAAGAGATTAGTATACAAACTTGAAGCACGTGGTATTGGGGGTTCAGTATTGATGTGGATAGAGAACTGGCTGGCAAACAGGAAGCAAAGAGTAGGAGTAAACGAGTATTTTTCAGAATGGCAGGCAGTGACTAGTGGGGTACCGCAAGGCTCAGTGCTGGGACCCCAGCTATTTACAATATATATTAATGATTTGGACGAGGGAATTGAATGCAACATCTCCAAGTTTGCGGATGACACGAAGCTAGGGGGCAGTGTTAGCTGTGAGGAGGATGCTAGGAGGCTGCAAGGTGACTTGGATACGCTGGGTGAGAGGGCAAATGCATGGCAGATGCAGTATAATGTGGATAAATGTGAGGTTATCCACTTTGGTGGCAAAAACAGGAAGGTAGACTATTATCTGAATGGTGGCCGATTAGGAAAAGGGGAGATGCAGCGAGACCTGGGTGTCATGGTACACCAGTCATTGAAAGTAGGCATGCAGGTGCAGCAGGCAGTGAAGAAAGCGAATGGTCTGTTAGCATTCATAGCAAAAGGATTTGAGTATAGGAGCAGGGAGGTTCTACTGCAGTTGTACAGCGTCTTGGTGAGACCACACCTAGAGTATTGCGTACACTTTTGGTCTCCAAATCTAAGGAAAGGGTTCCTAAGATTTGGAGCCCAGAACATAACAACATATTCTAAATGCGCTCACCAACGTCTTATACAACTGCAACATGACCTCCCAACATCTATATTCAATACTATGATTGATGAAAGGCTAAATTACCAAAAAGCTTTTTGTCCACGTTTTAGTGACAGATTTTCATATCGTTCAAGGAATCTTTCCACTAGTCACTATGATTGAAGACAGGGGATAATCGAAACGCATTTATGAGCTCTCCACGAGACATTTAATGCCGTCGAAATATAAATGTCCCAAACACAGCCTCTTAATTAAAAGTCTCTTTCTTGCACTAGTAAAAACAGTAAGATATTCATCCAAACTTCTTCTTGTTTAAGTACATTTAGATTTTACTCTTAATCAATTCGTGCATGGTGGAACTCGTGCATGGTCGAAAGCTGTGACCTCTCCCCCATTCTTCTTAAAACTAAACTAAACTAATTACTATAACGTCTGTGCGAGAATCCCATCCGCAAACACGCCTCCAACCGCGTAAAAATCCCACCCACACAGGCAGATAAAGGTTAATGGTGTTAAAGAAGGAACTGCAGATGCTGGAAAATCGAAGGTACACAAAAATGCTGGAGAAACTCAGCGGGTGCAGTACCCGCTCAGTTTCTCCAGCATTTTTGTGTACCAAAGGTTAATGGTAACTATTTATAGTTATAACATACTGAGTTAAGCTAAATGGCTACTACATACCGGCCCCTAATTGTTCTGAGTATATAACGAGGCAATTACTAAAATATATTTAAAAGGTAGCTATAAAACATTAATATATTTAAAAAAACAAAAAATATCATGCATTACATATCAGCATTCAGACTTCTTTAGCGATTCTTCCATCTTCACCGCGTTCTAGAAGCAAGCATAACTTGGTTAGTAGTCTTATTAAAACATTATTCTTAGTCTGAAGTCGTACTGTACGTACCAAACCCGGTAACATCAGGCATGATACCCAGTATATAGCCCAAAACACAAAAGTCCAAAGTTTTGACAGCATGAAACGTCTTCCTCCATGTCCGATCAATTCATGAATATATCTTAAAAATGATATTGAAATGTGAAAATCCTTCGAGAGAATAATGCGATTTTTAGCAATGAAGTTCACTGTGATGTTTTGTTTAATATCCGCTTAATTAGCAGAGATTTCAAATCCCAGCTTAAGCTTTGGCCATATTCTGTCTGACTTACAGAGAAATTCCGGTCCATTGAGCCATCTCTTGTTGATTAAGAAGCGGTCTGCTGTTGCCCTCTCGAATCTTCATCCGCAGGATTTTCATTTGTGTTAACATATTTCCATTGTGGCACATTAGTAGCACCTAACACAAAAGAGATTATGTTTGCTACAAATGTCAAGAAACGTTTGTTCTTATTGTTGATGTATTTAAGCATTGTACTCAATTCCTCTTGTTACTAGAATTTAGGAGATTGAGAGGGGATCTTATAGAAACGTACACAATTTTTATGGGGTTGGACAGGCTAGATGCAGGAAGATTGTTCCCGATGTTGGGGAAGTCCAGGACAATGGGTCACAGCTTAAGGATAAGGGGGAAATCCTTTAAGACCGAGATGAGTAAAAACGTTTTCACACAGAGAGTGGTGAATCTCTGGAACTCTCTGCCACAAAGAGTAGTTGACGCCAGTTCATTGGCTATATTTAAGAGGGAGTTAGATGTGGCCCTTGTGGCTAAAGGGATCAGCGGGTATGGAGAGAAGGCAGGTACGGGATACTGAGTTGGATGATCAGCCATGATCATATTGAATGGCGTTGCAGGCTCGAAGGGCCGAATGGTCTACTCGTGCACCTATTTTCTATGTATCTATGTATCTATGTTATGAAGGCCAACATGTCATTAGCTTTCTTCACTGCCTGCTGTACCTGCATGCTTACTTTCATTGACAAGAACAAGGTCCCCAAGATCCCGTTGTACTTCCTCTCTGGCCTCTCGCTCCCTACGATTCATATTTTCTCCTCCTGAAAATCATTCCCGCATTCAGTTGTCAGTTGCTTGGAGTATGTGCTGTTTTCGCGGGGATTTCCGACATACTCACAGCTCAGCGTCTACCCTATCAACTTTGCTCTGTGGATTGTAAACAATAAAGGGATTGCATCCAGTATTCTCACACTCATAGAGCACGTGGACCCATCCTAAAACCGTTCCCCATTGGACACCCCCCACATCAGCAATCTCTTGGATTTGAGAACGTTCAGAATCGGTATGTCTTACCCGTTCCTTAAACAACCCCAGCTGGGGAACTCGTATAAGCCCATCATTTTCTGCTAATTAACACTTGGGACGAACATCAGTGTGCAGCCCAACGCTCTGGTGCTCCGTTTATTTTTTTCCTTTTACTGGTGTGCGTGCATGGCTGACATGGCTGTCATTTATTGTCCTCAAAATCCACAATCCTTCTGCTTCAGAAGTGCACCAGTCTGCTCTCTCGGGTCTCGCACCAGACCTGTCGCCCTCCGCCAACATACCCATGGGCCATTTTGCAAGATGAATTTAGAAATTGGGATTGCTTCACTTAGAAGGACATTGATGACACACGATCCCAATATTAGACTACACTGATTATTCCTGGGCAAGGGATATAAAGACCGCTTTTAGGATGCTTTCCGGCCGTGAAAGTCATGCTTGTCCCGGCTCCATTTTTATAGTAAGCACAGCAGTCATACACAGTGATCCAGCCCTCAGTCTTCCCGGTAGAATAAAAGTGCTCACCCCAATTTGCCCGGAAAGCAACAGGAAACGCTGCCCAATTATTCCAGTGCTTCAGAAGAACAAGTAATATTCCGTGTTTCCCAAACGCCTAGTGGATGATTTTGTTCCCATTGACTAACGGAGGTCTCAGAATAAAATGGTTTAGATAAGGTTAACGTCGATGCCGACGTTATCAGGAACGTCGGAACCAAACGGCAAAGTTAAATAACTTAGAAAGAGAAAATTACAATGAAATTGAACTTGATTGCAAGGTTACTACAACTAATACATACGGGATTGGCCATCAGAATAATCTGATGGCCGATCCCGATCATATAGCGCTTAAATCTGCCACGTTATATGCGCCCTTCCATTCCAATGTGCATATTCAAACCCCATGCGATCCAGCTATCTGCAGCTTGACATTGATAGTTGGCGCTGTCACCAACTCTCATGTCCCGAATTTCCAGCGGAAAGGTCATGTCCGCTTTACTGGTCGACACGACACATGGCCCCCCTACGATGACCCGCTGCAGCTCTTCCACGGGCTGGGTCTGTTAGAACACGGGTCCAGAGTTAAAACGGGTTGAACTTAGCGAACAAATCCGAAAACGGCAGGAGATTGTAAAGGAGTGACACTCTTCCCGGTCACCCCAGTCGGACTCTGCGTCACCGAATGCCTGAAGGAGTCTGGCGATTATACACTAGGAGAGATGTATGGGCATCAGAGGCTAATAACTGAACTCGGATAGCGATTCAAGATCATTTCATAAATAGACTCGGACAAATGTACACCAAACCGCAACAGTGTGGAAGTGTGTGAGCCGTATTCAGGGCATTAGCAGAGACACAGGGTATAAGCCAAAACGATCCCCATCGTTCCGCCACCGGAGTAGAGAGGGGGGTGATTTTGTGTCGCGGGGACACGATACCTGGACAGCCCCAGTCGGCTGCTCCTTGAATCAGATGGCGAACACCGCTAATTGCACACGGTGTCTTGGAACTTATTGAAACATTTATGTACGGTGAACACATGTCGGGGCAGATGAGACAGTGTGAGGCTTGCAGAATGTGGGAGCCCAGGGACACGGATGGTGCATCTGGCTGCCACAACCATGGCAATTACGTCCAGCTTCAGCTCCTAAAGGGCCGTGTTGGGGCACTGGAGAAGCAGCTGGATGACCTCAGGATCATCCGGGAAAACGAGAGTTTCCTGGACAGGACCTACAGTGAGGTGGTTTGGTAGAGGATACGGGAAGAACGAAGGTGTGTGACCGAGAGAAAGGGTGGTAGGAGAGTGCAGGAGACACAGGTGGCTGTGGTTAATGAAAACAGGTACGCCCTCTTGGGAACTGTCGGGGGAGACGACACTTCCAGTCCAAGCAGTGGACACGTAGGTGGCTCCAATCCTAGAGATGGGACTCGACCGGCGAGACCGACGTCGGGCAGAGCCATAGTGGTGGGTGACTCCATTGTCCGAGTTGCGGACAGGAGATTCTGTGGATGCAGGCGAGACTCGAGGATGATCTATTGCCTCCCTGGTGCCAGGGTTCAATATGTCACGAACCGAATTCAGAACATCCACGAGGGCAGAGGTGAACAGCCGGCAGCAGTTGTGCACGTCGGCACAAACGACATCGGGAAGAAGAGGAAGGAGGTTCTGCAACGTGAGTTCAGAGAGTTAGGAAGAAGACTGAAATGCAGGGCTTCTTGGGTGGTTATCTCTGGATTGTTTCCAGTACCTTGTGCTAGTGAGGACAGGAACAGGGAGATAGGGGGTCTGAATGTGTGGCTGAGGGGCTGGTGCAGGGAGCAAGGATTTAGATTTATAGACCACTGGGATCTATTCTGGGGTAGGGGTGACCTGTACAAAAGGGACGGGTTACACCTTAACTGGAGGGGGGCCGACATTCTGGCGGGCAGGTTTGCAAGGGCTACACGTGTGGGTTTAAACTAAATAGTGGGGGGGGAGGGATTGACAAATTGGGAGTATAAAGATGGAGTTGAATGGGAAGTGGCTACAGGAAAAATTACAAAAGATTCTCGAATTAATGGGAAGGAAAGCTTGAGAATGGACAACAGAGTAAGGTCAAGGCCAATTGCGAGGGGGGGAGTGAATACGGAGGTCAAAGTGCTGTATATGAATGCGCGAAGTATAAGGAATAAAGTGGACGAGCTTGAGGCTCAGTTAGAAACTGGCAAGTATGGTGTTGTGGGAATTACTGAGACATGGCTGCAAGAGGGCCAGGGCTGGGAACTGAATATTCAAGGGTATACCTCCTATCGAAAAGACAGACAGGTGGGCAGAAGGGGTGGGGTTGCCGGGTGTGTGACGAATGAAATTCAGTCCCTTGCAAGAGGTGACATTGAAACAGGAGATGTGGAATCAGTATGGATAGAACTACGGCATTGTAAGTGTAAATATACCCTAATGGGACTAATCTACAGGCTCCCATACAGTAGCCTGGACATAGGGCGCAAGTTGAATCAGGAGTTAAAATAGGCATGTAGTAAAAGTAATGCTGTGGTTGTTATGGGAGATTTCAACATGCAGGTAGACTGGGAAAATGAGGTTGGTACTAGACCCCACGAAAGGGACTTTCTAGAGTGTCTTCGTGATGGATTCGTTGAACAGCTGGTATCGGAGCCTACCAGGGAGAAGGCAATAGTAAGATTAAACGAGAACTTACCAGTTTGAAGTTTGATCTGTATTTTATGAGGAGTTACGATGAGGGATTACGTGAAGAACCCGTCCAGCACGCATGCGCGACATACTTCAAAGCAGCGGTGTGGAATCACAGGAAACACAAGAATTGAAATAAACATAGTAAAGAAAAGGAGAACTAAGATACCAGTTGATTTCTATAATCGAGGGTGGGAGCGGAGGGCACGTAATCCCTCGTCGTAACTCCTCATAAAATACAGATCAAACTTCAAACTGGTAAGCTCGTTTAATCTTACTATTTTACTTCGGAGTCACGTGAGTGACTACGTGAAGATTTTAAAGCTCTGTGATTTCAAACCGTGTAACAGTTCATACTTCACTCGCTGCCGAAGTCCTTCAAGGGAGGAAGTATGTTATCGTAATCAACCATGAATCTGTTTGTAAACAATAATGGTTTCTATTAAACAATACCAAAAGACAAAATGCTCCCCTGGGCTTAAATTATATATTTGCAGATTCTAAATTCTTTCTGCAAATAACATAGGTTCTGCTAGCGGCTTGTTGTAGAACGTTTGGAACGTTTTCTCCATGGACCACCCCGCTGTAGCCAGGATGTGGTCCAGTGGTACGTACATCCTTTTAGCCGCCGATGTGGATGCTGCCCTGGTGGAGTGAGATGTATATACATCAGTATCTACTCCAGCAGCTCCCAGTAGCTGCTTGAGCCATCTTGAGATGGTTTGGCTTGACACCCGACCATGAGGTTTCTTGTGGCTGACCCATAAGGTTTTTTCTCTCCATCGGGAATCTCTTGTTGTGTTGATGTAAGTGAGTAGGTGAGTCATGACACAGAACCGTGGGTCAGTTGGGTATGCCCGGAAATCCATAACTAGGCCTGAAATTCCTGGCCTGCTCTGCTTTAGTAGCTCCTGAATGGTGAATGAGACCCGGTCTGGTGTTATAACCATGTTGTCCAGTCGCAGTAAGTGGAGGGACTGGACACTTTGTGCTGAGACTAGTGCCATCAGCATGACCGTTTTCAGGGTTAGCTGTTCCAGGGTGAGAGACCTGGCTGGTGACCATCTCCTTAGGTATGTCAGGACCACACTGACATACCAGATTTGGGTGTACCTAGGTCTAGGGTGGGGGGGGGTTGGAGTTGAATATACCCCTCATGAGTTTGATCACCAGCGGGTGAGACCCTATGGCCTGTTATCCTGGTACTTGTTTTAAGTAGGCTGACAGAGCACTTCTGGCAGTATTGATGGCGCTGTAGCTCCGTCCTTCAATATGGTGAAGGCCCCCCAGGAACTCCAGTACATTGGTTATGGTTGCAGATGAGTATGTTGTCCCAGTAGTCGAGCAGTATCTTTCCCACTTCCTGATGCTCGATAGGTAGTGTTTCCTGGTGGACATACGGTGGTACGCTGTCATCGTGTTGATGGTCCTGTCAGACAATCCCAGGCCCAGCAGTTGTCTTTTGATAATCTGCAACCCAGTAGGTTAATTTTCTCATGGCATGGATGACTTATGCCTGATACCGGGTGCGTCAATAGGTCTGGGCTACTGGGAAAGTTCATAGGAGTTTCGATGACCATGTCGAGGACCACTGGGAACCATGGCTGTGTAGGCCAGTTGGTACTATCAAAATACCTGAAGCAGAGTCCATCTGTATTTTGCGTAGTACCGTACTGATGAGGCAGAAGGGGGAAAAGCATAAAATAAATAGTTTCCCCAGTTCAGCGCAAATGCATCTATCGCTGCTGCCTCATCTCTGGTTCCCAAACGACATACATTGGTAGCTGATGATTTAGTCTGGATGCAAAGAGATCGATATCTGGTGTGCCATATTGCTTTGTAATTTTAGCAAAAGCTCTAGGATTTAACATCCATTCGGTGTTTATTATTGAATTTGCGTGACCTGGTGTCTGCCACTGTATTTAGCTTACCTGGTAGGTAAGTTGCAGATAGCCAAATATGTCTATCGACACACAATTGCCAGATTTTGTTGACCAAATTGTCACATGATATCGATTTTATTTCGCCCATATGGTTTAACATAGGCCACCACCGTGGTATTATCAATTTGTAACGAACATTCAAATGGTGCATATTTGTAGAATATGCTTTTAAACCATAAAACGCACCCAACATTTCCAAATAATTTATGCCCAGTGTTTGTAGCAAAGATGATTCTAGGTTAGTCCATCTACCACCTGTGCTGGATATGGTATTAGTTGCTCCCCAGCCTTGAGCACTGGCATCTGTTTGTATAGTTAATGTTGGGTTATTGATGATGATAGGGCTGGAACAATGCCAAATGTGCTCTATCCACCACTGGAACTCTGATATAACTTCAATGGGTAATGTCATGATCCGGTCAAAGTGACCTGCATGTCGTTTTATTGCCTGTACTTTTGCCCTTTGTAGGTTTTGATAGTGCAGGGTCCATATTGTGTAACTGGAAATGCTGCTACCATTTTGCCAATTACTCTTGCCACTTGTCGGATGGTTGGTCGATTGCTAACCATTAAATTTTTACACGTCTGTGCCAATTCTGCTGCTTTATCTTTTGGCAACGATACGGACATGTGGACTGAGTTAATCGTGAATCCCAGATAGTCCATAGTTGTAGATGGCGTCAACTTAGATTTATCTGGATGTATGACAAATCCCAGGGTTTCAAACAATTGTTTGGTAGCTAATACAGCTGATTTAGCCAACTACATGGTTTTGCCTACTATTAGAATATCATCAAGATATACCATGACAATATGTCTTTGTTTTCTCAATGTTGCCAAGGCCGGTTTAATATCTTGGTAATAGTCTTGGGCTGATGTTAACCCATTTAGGCAACGCTTTAAACTGCCATATTTGCCCCATCCAGGTAAATTTCAGGTATCTGCGATAACCCTTTTGAATGGGTACTGTATATTAGGCATCTTTTAAATCAATACCTGCCATAAAGTATCCTTTGGAAATCAGTTGTTTGGCAGTTACAAATGTTTCCATTTTGAAATGTACATACTTAACAAAGGTATTTAGTGAAGTCAATGATGATGCGACATCCACCATCCTTTTTGTCTTTGGTAAATATATTTGAGACAAATTCCAAAGGTTCATGTTTGGATTTCTCAATGATACCCTTTGTAAGTAACCTCACCAGTTCTGCTTGACCCTCTAGTTTTTCTTTGACTGAGAGGGTGAAGACCATTTGGGGTACATGCTGAACTGGTGGCATATTTTCTTGAATGAACACTATTTTGTATCCACGAATATTGTTAAGTATATAACTATCATTCGTGACAAACCTCCATGCTTCAATGAACAGGTGTAATCTCCCCTGTTAGTACAGTTCCCCCACTTTTTATATGCTGGTAGGAACCAGACCTACCTACCTCCATAATTATGGAAGTGTTCCTTTCTTCAGTTTCTTCATCCGTCGTTGTACTGCTGGATGTACTGCTGGTTGGGGGTGGCGCGTTTTCCATGGGGTCCGCTCTGGGCCCTGGCCTAAAAAAGGCTTTGGGGGATGGTATGCGGACCCCGAGCTTTCACCAATCCCATAAGTTTGACGTCGACTGGTGGACGGGGTGGGGTACTGCCGTCGGGGTTGTGTGGGTCTGCTCGTTCCGGGGCCTGCCCTCATGAGGCCAAATGCTTTGGACTGTTCCTCCAGGTCTTTCACTTGTCAAGTCCTTTCCAAATAACAGGCTCTGCGGCTCTGAGGCGGGTGTTGTACACAGTCCTGCATATTTGGGGTTGAGGGCAGGTCTTATTCTCTCCTTGCGGAGGTTGTTTATCTCATGTTGAGTGCTGCACAGCAGAGCCAGAGTGTCTTGCTGGTTGGTGGTCATCCACCGCATCCACGGAACGAGCATAGGATGTTATCCTTGTCGTCAGGAGCTTGAGGATACGTGTAATTTTAGCTCCTGTTTCCCGATACTCTGTCCAACATACCCCCAGATTTATCTTCTTATAGGCGTTTGAGGGACAGGTGGTTAATGGTGGCCGCCAGTTTTGGCTGCAACGGCCGCCCTGCTCGTGGTGTAACCACGTAGCGATTCACCACACCCAGCAGCTCTTGCTGATCCTGTATCCCAAGCGTACTCCCGACATCTTCAGCCAATGACCCCTGTTCCTGACCAGCCCAGCCCTGGTCGCCAACGCTGCCCTCGGCTGAGGGGGAAGCGATGGCCAGTGCATTGTAGAGCACTGATGTGGGAGTGCCTGAGTTCTCTTGGCGAGACTGCTCCAGCTCCCGAAGCAAGTCTCGCTGGAGCATTTGCTCCATGAGCCTTTCTATGCGGCTCAGGCGGCTAGCTCTGCCGCTCTAAGGCGGAGAGTCCTCCTCATTGGAGTCAGAAATAACCGGCCGGTCAGTTTTTTGTCTTGATTTGCCTCCAGTCCGCTGCTGTTGGTCAGGCTGTGCTAGCGGTACTGGGCTCGGCTCGGTCTCAATGAGGGTGTGCCGGAGCATGTGCGGTCCAGGTGCCGCCTCTCGCCCCCCAGTGATGGGACAATCCCGTTCTGTTGCAGTCGAACGGGGGGCGGTCTTTTTCCCTTGCCGTGCTTTGCTCAGTTTCCCCCAGCTTCTTGCCTGGAATTGACAATGCAGAGCAAATGTTCTTAAATACGACCTCAGAGTAAGTACTTACCTGATGGTCCGTTGAAACTTGTAGCGGGAGCGCCTGTACTCCCGTTCGTCGCTGTTGCACTGCGTGAACGCTAATGTCAGGCATGCGTGCTGGACGGGTATTTCACGTAGTCACTCACGTGACTCCGAAGTAAAATTCTGGATTTAGTGTTATGTAATGAACCGGATTTGATAAAGGACCTCGATGTTAATGACCCATCAGGAGGCAGTGACCATAACATGGTCAGGTTTAATCTACAATTGGAGAGGGAGAATAATAGATCGGAGGTGTCAGTGTTGCAGTTGAATAAAGGGGCCATGAGGGAGGAGCTGGCCAAAGTTGACTGGAAAGATACACCAGCAGGGATGACAGTGGAACAAAAATGGCAGGTGTTTCTAGGAATAATACAGAATGTGCAGGATCAGTTCATTTCTAGGAGGAAGAAAGATTCCACGGGGAGAAAGGGACGACCATGGCTGACAAGGGACGTCAGGAACTGTATTAAAATTAAAGCGAATAAGTACAACATAGCAAAGATGAGCGGGAAGCAAGAGGATTGGGGAATGTTTGAAGAACAACAGAAGATAACCAAAAATACAATACGGGGAGAAAAGATGAGGTACGAAGGTAAGCTAGCCAAGAATATAAAGCAGGATAGTAAAAGCTTCTTTAGGTATGTGAAGAGGAAAACAATAGTTAAGACCAAAGTTGGACCCTTGAAGACCGAAAAAAGTGAATTTATTATGGGGAACAAGGAAATGGCAGATGAGCTGAACAGTTACTTTGGGTCTGTCTTCACTAAGGAACCACAAACAATCTTCCTGATATAGTAGTGGCCAGAGGATCTGGGTCGACAGAGCAACTAAAGGAAATCCACAGAAGGCAACAAATGGTGTTGGATGGTCCGATGGGACTGAAGGCTGATAAATCCCCAGGGCCTGGTGGTCTGCATCCCAGTGTACTTAAGGAAGTGGCTCCAGAAATCCTGGATGCATTGGTGATAATTTTCGAATGTTCTATAGACTCAGGATCAGTTCCTGTGGATTGGAGGGTAGCTAATGTTATCCCACATTTAAGAGAGAAAACGGGGAATTATAGACCAGTTAGCCTGACATCGGTGGTGAGGAAGATGCTGGAGTCAATTAGCCGCACATTTGGATAGCAGTAACAGGATCGGTCCGAGTCAGCATGGATTTACAAAGGGGAAATCATGCTTGACTAATCTTCTGTAATATTTTGAAGATGTAACTCGGAAAATGGACACGGGAGCGCCAGTGGATGCAGTGTACCCGAACTTTCAGTTTGGGGGAGTGGGGAGTGCATGGCAGATGCAGTTTAATGCGGATAAATGTGAGGTTGTCCTCTTTGGTAGCAAAAACAGGAAGGCAGATCACTATCTAAATGGCGTCAAGCTGGGAAAAGGGAAAGTACAACGGGATCTGCAGGTCCTTGTACATCAGTCTATGAAAGTAAGCATGCAGGTACAGCAGGCAGTGAAGAAAGCGAAAGGCACGTTGGCCTTTATAACAAGAGGAATCGAATATAGGAGAAAATAGGTCCTTCTGTAGTTGTACAGAGCCCTAGTGAGAACACAGCTGGAGTATTGTGTGCAGTTTTCGTCCCCTAATTTGAGGAAGGACATTCTTAGTGTTGAGGTAGTGCAGCGTAGGTTTACAAGGTTAATTCCCGGGATGGCGGGACTGTCAGATGCTGAGAGAATGGAGCAGCTGGGCTTGTACACTCTGGAGTTTAGAAGGATAAGAGGGGATCTCATTGAAAAATATAAGATTGTTAAGGGCTTGGACGCACTAGAGGCAGGAAACATGTTCCCGGTGTTGGGGGAAGTCCAGAATCAGGGGCCACAGTTTAAGAATAAGGAGTAAGGCATTTAGAACGGAGACGAGAAAACACTTTTTCTCACAGAGAGTGGTGAGTGTGGAATTCTCCGCCTCAGAGGGCGGTGGAGGCAGGTTCTCTGGATGCTTTCAAGAGAGTGCTAGATAGGGCTCTTAAAAATAGCGGTCAGGTGATATGGGGAGAAGGCAGGAACGGGGTACTGATTGGGGATGATCAGCCATGATCACATTGAATGGCGGTGCTGGCTCGAAGGGCCAAATGGCCTGCTCCTGCACCTATTGTCTATTGGCCATTATTTCACTTTTTCTACACTACCTAAACGTGTTTTCTTGTATTGTCTGATGTGAAACACGAAGGCATGTGTCGCAGATTATGATTAGCTCACATAGAAAGCAGTGGGGAGGGATTCTGCGTTTGTGCGATGACAGAAGGTTTCCCGGATGCTAATGCGTACATTTAAGGGAGAATGTTGAAAACATCTCCTCCAGGTTGCCGTTGATCGCTTGCATAAATACTGCCAACCATTCATGGGAAGGGAGATAACAACGATACTTACATACAACTGTTTGAATGAGGCGTCTGCCGGTATTTTTTCCTGGATGTAAAATGCCGATGAAGCTCTGGCATTTTATACGCCGTTCCACGTGAACATCAAGGGCAGATTGCAAGACAATGTTAACCTTGAAGACGTTACCTATATGTACTTTGGCAAGGCCATTGACAAGATGCCGTGTGGTAGACGGGTAGGGAATGTTATTTCAGGTGGGATCTCTGGCAAGGTAGTTGTAATGAGTCAAGTCAAACACACGTCAAGATACAACACCTATTTATTGAATCTACATACAGCAAGGATCTGCACAAAAAAAGCTCCTCGGCCCACAGCCTATATGGACATTATTGCCTGTGACAGCAGGGCCAATCGCCATTCAAATCACCATGTTCGATCACAGTTCACATTGAATGTATTAGCTTTAAGGTAGTTCTACTTTGCAAGTATGTTAACGCGATTTTGATAGAATTAGCCATTTTCCATAAATTTTGCAATGAACTATAATCCTTCTTTGGGATAATGGATACTCTCTCGTTATCTTACCACAATCCCGTTGCTCTGTGTATTTCCGTGGGTCCTGTTCTGTCTCATGGAGTTCACCTCACAGGTGAAGATCTGATTTTGCCGTTGGTCCAACAGAACTGTTTATCGATGCCGGATCGATCTCTTCTTGTTGTTCAATATACCTTGATTCACTTTTGTCAGAGAGGATTCTCCATTTGATTTACAGATCGCTCTTTCGTTTTTACATTGCACCCGGCGCTATCATTCTTTTAAGTACACAATATATTAAATAGACACTCTCCTTGATTACACTACATCACCCCGAGTCATCTTTCAATACACCAGTGTGTGGCTGTGTGTTCTTAGGACTTTACAGACGCTTGGTATTCGTTGACCTGCACGTGGTTATATTTCCCACAATGCCATTTCTACTTATGCACACTACGCAGCGACGTTGTTTGCGTTGCCATTGAATGTTCCCCATGCTCTGCATTTTACCGAGTCTCGATATAAACTCTATCGGATCTACCTGTGTTGCCTAAAACGTATGTTGTTACTCGTGTCGTGAATATGTTCGTTCATTATATTCTAACGGAAATGTGCACGCAGGATGGTGAATCTATTTCACAACGTGCACTCTTAGATACAGCGACAGCCCGCTAGAGGAGAGAATTGTGCCGTAACCCGTCGGCCATGATCGGCTGGACGCCGGTGGGCCTTTTTGACGTAGTTCCTGTCGGCATTTTCGAGTGACCGCAGCGCATTTTGTAGGTTAAAGCAGAGCAGCCCATTTGTGCTTTTGTCGGAGACACAAAATACTGGAGTAACTCAGCGAGACAGGCAGCATCTCAGGAGAGAATGAATGGGTGACGTTTCGGGTTGAAACCCTTCTTCAGACTCCTGGCTTACGGGGGCGGTGCGTCATAAAATGGATTGACTGGATTGTCAGCACAATGCAACTCACCTGATTGCGAGAAAAATGTATCGTGTTTTCGGAATTCTGAATAAGCACTTGTATTTAATAGTTACGAATGCAAGAAAGCAAACGCTGGCATTTACAATTAATTATCCTGTCATTATCCTATTGTCTTAACAGTCGTTTAATTATGTTAACGTTTATAATCTGTTAACTCGCGCGTACCCGTCTCTACTGACCGGTTGCTGGCTATTTCGGAACGAAATGACCTCATGCAGTCGACCAACGCCGAGCCACGGTTTATCTTAATGGAGTCCCTACAGCGTTTTAATTTTTCATCAATATTCGAGTACCAGTAGTCTATTTATCTCAGCGATTTGCAAGATGTATTGTTTTATGTATTTTTGGTTTAGTTAACTCTCCTTGTGTGAATCATATTCGTTTTAATGTTCTAATGTTGTAATCTTGGCAACAGATGCGAAGCATGTTTTGAATGTGGTCCTACTCCAGCACGTGCACCCAAGTTGGCAAGCAGAACCTTCGAACGGAAGAAGGACGGATGGAGGAAATTGAATTTAAAATCAGATCATTCTGGAGATCGTCAGCAGGTCCCGGGGCATTTGCGGAATAAAATGAAATCATGCATTTTTGTTTTTATCTCAGGATTTCGCATTTCGGTAAGATACCTCAGTTCAGTACTGCGTCGATCTACTCTGCTCCTTGAAGCCTCGCGACTCCCCACTGTTTCATTCTGTACTTCCCTGCCTCATAGTTTGCCTCATAGAGTCCCAGTTTGCCTATTCTACGCCTTCCATTGTATGACACATCTCCTTGTAATGTCGTGAGAGGATCAGGGCGCAATACGGAAAGAGCCCCCTGCTAGTGTGTTAACAATTCGGGCATAACTTCCTTGTACTTCGGTTCTGTACTGTGGGACCTTCATCAGAAGTGATATCAACAACCATTCGCAACTAGCCCCATTATGGCATACCATAGAGGAAGACAAAATACATGCTGACGGTATACGTTTTATTGGGGGTTCTCATCCTCTGTCCGTTTATTTACCTACCCGTGCCTTACGATGCCCACGTTAGATATGCATGTTCACACACTTCTACCAAACTCCCATCTAATTAGTTGCTGTCAAACATGGTCGTGCACTCCGAGTTACAGACGAAAAACTATTCTGCAGTTCTAAGGACCATTTGGGACGACGAGTGAGCACACTCTGCCGTACCTGCTTGCAAACCGTCCGTTGTCAGTTCCCAATCCAATCTCCATTATAACGCTCTAGGCTCTTTCACTCGCATTTTTTGAAGTTTATAATTGTTATTCAACGTGATCAAAATATCTGGCTACAGTGATTATCTTACCGTCGTTATATTGTTAGGTTAGAATACGGAATTCGGAATGAAGTACAAATGGATGAGTGAATTCTCCAGCATTATAATCATGATATAAATGTATACTCTCTAATAAATCGAAAAAATAAATACTTAGTACCGTAAAAACCAACTGCCTCAACCTCTCCTTCGGTAAGTTCAAAGTCAAAGTCAATGTCAATTTTATTCCTCACATGCACCCGAAGGTGCAGTGAAATGAATTTGCCAGCAGCGATACACATAAAAGAAACACACAATACACAATAACATTTAACACAAACATCTACCGCAGCATTCTTCACTGGTGGAAGACAACAAAGTTCAGTCAGTTTTAAGGCCATCGTTTTATTTTCATTGTCTGCTCTGCTCAGTCTGTATTTCAAGAAAACAGCCACCCGAGTGGATACAGGAATACATTCTGTTCGCAAGAAGCAGTCAGGAGTTAATAAACGCGGAGTTTGACCGCAAGATCAAGAACATGGTTAACTTAGAAGCATCTGCATTCTTATTTTGATCATCGACCTCCTTTCTGTTTCTCTAGCGAGAGATACTTTAAGAAGTATCTATTCCCTCGTTGGACGAAAGCTTCTCCTTTCCGAAGTAGTGGGTGTCGTAAATGAACGAGTTTGGCGCCAATTTATTTTCAATGGAGAAGTGGTTTCTCCAGATATCTCGCCGAAAGCAGGCAGTCACTACCAGAAATAGACAGATTCAAGACACTGTGTGAATCCTGCTCTGACTGCTTCTGCTCCCCGCACATTACCTGTGAGATTCGCGGCAGCTGCACAAGCCGCAATGAACGACATCCGTCCACGAAATTGCAGCTGTGCGCTTAAAATTCCCTCCATTCTCAACACTGTGTGAACCACTGCGCAGTATTAAACTGCCGTATCAATCAGACCCAGTCCCGAGATTGTCAATCGATACTTCTTCACCGACTGCTGGACTGCGTCCGAAAAACGATTTCGAGCGAATTCTCACTTCTGGTCAGAGCCACCGTTAGTTGTCGCCGGACCGCAAACTCGGCTGTCCGCCTGGATACTGGCGATGCCAGTATAAGTAATAATTATTCTTAGAAAAGGGACATGTGAAAGTGGCGCTTTGACCCTCTGTGTGTGTGTTAGCGGACCCTCCTCTTGGGTGCTGGAATCTGAATCAACCAGACCTGGAACGCATTATAGTGAGTGAAGAATTGATTATACAAGATAATAACAACCGACTTTGGGAATACGGAGCGATTCTTAATTTCTTAAACGATTGGACAGGCTAGATGCAGGAAAAAGTGTTCCCGGTGTTCGGGGAGTCCAGAACCAGGGGTCACGGTTTAAGAATACGATGAGCCCATTTAGGGCTGAGGTAAATTAAAAAAAAATCACCCTGAGTTGTGAATCTGTGGAATTCTCTGCAACAGAAGTGAGTGGAGGCCAATACACTGGATGTTTTCAAGAGAGAGTAAGATTTTGCTCTTAGAGTTAAATGAATCAACGGGTATGGGGAAAATGCAGGAACGAGGTACTGATATAGATGATCAGCAGTCACCATATTGAATGGCGGTGCTGGCCCGAATGCCCGAATCGCCTCCTGCTGCACCTATTTTTCTATGTTTCTATGCTACCAATATAGGCAAAAAAGTAACAATGATAAAGACAAAAAGACATTGTTAGCTGTTTCTTAGTTTTGAACGAGGTATAGACAATGAAATAGATTCCAATATAACTTGGAATCTAATGCGACCTAGGTGAGGTGGGGCTGGGGAGAGAGAAAATGCAGAAGTTACTTGAAGTTAGAGAAATCAATGTTCATTCCTTTGAGTTGTAAGCTGTCCAAGCGAAATATGAGATGTTGTTCCTCTTATTTATGTTTGGCCACGCTCTGTCAATGGACGAGGCCTAGGAGCCAAAGGATAGTGTGGGAATGGGATGGGCGTTAACGTGTTTGGCAACCGGGGAATCAGGCACGTGCAGGCGGACTGAGCTAAGGTTTTCAGTGAAACGATCGAAGAGCCTGCGCTTGGTATCGCCTATATATAGGAGTCAAAACCTGGAGCAGCAGATACAGGAGATGAGGTTGGAGGAGATGAAAGCGAATCTCTGCCCCACCTGAAAAGACTGTCCGGGTCCTTGGACTGATTCAAGGGAGGAGTGGTATAGCTCCCGTGGTTGCAGGGGGAAATAACTAGGATGGGCAGGGGAGGGGGGTATTATCCGGAAGGACGTGTAAACCAGTGAGTTGCGGAGGGAGAGGTCTCTGCGGAAAGCTGCTGGGTTGAAGATGGGAAGATATGGCTCGTGATAAGATGCCGGTAAATGTGGCGGAAATGTCGGAGGATTATGTGTTTTATGCGATGGCTGATGGGGTGAAAGGTAAGGTCTGTGGGACACTGCCTCTGTTGCGGCTGGGAAAGGAGAGCAAGAGCGGAGCTGTGGGATATCGAGAAGACCCTAGTGAGGGACAGATGCGGCACAGACGGCGGAATTGGGTGTAGTGGATAGAGTGTTAGCAGGAGGCAGGGTGGGAAGAAATGTCATCTAGGTAGATGTGGGAGTCAGTAGGTTTATAGTAGATGTCCGTCGATAGTCTATCTCATGTGATGGAGACGGTCAGATTAAGAAACCGTAGGGAGATATCGGAGATGGTCCAAGTGAATTTGGGTGCGGGTTGGCAATTAGTTGTGACGCTAATTAAATCCGTCAGTTCTACGTGGGTGCAGGATGTAGCCGCGAATCAGTTGTCAATGTTTCAGGTGGTAGCCCCTCTGTCCTCTCAGTTGCTATTATGGATTCAAAGCAGCAAAGGAACGTGACGGGACGGGTTCCCTTCTGTTTTTCACCAATAGTTAATCGTCAATCAGCACTTAAAATATATTCAACCAATACAATCCTGAACACTGATAAACGCCCATCCTTTGTAAGACCATGGTGAAAGGAACACTCAGAGAGCAATTTCAGATATTTGGTTCTGGGCAAACTTCAGTCTTGAATGTCAAAGGGGACATTGAACAAATCAATTTGAATCGACATTGAAATGACCAGTTGTAACGATTCAAGGAAAATTCGTTACTTTCCATTAAGAGCTGTAAATTCGCTTCCTTCTGTCACTGCATTTTTCCATGGAACTGCCTGCAACTTCCTGAGATAAAGAGGTTGATCACAATATAAACATTAGCTTATATATTACATATTTGCTTAATTGATAACAAGAGAAAAAGTCATATAAGTCTCTCATGGGTTTTTAATTCCTATGTTATATGAGTTCTGTGAGCTGTTTAACGGGACCTTGCAGATCATGTCAAAACGAACGAACAACTAATCTGGATAATATTGTGCGAAAACGATCGCTTCCTTCCCGAAGTCACGGTTTCGTGTAAATCGGCATCTCGTGGAGCACATTTGAAAACTATTGATAATGAAGCAGGAATTAACATTATAATATAGCTCCATGACTTTACGAAGTCTCATTAGATTTTACGTAAGTCAATTGAGTTAGCTGCAGCTAAATATGCACTTGGGAAATCTGCTGGGTATGAAAACGTGAACGAGAAAGAGTGCAAAATATGGTGAAAACTATCTAATCGATCACAGATAATTACATTCCCACCATCGATATGATCTACAGCAGTCGGTGTCTGTAACATTCAGCTATCCTCACCGGAGACCGTCACCACCCAGATTCTCATTCCACACCTGCCATCTGGAACATTAAAACTGCACCTGCTAAAGGTTCGGGAGCTGTTTCTTACAAATAATGGCGTGGTTTTCAATACTCAAAATTAACTCAGGCAACGCGGAGAATTCTTCAAGAAGTTTAAACCTTTATTTGCAAATAAAAGCTGGATCACCCCACGTCATCCGCCCACGTGGAGCTCTCTGAGCCACAAACAAAGGATCATCTCTTTTTATAGCATGTTCAACTCTGCATGCCCCGCCCCTGTTACATTTCCAAATCCAATCATTTGCCGACATTCCCTCATCATCAGCCAATCACTTGCTCCCACTTATCTACTCCTTCCCAGTACATTTCCATATTTGCAACTGATGTAGTCACATGACTCCCTTGTTATGGCCTCTGCCAGCCATGTGCATTTGACTTCTTTTTTCAGTCCTTTCATTTTAAAAAGTGAAATCAAAGAAAAGTGGACTAAATTCCCAGAACCCACTTCTCAAAACATAAGAGATACAGTGGTCACTCAATTTATATAAACAAGACACATTGTTCCCATTAAACTCTGTACGTCTCGGGGAAGAATGTTATCTCTTAACCTATCAACCTAAATACAGGGTCCTAATGGTTATAATCCTTTCAAACACAACATACCTCATCCCCAGAGCACACATGGATTTATTATAGATCACATAGTTAGAATATGATTAACTGTATTATTAACCTTAAAAGCATGCATTTGCTTTATCCTTGCAAAGTCTACAAAGTTGATTCCATACACACACCTCCAAACACACAGGGGTGCTATAAATGTCACACTTGATAAATGATTATTGCTTCTTCGCTAGCTTACACGCAGCTTCATGTTATCACGCCCTCCCCTTGTCTGTTACCGCGAGGGAAAAGTGAGCTTCAATCTCAACCGAGGGCCTCTTTTATGGCTCTGCTTTCACACTAACAGCATTACACAATGAATGTTACAGCTGCAGCCCACAATCACTATCTCAGATCAAAACAAAGTTACTTTCTTAGATACATATATATACAAATAAAAGATACAACCTGCGCAAATATATTATCTCTTATCTCAATATATGTGTAATTAAACGTAGCAAATTTAATACAGAATTCGTTATTATTCCAGCCTTGTTGTCTTGGACGTATAAACAGTCATAAATCCTGAGCTATGTCTTTACAAAACTTCACAAGAATGTGACATCGAGAAAGAGCAAATGGCCTGTGGCCTCAAGTGGCCCACTGCCTAATCAGACATTTTAAGATATAACTTATTTTCAATACAAGATTATACAAGATACATTTAATATAAAATATACTATAATAACCATGGGGCTAATGAACAATAAAACCGATTAATAAACTCCGAACTCTGTAGACTTGGCGGGGGTGGGGCGGGATTGTTTTATATACTGGTTTTTGCAGAGTACGATGTTTAGTTATCGGTTGAGGTGCTGCGAGCACGTCTTTCATCATTCCGTTTTCAAACAGAGGATAACAAAACTTTCTTGACTCTTGGAAGTTAACTTGTCCTGTGTCACTGGCCAAAAGACAGACAATACCTCACAGAACCTCGCGTCACTTTTTTCCAGTCGTTTTCAGAATGTCGCGAGGCTATGTCAGAATTCGTCAATCTGGTCCACATTTGGTTCCTGAATTTGAATGCTTGGATTTGACGTGCAATATTCGAAATATTTGAAGAATGGGTTATATTTAAGCAGACATATCCATTCAGCAGAAAAGGAACAGCGGGGCCAATCTCTACATGGGAGATGGGCCTTTTAGGTAAACAAACCATCAGATCTTCTGCACATCAATCGTATATATGCACATTACCGCGGTAGAATCCGTAGACTGTCAATATTTCCTTCCTCTAAAAATATAGATTATGGTGTTACGCTAGCTTGCTTGAACATCACCAATTCTCGTTACTTCCATCTGCTGCTTAGTTAATTAGTGTAATGTAATCCGAAAGCGTCTCGAAATGGGAATAACCGGTTATGTTGAAAGGGAGCTCCAAAAATACAATGAAACTCCCGTTTAGCTAAATGTTTCAGCTGGAATGTTGGAGACGCACTCTACTTTAATGTCATCAAGTAAGTTTGTGACTTGGGCACCCTCATGAGTAAGCACGGATTGCTTCGAAGATTTAAAGTGCGAAGGACGTGGAACGCATCGGAAACTTAGAAGTTTGGGCATTTAGAGCCGAATGGGGCGGCCGCTGGATTGAAAGGAAATCAGAGATGTCGCGGATTTTTTCAACTGGAAATATTGGACGTCCGCTCTAGTAGAAGTGATCATCGGGTCCCCGCCGACCGCCCTACCGGTAACGCAGTAGCGAAATCGGCGGTGTTCAATTTAAAGGGCAGGGGACGGGTCAGGGGAGCGTTGGGGGCCGCCGAAACGGCTATACGCCTTCATGTACGGGGGATATTATTGTTTTAGCCGAATGTTAGTGACATTTTTTGAAATGTTTTGGAAAGATAGGTAAGATTTTCGTTCAATGCTCCCTCTTCACCAGAGATCCATAAAGTCACAACCGGGAAGATTTGTTACCTGTTGTCATTTTAAACATCATTTGATAAGTTTCAATAACTTTCCAGTTAGCGCGACGGGCCATTGAAGTGCGTGAAGGAGCTGCTCTCTGAACTTCCCCTGGGTGACGGTGTAAATCATTGTGTTTGTACAGGTGTTTAGCAGCTGCAGCATAATTCCAGTTTTTTCGAATGTTGCAAACGGGTTTGTCAAACCTCTCATCCTAAATCCGTTGACACTTCGATAGTAAACAAAATGAGATAGAGTTGTGACCCAGAGCAGGATAAAGCTGATGGAAATTGCAAAGAGTAATATTATTGACCGTTTACGGCTTTCCGTCTCCGGGTCTCCACGACTAGGATCGCGGAGCCTTCTCCGGAGCAGATTGGCCATTAAAATACGTCTTGCCGTGTGCGCATTAAAGAACAAAATCAAACAGAATGGAATCACTGGGGTCAACAGCTGCTCAATCCAAGAAAATGCGATCCATGCGGGCAGGAAATAGAAGTCCGATCGAATTCGGCAGCCCCACAGTAAACCATTGTACCTGTAGAAAAAAGTACATATGAAAGGCCAGGGAGCATTCTGTAAACAGAAGAAGGTACATAGGGTCACCATAACCACCGCCGCGTTTCTGTCGGTACAATATCTGGATCTCAGATTCTGTTTGGAGATGGCCACAAACCTATCAAAAGTGAAAGCGACCGTGAACCAAACGGAACAGTCTACGGCCGCGGCGGACAGGAAGATAATACAACTGCACACAGGAGTGTAGAACAGGACTGTTTTCTGCCAATAAAGTACGACAATCCGATTTAAAATCACTTCGCAGACAATCACCGTGAGGTCCGCCGTCGCCATAGCCACCAGGTAACGAGTGATGCATTTGGAGAGACCGCACTTTCCTCGGGACAGGACCACAATCGCCAGTAGATTCACTAGGGGAAGAAGCAATGGTGATTATGTGGAAAGAGGAACTTCGAGTTGAGGGGTGGGTGGGTATATATTGTTATTTTGCTTACTTTCCCAAAATTGTGAAAACGATGTGATGGACGGAGATTCCTTTGGTTTGAATGCAATCCCTGATACTGCGCTCACGAACAAACATTCCACCTAACTGTGAATTAATCAACTGATAAACGGTTTGAACGAAAGTGTAGTATGAACTACAAGACTAAAATCAGTGTTAATGTGGCGCACCTTTCGGACCGGCATTTGCTTACCGGGTTTGCAACGTTTGCAGGAGCGGTGTATAATAGAGATTACCTGCACGCGATGCAGTAATCTCACAGTTAAAATTAACGAACTTTAAAGCCATAAACTGGGAGACCAGATGGAGACAAAAATAAATGCGAGAAATGCAATCGCCCGAGGTATAACCAGATGCAGTCTTTGTCGCTCAGCTAACTTGGCTGCTACTTCACTGCAGCCAAAATCATGAAGGACCCACACCATCCTGGCCACACACTTATCTCACCACTGCCACCAGGAAGAAGGTACAGGAGCCTAAAGACTGTAACATCCAGGTTCAGGAACAGGTACTTCCCCACAGCCATCAGGCTATTAAACACAACGAATAAGCTATGAGCTCTGAACTGCTAAACACTATATTATAATTTGTTATTTGCACTATATTTGTTATTTATTGAACTTTTTATTTTTTCCCATATATATAATGTTTACATATTCACATATTCTGTAGTGCTGCAGCAAGTAAGAATGTCATTGTCCCGTCCGGGACATATCACAGTAAACACTCATGACTCTTGTCTTGACTCTTACCGATAATGCAAGAACAATTGTACACCAGTCCCAGTAAACGGCAAACGTTGAAACATATTAAAAGCATAGAATAACTACATTAAGTTCAGGTTATACCCAAAATACCGTTCCATGGTGCAACCTAGTATTTAGCACATTTTGTCACACTATTTTCACTTTATCTTCAACATTACCGCATCCCACGGTTATCCCACCTTCAACCGTCAAGTGACATACCGGGCACTCCAATTGATGCCAGGATTGGGTAATAATAATATTCAACCGACAAGTGCAGCATCCGACCCATTTCTCCTTGAAAGCGACCTCGGAAATGCAGTACAAAACTTACAAATGTTATAGTGGGAGGTTAAACCGATGAATATTTATAACCCAAGAAAAAGATTAACGAGTTATTGAGATTACCTCCCTGTGGATATTCATTACGGATTTTGCTCCCATGTGCATGTAATACGACAACAATCACGAGGGTGGTCTTTCATTGCACATGCACCAATTGAGCATGTACAGAATAAAGCAACTGCAAAGTAGGATTGCGAATGATATTTCTAAATTTAAATATGTTCCACGAGGTTGCAGCTGCAGAAAGGTCGGACATCAGTCAACAACACACGATACGATGAAATAGTTTATGTGGAGGGTGTAAGAAGGAACCGCAGATGCTGGTTTCAACCGTAGGTAGACACAAAATGCTGGAGTAACACAGCGGGACAGGCAGCATATCTGGAGAGAAGGAATGGGAGACGTTTCGGATCGAGACCCCCTTCTTCAGACTGATGAAGGACTCGACTAGAAACGCCACCCATTCCTTCTCTCCAGAGATGCTGCCGGTCCCGCTTAGTTACTCCAGCTTTTTTGTATCTAAACTTAGTTTATTTTGAGACCTTGAACTACAGTTCCCAGACACTAACCCAATCCATTTACATCTACCCATTATCAATTTCATCCCAGGTGTTTCAACGTGGCACTGTTGAAAAATAAAGTAGAAAGGTTCTTGTGAGTTTTGTTATTTACATTCTTCAGGGGGAATCCTATGTCCTCTGGTCCTCGATGCACATCTTGAATGAGACTTTGCGCATCTAACCGATCTTTCCTCCTCATGATTTTGTACACCTCTATAGGATCACCGCTGATCCACTTTCGTTCCATGGAATAGAGACCCAGCCTACTCAACCTCTCCCTATACCTTACATCCCCCTGGCAAAATCATCGTAAACCTTTTCTGAACTCTTTCAAGCTTGACAATATATTTGACAATATATGATGCCCAAACTTAACAAAATATTCTAAATGTAGTCTCACCAACGTCTTATATAACTGCAACATTCTACCCATAAACTCTGACTCGCGTGCAGTCTGGAAGGGCCAAATGGCCTCCCCCCTGCACCTATTTTCAAAGTTTTCTATGTTAGTCAAAAATCTATCTAGGCCTTTAAAATATCCACTGACTTGGCCTCCGCAGCCTTCTAAGGCAAAGAATTCCACAGATCCACAAATAAATCTGCTCCTCATCTCCTTCCTAAAAGTACGTCCTTCAATTCTGTTGCTATGGCCTCCAGTCCTAGACTCCCCCACTGGTGGAAACATCCTCTCCACATCCACTGCATCCAAGCCTTTCACTATACAGTGTACTCCCTCTCGTTGATGCCGAATATGTTTGCAATCAATGTGAGTCTATCTGAGTGGGGAAGATAGGATAACCCTCCCCTCATTCAGTTTCTGTTTTGTGATTATTTTGCAACAGTGGTCGCACCCAGCCGATTTCAAGTGGAGTTTATTTTTAAAAAAACGCATAACATTCATCACGGAGTACCGACGGAGCTGCTTGACATCAAGGGTAATTGAGCGCTTAATATTCAAAACAGGACGTTGGTGAAACGGTGTGTGGAATATTGTCTAGGTCAGAATATCTTAGGAAGCATAAAATTAAGTGGAGAGCGGCAGAATATATTCAACAAGGATTTTATCAGGACTGAAGAATTTCAATTGTGACAGACTGGATAGGTTGGGATTTATTTATCTTGATTACGCACTCATTGCCCAAACATTTAAAAATTCAGACCCCGAACCAGACCACGTCTTTCTCACTTCTCTTCTTTGAAGCACTTCGTGATTTCTCAAGTTCGTGCCCATGTCAAAAATTTCTGACATTAAAATAGAGTTCGTCTCCATCATTCCAGCTACAACATTTAACTTAAACGGAGTTTAGTTGTATTCTTGTTTCTCCTTTTCAACGGAAAGCTTTATTCTCATTTAGAGGTGCTTTCGGGTTGCATTAAATTAATAAACTAAGCAGCAGATGGATGTAATGAGAATTGCTGATGTTCATACAATATTGCGTAACGACATTATTTATATTTTTAGAGCAAGGATATATTAACAGACTACGGTACAGACCGCGGTAAAGTACATATATTTGCTTGGGTGTGGTGTCTATCCTACAGACTAGAAACAATTTACTGAAGCCAACAACTAACCTGCAAACCGGAGTACCCGGAAATATCCCTCCACACACACACACACACGCACACACACCCTCCATCACACACACACACTCCACCACATACACACCACCCTCCACCAGACACACTCACACACACCCTCCACCACACACACACCATCCACCAAACACACCCACACCCTCCACCACACACACCCACACACACCCTCCACTACACACACCCACACATCCTCCACACACACACACCCTCCACCACACACACACACCCTCCACACACACACAGACACACACACATTCCACACACACACACACACACACAAACACAGACAAACACAGACACTCACACACACACTCACAGTCACGCACACTCACACACACTCGCACTCACACACACACATACAGTCACACATATACACTCACACACCCACTCACACACACATACAGTCACACACATGAAGTCTGTTTTGATGAAGCACGTTTCCGATGAATATTATTATTACCAAATCGTGGCATCAATTGGAGTGCCCGGTATATCACTTGAAGGTTGAATGTGAGATAACCGTGACGACAATTGATTGGGGAATGGCAATGTTGGAGATCAAATGACAATAGTGTGATGACATGTGCTGCATGCTAGGCTTTACCCATGGCATGAGGTTAGGGCAACAACCAGTTAATAATAGTTATTTTATGCTAATAATATATTTGATCGTTGGCCATTTACTGGGACTCGTCGAGAATTATTACTGCATATTGCCAAGTGAATTAACAGTCGAAGTAAACTGAGCGAAAAAAGGCTGCATCTGGTTATACCTTGGGCCATTGCATTTCCCCCATCTATTTTTGTTTCCATTTGATCTCTCTTTTTACTGCTCTAGATGTCGTTGATTTTAACTGTGGAGTATCTTGAAAGACCGGCGCATCGCGTGCAGAGAATCTCGATTGTACACCGCCCACTTCAAACGTTGCAAACCCGGGAAGCAAATGCCGATCTGAAAGGTGCACCCGATTAACACTAACTTCAGTCTTGTTATACATACAACACTTCCGTTCAAACAGTTTCTTAGTTGATTAATTCACTGTTAGGTGGAATGTTTGTTCGTTGAGCGCAGTATCAGGGATTGCCTTCAAACCAAAGGAATCTCCGTCCATGCCATTCTTTTCACCATTTTAGGAAAGTAAGCAAAATAACAATATATATACACCCATCATTCAACTCGAAGTTCTTCTCTGCACATAATCACCATTGCTTCTTTTTTACTCCCCTGGTGAATCTAGTGGCGATTGTGATCCTGTCCTGAGGAAAGTGCGGTCTCTCCAAATGCATCACTCTTTACCTGGTGGCTATGGCGACGGCGAACCTCACGGTGATTATCTGCGAAGTGATTTTAAATCGGATTGCCGATCTTTGTTGGTGGAACACAATCCTGTTCTACACTCTTTGTGCAGGTTTATTCACGTCCTGTCCACCTCGGCCGTAGACTGTTCCGTTTGGTTCATGGTCGCTTTCACCTTTGATAGGTTTGTTGCTATCTCCAAACAGAATGTGAGATCCATATCCACTGCACCAACACAACTGTTGTGGTTATGGTGACCCTATGTACCTTCTTCTGTTTACAGAACTGTAAAGACTTGTCAAACACGTAGTGTCTTCACTCTTAGTTTATTGCATACATTGTAGTCGTATACACACATATTGCCCTAGCTGTTCGTGGTCCGTTACCGGAGCTAGAGAGCGAGCTAGGGGTGGGAAGGTTACAATTATACTGAAGATAATGGGGAGTGGTTAGTAGTGGTGAGGTCATTATGTTAAAGGAACATGCACGGCTCTACATCCTTCCCCTTGAAAAGGGAAACATTACAATGATGACAGTGAGACCACGATTCATACGCTAGACACAAATCCGCGCGTACATCTTCAGGAAAAAACTTGAAACATTCAAGCAAACTCCCCGTAATGTTCAGGCGGCGTGACCAGACGCCCGGAGCGGGTACGCAGCCCGCCTCCCCCCCCCCTCCGAAGGAAGAGCAGGTACAGGAGCAGGAGTGGCGATAGGGGATCCGAGAGGAGAATGAGCAGGAGAGGGAGGACGAGGAGACCGGGGAGGAGAGACGGGCACCGCAACGGGCACGCGAGCGGGAGAGGTTTGATGGGGGGGGGGGGCCAGGAGGAGCAGCGGGAGAACGGGGCACCAAGGGTCGCGAGGGCAGAGCCCTGGGCATGGGAGGAGCGGTAGGCAAAGAGGTGGCAACCGGGGGAGCAAAAGGGGCTGCGGGAGGCGGAGCGGGCTCGTTGACCGGCAGCAAATGCTGGCGGGACCGGCGGTAGATGGTGCCCTCGTAGTCAACTAGGTAAGAGCGCGGAGAGTCTGCAAAGCCGATGACAACAGCCAGTCGGTGATGTCCGGAGGTGGACTGCATCCGGACGACCTGGCCCTTGAAGAGGGGCTGAAGGGGACGGCATGATTTGTCGTGGGAGCGCTTCTGGACCACCTGTTTCTGGGTAATGCGCTCCTGGACAGCAGCAGGGCTGCGGACTGCGGGCTGTAGGGATCGCTGGGAGACAGGGATAGGAGGGCGTGTGGTGCGGGACATGAGCCGCTGAGCGGGCGAGCCCATGGCATGGTCGCGACAAATATTTCGGAGATTCAGTAGAGCCAGATAAAAATCCGAATGCGATAGTCTGCAATGTTCCAGCAGCTCCTTGGCACTGCGGACGGCGTGCTCTGCAAGGCCGTTGCTCTGCGGGTATTCAGGGCTGCTGGTGATGTGGCGAAAGTTGTAGGCGGTGGCGAATGCGCGGAACTCAGCACTCGAGAACTGGCCCCCGTTGTCATACTGCACAGTCGCAGGAATGCCAAAGGTCCCAAAGTGGCGTTTCAGCTTCCCGATGACCGCAGCAGAAGTGAGGGAGTGCAGACGCTCAACCTCGAACCAGCTGGAGTAGGAGTCGACAAGGACCAGGAAATGTTTGCCACGCCACTCAAATATGTCCGTAGCGACCGTCATCCACGCCAGGGCGGGGGCAGGCTGTTGCAGGAGTGGCTGGCGTTCCTGGTGGGGAGAGAGGGTATTGCAGGTTGAGCAGGCAGAGACCCTCTCTCGGATGTCCTGTGCCATGCCGGGCCAATAAAATTGGCCCTGGGCCTGGGACAGGGTGGCATCGGCTCCGGGATGGCCGCTGTGGGCAATTTGGAAATAGTGGCCCCGCAGTGCAGCAGGCACCACAACCTTGTGGCCCTTCACCACCAGGCCGTCCTGCAGCACAAGTTCATCCCGGACTAAGAAGTAGGGCGCAGCACCAGCCGGCAAGGGTGAGCGACGGTCAGGCCTGCCACGACGGATGACGTCTACAAGCTGTTGCAGGGCAGGATCATTGGCAGTGTGGTGAATCAGGGACTGCATCTGCTGGGAAGGCATAAAGTTGACGTTTAGCACCATCAGGTCGGATGACTCGTATGGGTGGCGGGCAGTAGAAGCCAGCGGTGCGCGGGACAGCGTGTCGGCCACAAACATGTCCTTGCCCTTTCGGTACACGATTTGAAACGTGAAGCGTTGGAGCTGCAGCATCATACGCTGCAAACGGGAAGAAGCCACGTGGATCGGTTTGTTCAAGATCGTGACCAGCGTCTGGTGGTCGGTTTCAATAGTGAAAGTGTTACCCAGAATGTAGTCCTTGAACTTCGAGCAGGCAAACACCATGGCAAGGAGCCCCTTCTCGATCTGAGCGTAGCGTTGCTCGGTAGGAGTCATAGTGCAGGAGGTTGTAGGAGACAGGTAGTTGCAGGCGGTCGTAGATTTGCAGGCAGGCGGCACCGAGACCGAAAGTTGAGGCATCGCAGGTAAGGACGATGGGGCGCTTTAAGTCGAAGAACTTCAGACTGGGGGTGCGATCCAGCCGGGATTTTAAGTCATCGAAGGCTGCCTGATGCAGCGGGTACCAAACCCAGGCAGTGTCCTTCTTGGTCAGTTCCCTCAGGGGCGCACTCATCTCGCTGAGGTCGGAAATGAATTTCCCCAGGTAGTTCACCATGCCCAAGAAGCGCTGCAGGCTGGGCACGTTGACCGGAGCAGGCATCCCAGAGACCGCAGCTGTCATCTGTGGGTCTGGTTTTAGACCCTCAGCCGTAAAACGTGGCCCACATAGGTGACCTCCGGGACGCGGAAGCGGCACTTCTTGGGGTTCAGTTTGAGGTTGATCTCACGAGCCCTATACAGGACTTGGCGGAGGTGGAGGTCGTGCTCAGCGACGTCTCTCCCGTACACCAAGATGTCATCGACGATGATAGCACACGGCAGATGGGCAAATAGCTGCTCCATGGTGCGCTGGAAAACCTCGCTAGCAGAATTGATCCCGAAAGGCATGCGGAGGAAACGGAACCTGCCGAAAGGTGTACCAAACGTGGTCAGGAAGGATGAACGTTCATCCAGCGGAATCTGCCAGAAAGAGCTCTTGGCATCGAGGACAGAGAATACAGTGGCTGGGCCAACCTTTGCAGCGACATCCTCCACCGTTCGCATGGGGTAGTGCGGGCATTTGATGGCAAGGTTTAGGTCCTTGGGGTTTATGCAGATCCGGATCTCATTCTTGTCCTTCTTGGAAGCAACGACCATGGTGGAGACCCATGGTGGGATCACTCACCTCCTTGATGATGCCCACGGCCACCATCTGGCGCAGAGTCGACTCCACCCTGTCCTTCATAGCAAAGGACACGCGGTGAGCCGGGCGGACTACCGGATGGACCTCCGGGTCCACCTCGATTCCGTACTTGCAGGGTAGTTTGCCCAATACATCGTCAAAACGGTGGGGGTATTCGCACATGGGATCCATGGGGGTCTGCACCAGGTGGATATCGCGGTGGAAGGAAACCAAACCGAGGTCCTGGCACGCACTGGCACCCAACAGAGTAACATTCTCAGATTCCAGCAGGAGGAAAGAGAGGGGCCGAGAGGCATTCAGAACTGTGCAGATAAGGGTTGCCTTGCCGACCGGAAATAGCATGCTCCCCCCATATGCGTGGAGGCGGGAGTCGTCAGCAGTAATATTCTCACCAGATCATATCTGCTGAAAGAGGCTTAACGACATAACATTTGCAAACGCCCCCGTTTCGACCTTGGCAGAAAAGGTCTTTCCATTCACAGTAACTCGAACTGATGGATCAGCTATCAAAGCATGTGCACCCAAGACTGAAAAAACACGTCTGAAAGGTATGCGGAGCCATAAACACTATCAGTAGCAGTCAGGTTGTGTAGACTCCTTCTCGGAGCAGGGACAGGCTGGCCCCTGGAACGGCATACTGCGGAGAAGTGATTAAGCTTCTTACAGAAATTACAAGTCTTACCCAGTGCAGGTCAAACATTAAATTGAGGACTGACAAAGTTGCAGTTTGGGCATCGACGAGGGTTAGCCCTCGCGGGCGCGGGAATGCTATGCTGGCGTGGCGGGCCATCGCGCCGCCGGCGTTCAGCAGTACCGGTATAGTGAATGTCCTGAGCCTCAGCGGGAGATACGGAGTCGACAGCAGCAGCCATGCGAGAGGCATGCAAAGCTTCGTTTAAAGTGAGGTCCGGCTTCCTCAGAAGCTCTGCCCGTAGCTTCACGTCCTGTAGACCGTGAACTAAGACATCTCTGACCATTTGGTCGGGGGTCAACGTGTCCAGGTGGCAACGCCGAGCCAGGTGACGCAACGATGCAACAAAGGTGTCGATGTGCTCCCCAGATTTCTGGCGCCTGCTCAAAAACTTGAACCGCTCTATAATGCAATTGGTGGGAATGTCACACAGCGCGGCAAATTTATTCGTGAGACATACCGGGTCCTCTGCATGCTCACCATCGGCATACTCGAAAGATTCAAAACGTTCCATGGCCTCCGGGCCAGGCAGGTTGAGGAGCAGATGTGCTGTAACCGCAGGGGTAGCATTAGGATGAGCGATGGCGACATAGTGCTGGAAGTCGCGCCGGAAGACAGTCCACCGGTGAACGATGTCGGAGTCAAACACCAGAACGTCAGGCTTACGACACGAGCTCGCCATAGTACATAAAGGGTATGAAAGGAAAATACAAACTTGGAGAAAACAAAACAAACCCGATAGACAGGAGACGCAGGGTTCAACTTTATGACACCATGTAAAGACTTGTCAAACACGTAGTGTCTTCACTCTTAGTTTATTGCATACATTGTAGTCGTGTACACACACATTCCCATAGCTGTTCGTGGTCCGTTACCGGAGCTAGAGAGCGAGCTAGGGGTGGGAAGGTTACAATTATACTGAAGATAATGGGGAGTGGTTAGTAGTGGTGAGGTCATTATGTTAAAGGAACATGCACGGCTCTACAAGAACGACCTCCGGCATTTCGCTTATAATTCTTTCCACAAGCATAATGGTTTACTGGGCGGCTGCGGAATCCGATCGGACTTCTATTTCCTACCCGCATCGATCGCATTTTCTTGGACCGAGCCGCTGTTGACCCCCCAGTGATTCCATTCCGTTTGATTTTGTTCTTTAATGCGCACACGGCGAGACGTATTTTAATGGCCAATCGGGTCCGCAGTAGGCTCCGCGACCTCAGTCGTGGAGACCCGGAGACGGAAAGCCGAAAAAGGTCCATAATATTACTCTTTGCAGTTTCCAGCAGCTTTATCCACCTCCTACAGGGTCACAACTGTATCTTATTTTGTTACCTATCGATGTGTCAACGGATATTGGATGAGAGGTTTCAATAACCCATTTGCAACATTTAAAAAAACTGGAGTTCTGCTGCGGCTGCTGAACACCTGTACAAACACACTGATTTACACCATCACCCAGGGGAAGTTCAGAGAGCAGCTCCTTTAGGCACTTCAATGCCCCGTCGCGCTATCAGGAAAGTTTGTGAAACTTAAAAAATCCAGCTTAAAATGACACCACGAAACAAGTCTTCCCGAGTGTGACTGTATGGATCGCTGAAGAGGGAGCAATGAACGAAAATCTCACCTATGTTTCAAAAACTTTTCAGAAAATGTCACTCATATTCGGCCAAAACAGTAATATCCCCTGCACATGTCTGCGTGGAGGCGGTTTCCCCCACGCCTCCCAAGACCCACCATCTGCCCTTTGAAATGAACACCGCCCGTTTCCCTATTGCTCAACGTTTAAGGCTGTCAAGGGGAACACGATGTTAACTTCTACTGTAGCGGACCTCCAGTATCTCCGCATTTACAACATTCATCAACATCTCTGATTTGCTTCCAATCCAGCGGCCACACCATTAAGTAGGTATGTTACAAAACATACCTTCAGCGGCGCTTCAGTTCTGCCACTGGCCGTGTGCGCGACTTTGGCGCCTTTGAGGGGGGGGGGGTGTGGGGGCGTGATTAAAATGCCGTTTTCTCCTGCCTGTCCGAGATATATTTTCTCGGGCTTCTACCTGATGCTGAATAATCGTTCCGACTGCCGTTCTCGGAATTTTTTTTTAAACCGCGGTACAATTTAATGGCTGGAGTAAAATAAAAAAGCGACTTCTAACGCCGTCAACGCCGACAACGGGACGGATCTCACGTACTGGACAAAACATAAGCTAAGTCGTTTATTTTACACATAAACTTGCTTCTTAGGATTATTTTAATCAAAATTTCATCGGCCAAAATGTCATTATGTAAATATACGAACCGGCAGTGTTTTTCCTGCCGTTATGGGGTTTAAATTCACCGCAAACCGCAACGTTCCAATCGATTGCGTTCCACAAAAACCCACTCGCAATATGATTAAAATGCATTAATTTACGGGAATTAAACACTAAATTCCTTCTATTTGGCCTATAAATTCATGACAAAGAGATTTAAAGATCATGTTATATTGTGAATTATTGTGTGAATGTTATTTGGACACTGAGGCTATTTAAAAATGTTAACATTTTCTTAAGAAATGGATAGATATTTGGATCTAGTAATTGAATTTTGTAATTATCTACAATTAGGTAACTAACTAATTATATGCTTTGATTTCAGGTCATCGAAGTAAGATTGTTCCATATTTGTTTCAGAATGCTTCAATCTATAGTAACTGAAAATTTCATTCAGTTCTCTTAATTTTTAAGAAATTTATGGCCTTTTGACTGTCCTCGATCACAGCTTTTGAGTTAAGTCAATGGAAAAGCAATAGGGAACAAGATGCTAATTTCAGAGTATGACAATGGCCATAATATTTTTTAATATTGAAGATATTAAAGTGAATTAGGTGTCAAATCAACCTTCTTTTTCTGCTTTATCTGATGGGATAAATTGCAGACTTGATTTTTAAAATCTCAAAATTTCGTAACATTGTTACATTACGTCCTCAATGGCCAAACCTTTCAAAATTCAGACCCCGAACCATTCCACGTCTTTCGCACTTCTCTTCTTTGAAGCACTCCGCGATTACTCACGTTCGTACCCAAGTCAAACATTTATGACATTAAAATAGAGTGCGTCTCCATCATTCCAGCTACAACATTTAACTTAACCAGAGTTTAGTTGTATTCTTGTTTCTCCTTTTCTACGGAAAGCTTTATTCTCATTTAGAGGTGCTTTCGGATTGCATTAAATTAATAAACTAAGCAGCAGATGGATATAATGAGAATTGCTGATGTTCATACAATATGGCGTAACGACATTATTTATATTTTTAGAGCAAGGATATATTAACAGACTACGGTACAGACCGCGGTAAAGTACATATATTTGCTTGGGTGTGGTGTCTATCCTACAGACTAGGAACAATTTACTGAAGCCAACAACTAACCAGCAAACCGGAGTACCCGGAAATAACCCACGCGATCAAAGGGAGAGCGTAAAAATTCCGTGCAGACGGCACGCGTTTTGAGGTTCGATCTCGGGTCTCATGCACTGCAAGGCAGCAACTCTATCGCTGCGCCACTGTTCCGCCCATTCTTCAAAATTATTTTCATAACTCCATTTAACAATAAACTTTCTGCAATGTGCGGGTTAAATTTCAATGTAACTTGCGATGCCTTGTGCAGTAGAGCTGAGGGTTTGTACACCTAAATGCCCCATCTCTCAGGCGGAGATAGGCTTCGCTATCCCCTTTCTGCTGATGGATATTGTCTAGTTATATAACCCATTCATCAAATATTTTACAATATCACTCGTCAAATCTGAGCATTCAAATTCAGGATCCAAATCTGGAGCAGATTGACGAAACCTGACAGAGCCTCACGTCATTCGCATAGCAGCTGGAAGAAAATTACACGAGGTTCTGTGAGGTATTGTCAGCCTTTTGCCAGTGACACAGGACAAGTTAACTTCCAAGAGTCAAGGTTGTTTTATTATCCTCTGTTCGAAAATGGAACAAGGAAAATCTTGCTCGTAGCAGCACAAAAGATAAGTAAATAACGTAACCTGCAAAAACCACAATATTAAACATTGCCCCCCAATTTTATAGTGTTCGGAATTTATTTATCTGTAATTTTGTTTAACAGCTCGATGGTTGTTTGAAAGAAACAGCTCCTAAACCTTTAGCAGTTGACGTTTTCAATGTTCCGATGGCAGGAGTGAAATGAGAATCTTGTGGTGTGGGTCTTTGATGGTGATTGTAGCGGCAGATTATTATATAGTTCAAGAGATTACTCCCTCTAGCCACTTAAGAGACAACGTGGCTTTCGGAGAATGTTGTTATTACGCATGTGAGCTTTCCCTGAGACATACTTTTGATTAATAGTTTCTTTATTGTCGAAGAAAAAAGTAAGATCTTCATCCAACCTTCTTATCTGACTCGTACACTTTAATCTTTGTCCAACTGCAGTTTATGCTTTGGAAAACTCCTCTTGTCTCGTCAAAACTCCACATGGTCAAACTGTTTTTCTTCCAGCCAGGACGAGCCCTAAACCTAAACTGACAAACTAAGCTTCTGCGCAAAAGTACCCAGCAGCAAACACGCCACTGACTACATAATAAATCACACCCACATATTCACGGCCAGACTAAAATTTAAAGGCAAATGCCATATTTAATGACACACAAAATAAAGCCAAATGGCCACTACATATCGGCACCTAATTGTTCCGAGTATATAACGAGGCAATTATTAATTACCATCAAAAAGTAGCCATGAAGGCTTAAAATATATCAAAAGCAAAAAATAGCATGCATTATATATCCGCATTCAAAATTCTTCAGCGACTCTTCCATCTTCCTCTTCACCTTCTAAAAGCAACCATACCTTGATTATTGGTCTTTACAAAACATTGTTTGTAGTTTAAAGTCGTACCGTGTGCACCAAATCATTAACATCAGGCATGATACCCAGTGTATAGTCCAAAACACAAAGTCCAAAGTTTTGATAGCATGAAACTTCTTCCTCCATGTCCGAGCAACTCATGGATGTGTTGTAACAATAATGTTGAAGTGTAACAATCCTTCGAGGGAATAACAGACTTTTTAGCAATAATGTTCACTGTTAGGTTCGGTTTCATTTCCAGAATATTAGCAGAGATTTCAAATCCCAGCTCAAGCTTTGGCCATTCTCTGTCTGGCTTACAGAGAGACTCTAGTTCATTGATCCATGTCTTATCGCTTAAGAAGCAGTTCGCTGTCAGTTCTCTAGAAACTTCATCCACAGGATTTTCTTTTGTGTTAACATATTTCAATTGTGCAACATTAGTAACTACCAATTCTCTTTCCAATGGCAATTTGTCTTTGTCCAAATCCAATTCTCTGGTATCTTTGGCTCGATCATCTGGTGGAATGCTTTCCAATACATCACAATTGTTGCTGATCCACTTGAAAAGCGTGAATCCTCCATTATTGCAAAGGGAAATTAGATGTTTTACCATTTGAATCGCTTCCTGCTCAGTAGACATGGATTTTTTTTAATTTTTTTTAAAAATATTTTTATTAGAAGTACGGTAAATTACAGTAATACACAACACTTATACCTTAATACATTTTTTATACCGCTTCATTTTTTTGAGCTTTAAGAGAAAGATAGAAGTAAGAAAAGTAAAGAAAGTGCGCAAGAGTCGTGAGGTGCAAGAGAGTGTTGTGAAAAGAAAGCCCCTTAGAAAAGAAGTTAGAGAAGGAAGTAAAGTAAGAAAGTAGATCCTAGAAAAGAAAGAAAAAGAAAGTAGGAACAATCGCAGAAAGGGAACCACCAACCAAGTCTGTTTTTATTGTTTTACCTCCCATTACCAGGTCCTGATACCATTTCTTTCTTTATTTATTTTTTAAATTACTATTGCACCTCATGCTTGTAATAGGTCCAAAAACGTAGACCACGTCTTTTGGAATTGGTCTGCTTTCCCTGCTAAGAGGAATCTCATCTCTTCCAGATGTAATGTTTCCAACATATTTGATGTCCACATTTTTATTGTTGGTGTGGGCGCATTTTTCCAGAATTTAAGTATGAGCCTTTTCCCCATTATTAGCCCGTAATTGAATAAGTTCTTCTGATACACGTTTAATTCAGGGATACCTTCCGATATTACAAAAATGATCCATTCTGGTTTTGGTACCAGTTTTATTTTAATTAATTTTGAGAAAATATCAAATATTTCATACCAGAATTTTTGGATTTTTGTACAAAAAACAAAAGAATGCGCTATGGTAGCTTCTTGACATAGACATTTATCACAGATTGGTGAAACATTAGGAAAGATTTTATTTAATTTAGTTTTTGAATAATATGGTCTATGTAATGTTTTGAATTGGATGAATTTGATATTCTGCCCAGCAGGTGGACTGGATTATAATGGAAAAAGGGGACTGTTCCCCGAGTAATATAGGAGCGATTATTCTCTCCAATAAATTTGAATAATAAAAATTATAATAAAAACCCAATTATAAATAGCACAATTAGAACATGGAAACAAATAAAACAGAATCTAAAATTAAGAAACCTATCTCTCTCAATACCAATAGTTAATAACCCATCGTTTAAAACTTCAACCATAGACAAATCATTTATACAATGGGAAAGAATGGGAATCAAAACGCTCGAAGATCTGTATGAATTGGGAAAATTACTATCATTTCAACTACAACTGAAATATAATCTGAAAAATAATCAATATTTTAAATATCTACAAATTCGTGATTACCTGAAAAAATACACAAAAGACTATCATAATATGCCTTCCGACTTACTAGATGAAGCAATGAAGACAAAGGCGGAATCAGCTAATCTAATATCGTACTTATATAATATCATTTTAAACATAGAAATACCCACAACAGAAGGAATTAGAAGAGACTAGGAACAAGAATTAGCTATAAAAAATTCAAAAGAGAGCTGGGATAACCACTTACTACAGGTGCATAAATGCTCGATCAACGTACGACATACGCTCATCCAAGTAGACATGGATTTTAAGCAACCATCCACGTAGAAATTATTTTTCAAAGTGATTATTACTTCATGACATTTAGTATTCTTGCCAAACATGCGTTTCAAATTCTGGGTGCGTAGCTCTGCCATACGACGATTATCCGGTAGACTAACACTTTCTTGTTTGAAAGGTAAGTCCAGACAATAGTGTTCGTCAATCTTTACTGAGTAGTTCATAATATCCACGAACTTTAACTCTTCCCTAGTCATTTCCTCAGATTCCTTATTGGTACTTTCATTGAAGTCATGATTGTATTGCATCATCACCAGCTTTTCTAATTTATCAGTAGATATTTGACTAATAGCAATGGCAGGGCAGTACTTCTTGCTCCCAATTTCGTTGTTCCTTCTCAAGGAGCCATAGATAACCAATCCAAGCCGGGTTTTCTCAGCATACGGTCCACACCTTGGCTGCTCACAATCTGTATAGGTCCCTATGCCTTCAAAACATTCGTTCCGATAAGTAGGTCAACACTAGAATGTATTTTAGATATTTTGACATCCTTCAGGTAAGGCCATTTCATTCAAGTCTTCATATCTGGGTATATTTTGACTACCAACAGGCATGGTTTCATGTGTAAACACTTCAGATGTTGGTATAAAATTATCTTCATCCTGACTGGATATCTCCATACGTAATGCAATGACGTGCTCTCTTTATCTTCATTCATTCCACCTGTCGTTCCCACAGGTATTATCGTGGTAGCAAAACTGCTTCTCTTAGGTCCTGATCTTTCTTCCGTTTTGGTAAAGGTACAACCTTTGTCAGTTGCAATTGATTTATGATCTTCAATAGTCATGTGGTGTGGCTCTAACGTTCCGTACTTGCTTTTCCAAGAAAACCACCATTTCTGGTAGCATGGCTACTCGCTTCCTCTCATCCAATATTTGACCTGTTCATCTCTCCACTTTTCTATCTGTCTTCTGGGCAGCTTAGTAATGATTACAAATATTAATATTACTTGCAAGGTTCATTTCGTCCATGTGGCCGAGATTTTTCATCGAGCTGCAACACCTCTAAGAAATATTGCATAATCACTCAATGCCTCCCCATCTTCTGGCTTGATTTCTTTTCAAGCAGGGGCCTTCTCCATGTATGCGTTAGCAATCCTCTGTTCATTACCAAAACGTTATTTAAGTAACATTCTTGTCACTCTGTAGCTTTGGCTGTCAGGCTCATTTTGGCAACTTTCTACAAGTACCTTAACACTTCCGCTTGTGTATTTCACCAGAAATCATAAGCGCTCCTTTTCATCCATAAATTTCGTTTCTAATACTTCTTATAATGCACTTAGGAAAGTTTCATACCGCAAAGCATCTCCATCATATGTAAGAATTTCTACTGGTGAGAGAAAGAGAGAGGGATTTTGTGGTCTCAGCTTGACTATTCACCAATGCCAATAATCTATCCTGATAACCTTGGCATGGCGCCAATGGACGATAGACAGGCATACAGGAAAGCTCATACTGGCTTGCTCGAGCATGTTTCTTAAGTCTCTGAAAACCATAGTCCGCTATGCCGAGCGTCGCCAGTGGCCCCATATGTATTTTGTTTCGGTCGAGCACCCATTTCCTGAGATGAAGTTTTACCGGCCCTATATTGCCCCAATGGGTGTTCAAAGTCGTGTATTCCGGTGGACCTCGATTGTGGAGTTGATCCAACTGACTCACTTGGAGCAGTTTTTCCTCTCAAACCAGAGTTCATTGTCTTCGATGCTCTAGAGCTGCATCTTGAACCCTCACTTTCCAATAACACCTTCTTTAATTTGACCATCGCCATCTTTGTGTTTAGTTACAGCTGTTTTTTATCGTCGCCTCATCTCTTCATTCATCTATTCTTCTTGTCACCTCATCTCTGCTCCTTCTCGCATCATCTCATTCTTTCGTCGCTCATCTCTGCTCCTTGTTGTGTCATCTCTTCTTTCTTTTGCTCAATCTCATGTTTCTTATTTAAGGCAATCGCTTCTATTGAGACAGCTGCTAGATCAGCTTCAACTCCCAATCGAGCAGAAGCCCTCGATGCCGAACTGGCTATAGATCCAAATTTATGTCTTGATCTTCGTGTAGATAAGTTCGAGATACTATCACGGGGTGCAATCTCTTCCAATGCAACACCTTGTTGCATCGCACATCGAGCTATTAAGCACGTAAATTGTGATATAATTTCAGATAACCACTCCTCCGCCGCCTCCATGAAACCATTGAATATCTTCACCCTTGCCTCCCACCACTGGGTGTGTCCTTCGCGTTCTTCCCGATGTGTCTGTGAATACAGCAGCACATTTTGATGCTCTCCAACCTCTTGGCAGAGGTTCCATTGTTGGCTCAGATTTGATTCTATTTTGATCGCGTTCTTAACTGATTCGATTAGTTTTTTCTGTTTCTCAATTTATTTGGTAACCTGTTCCCATAACTTGTTTCTCTCCTTCTCGGTTTCTTTCAGTCGGCAGCCTGGGTATTATCTGCATCTTCCCGATACATGAGTTTTCCGCTGCTTTGAATTGACTCGTTCACTTGCTCCCATATCGAGTTTCCCTCCTTCTTGGTTTCATTCAGGTAGGCAGCTTGTCCTTGGCTGAGCTTGACTTCGCCACCTTGTGGTTCCTCTGACGCATATATTTCTACTTCCTCCATGGATATAAAACATGTCTTGGAAAATTGCCAAATCTTTAAATTGGACGAACAAGGGCTTCTTCGATTTGCCTTAGTCTTGTTGATAAACATCGGGTGCTGTTTTGAAAACATTTTCTCAAGAACAATAACAAATTGGATTTTCATACAACATCCCTCAACATCTACGAAATTAATAATAACGTTAGTTCGAAAGGAATGTGTCTTATCGTGTCTTCAAAACAACTCATCTGGATTTCTCCAGAAAAAGTGACAAAACAAGCCTGTTGGCTATCTTCCAAGCTAGCAGAACTAGCTTTCTTCGTCCACATAGAAACCGTTCAAGTTAAAGATTCCCAGCTTTAAAATTCAAAAGTAGAATAGTCGTTCTACTATAATAACTTCAGTCTTCAAATAAGTCGTGTTGCTGTCGATAAACCTCTAGGCCAGTATCTGGCCGAGATCTATTGTCTTCGGTTCCTCTTCTGGAAACGGTCTTCTGGCCACAGTATTCTTAAACTGTGAGCCCTGGTTTTGGACTTCCCCAACATCTGTAACACTTTTCCTGCATCTAGCCAGTCCAATCCAGTCCCCCCACCCCCATCCTTCTAAATTCCAGCGAATACAAGCTCAGTCGACCACTTATTTCATCATACGTCAGTCCCGCCATCCCGGGAATTAACCTACGCTGCACTCACGCAATAGCAATAATGTTATTCCTCAAATTAGGAGAACAAAATTGCACACTATACTCTAGGTGCGGTCACACGAGCGGTACAACCGCTGTAGGACCTCTTTGCTCCTATGCACAAATCCTCTCGCAATGAAGGCCAACATGCCATTCGCTTTCTTCAATGCCTGCTGTACCTGCACACCCACTTGCAGTGACTGATGGACAAGCACACCCAGGTCTCATTGCACATTCCTTTTCCAAATCTGATACCATTACGATATTAATATGCCTCCCTGTTCTTGTCACTAAAGTGGATAACCTCACATATATCCACATTATAATGCATCTACCAAGCATCTGCCCACTCACCCAACCTATCCAAGTAATTCTGCAGCATCATAGCGTCCTCATCGCATCTCACATTACCACCCAGCCGTGTCATCTGCAAACTTGGGGAACTCTCATTTAATTCCCTTGTCCAAATCGTTAATATGAATTGTAAATAACTGTGGTCCCAGCACAGAACCTTGCGGCACCCAACTAGTCCCTGCAATCTTTCATTCATCTATTCTATATCTCCCTACATCACCGTCTGTATATCTCTTTTCCATTTCCTCGGATTCTCCAGTCTGAAGAAGGGACTCGACCTGAAACGTCACCTATTCCTTTTCTCCAGAGATGCTGTCTCGCCGCTGAGTTACTGGAAGTGTTTGTGTCTATATTCGATTCTCAGTATGACATTAGGTTAAAAATAAAACGCATGGCGACCAGCACAATGCATGCCTCTCCCCGAGACTTCTCCTCAGACCCATTGCTAAAGGCATTAATACATCTTTACACAGGAGTCAAGGCCCCACCACGGCCTCACCACGGTTGCGAGCTATTTTCAATGACACGAACATCAATTCCCCTTTGAACTCTAACACTACCAAATTTCTCTTGCATCGCCAATAACCATCCACACCCATTCAGCTTATGTGCGCCGCTGAAGCATCTCGACATCCTTCTCCCCACCAACATACCAACACCTCAGTTGTTTTTGCATAGGGACGCTAGATATCGGCCGCATGGTTGTAATAGCTGGCCCCAAACTCTGATCTCTGTGACATCGCATCCATCTTACCCTTGCAACCAGAACAAGTTCAGTCAGTGCCACTGTTTCCTCTCTGAACTTCTGCACATAGACATTAGAGTAAGAGTGTGGAAACAGATCCTTCGGCCCACCGAGGTCGTACCCAGCGATCACCTCGTACACTTACACTATCCTACACATTAGGGACAATGTCAAATTTACAGAAACCATTTAATCTACCAAACTGTACTTCTTTGGAATGTATTGGAATGGAATGGGATGGAATGGAATGGATGCTTCATTGTCACATGTGAGAAGGCATGGTGAAATTCTTGCTTGCATACCAAGGGTATGCGAATAGTCGCCACATCCGGCGCCAAAAAGTTACAATGTATTCCCGCCGACTCCTGATTTCTTCTTCCCCTTTCTCTTACCCTACCACTCTCCGGGTCCTCCATTGTTCATCCCCCCCCACCCCAACTCCCAGTGGTCACCCCACTCCAGGTCCTCCATTGTTCTTTTCCCCCCTCTCCCTCATCGAGAGTGGGAAGAAACTGGATCGCACGGAGAAAACCCATGTGACCACAGAGGGAACGCACAAACTCCTTATAGAGTTAGGATCGAACAAGGGTCTCTGGCGCTATAAAGGAGCAGCTCTACCGCTGCGACATTGTGCTTCCCTGCCAAAAGACTAATGGGCAATGATCATATTGCGATTATTTTCCTGGCACGCAGGTTGAGACTTAAGAAAACACCATTCGAATGCCAGTATGCGAGGGCGGACGAGAACAAACTAATTAGATTTCTTTAAAGTAGAGCAGCCCACATTCTTGGCACCGAACACGGTAAATTAGACTGGAAGAAATACGACGCCATTTTACTTGGAAGGTGTTTTTATCATGGGTTGTCGAAATGGAGGGCGGACGAGAACACATGATGTACAGTGAAACTGGAATAAGGGCAGAGCGATTCTCTCAAGTCCCTCGGGGAAATATCGACGATCAACAATGCCATTGAATCTACATCAGCAAAAATGCTTTCTGGGCCAGTGCTGGCATTCAAACAACAGTGGCAGCATCAGTTAACGGGAGAACTCATCCCAACCAGTGAAGTTCAGAGGAAAGTGGGAGGGGCTTTCACATCAGGCTCAGAAAGCAGAAATATTGTCGCACTGGAGATTCGTGGTCTGAGAATTCAACAGGGCACCATATATTCGTAACAATGGGCGAAAATCCTTGGCGTGCTAATTCAACATGGAGGTCTTCAGCAGTATTACAATTGGGTTGGATTTTATTTGGACTGTGATGGATTATACAGGCAATGCAAATTAAAAAATAAGCGTCGCTGACGTAAGGAAAATAGAGAAAGTCTCCTTATCAACGGAAAGCGTTAATCAAACTATGTGGCACTTCCTGAAAGTTTGATCACACAGGAATTTGGGATTTGAGGTAACAGTCAGTTCGGCCGTAATCTGACTGACGAAAGGTAGGGGTTTATAAAATTACACTAATATCATGGTGTTACTAATTCTCCCGGATGTGGTCTTGCGCGTTATAAATTAGCGTTGAAATGATGCTCGGTTTATATTGCATTATGCATTACGTTGTCGGCCAGCGTAATTGACCACCAATCGTGACATCCACACTGACAATGACAACCGAGACGCACCAGTAATGGATGCCTGAAACTTGAGGTCGAAGGTTAGATCAATCAAAAATTAAGAGAACTGAATGAAATCTTCAGTTATTATAGATTGAAGCATTCTGAAACAAATATGAAACAATCTTACTTCGATGACCTGAAATTAAAGCATCTAATTAGTTAGTTACCTAATTGTAGCTAATTACAAAATTCAATTACTTGACCTAAATATCTATCCATTGCTTAAGAAAATTGTAACATTTTTAAATAGCCTAAGTGTCCAAATAACATTCACACAATAATTCACAACATAACATGATTTTTAAATCTCATTGTCATGAATTTATAGGCCAAATAGAAGGAATTTAGTGTTTAATTCCCGTAAATTAATGGCCATTTTAATCATATTGCGAGTGGGTTTTTGTGGGACGCGATCGATTGGAACGTTGCCGTTTGCGGTGAATTTAAACCCCATATCGGCAGGAAAAACACTGCCGGTTCGTATATTTACATAATGACATTTACGCCGATGTAATTTTGATTAAAGTAATACTAAGAAGCAAGTTTATATGTAAAATAAACGACTTACCTTATGTTTTGTCCCGTACGTGAGATCCGTCTCGTTGTCGGCGTTGACGGCGTTAGAAGTCGCTTTTTTATTTTACTCCGCGTTTTTTTTTTTAAATTCCGAGAACGGCAGTCGGAACGATTATTCAGCATCAGGTAGAAGCCCGAGAAAATATATCTCGGACATGCAGGAGAAAACGGCATTTTAATCACGCCCCCCCCCCCCCTCAAAGGCGCCAAAGTCGCGCACACGGCCAGTGGCAGAACTGCAGCGCCGCTGAAGGTATGTTTTGTAACATTGGATTGGAAGCAAATCAGAGATGTTGATGAATGTTCTAAATGCGGAGATACTGGAGGTCCGCTACAGTAGAAGTTAACATCGTGTTCCCCATGACATCCTTAAACGTTGAGCAATAGGGAAACGGGCGGTGTTCATTTCAAAGGGCAGATGGTGGGTCGGTGGAGGCATGGGGAAAACCGCGTCCACGCCGCCATGTGCAGGGGATATTAGTGTTTTGGCCGAATATGAGTGACATTTTCTGAAAAGTTTTGGAAACATAGGTGAGATTTTCGTTCAATGCTCCCTCTTCAGCGACCTATACAGTCACACTCGGGAAGACTTGTTTCGTGATGTCTTTTTAAGCAGGATTTTTACAGTTTCACAAACTTTCCAGATAGCGCGACGGGGCATTGAAGTGCCTAAACGAGCTGCTCTCCGAACTTCCCCTGTGTGAGGGTGTAAATCAGTGTGTTTGTACAGGTGTTCAGCAGCCGCAGCAGAACTCCAGTTTTTTTAAATATTGCAAATGGGTTATTGAAACCTCTCATCCAATATCCGTTGGCACATCGATAGGTAACAAAATAAGATACAGTTGTGACCCTGTAGGAGGAGGATAAAGCTGCTGGAAACTGCAAAGAGTAATATTATGGACCGTTTACGGCTTTCCGTCTCCGGGTCTCCACGACTGAGATCGCGGAGCCTCCTGCGGACCCGATTGGCCATTAAAATACGTCTCGCCGTGTGCGCATTAAAGAACAAAATCAAACAGAATGGAATCACTGGGGGGTCAACAGCGGCTCGGTCCAAGAAAATGCGATCCATGCTGGCAGGAAATAGAAGTCCGATCGGATTCCGCAGCCGCCCAGTAAACCATTATGCTTGTGGAAAGAATTATAAGCGAAAGGCCAGGGGTCGTTCTGTAAACAGAAGAAGGTACATAGGGTCACCATAACCACAACAGTTCTGTCGGTGCAGTGGATATGGATCTCACATTCTGTTTGGAGATAGCAACAAACCTATCAAAGGTGAAAGCGACCGTGAACCAAACGGAACAGTCTACGGCCGCTGTGGACAGGACGATAATAAACCTGCACAAAGTGTGTAGAACAGGATTGTGTTCCACCAATAAAAACGGCAATCCGATTTAAAATCACTTCGCAGACAATTACCGTGAGGTCCGCCGTCGCCATAGCCACCAGGTAACGAGTGATGCATTTGGAGAGACCGCACTTTCCTCAGGACAGGGTCACAATCGCCACTGGATTCACCAGGGGAGTAAAAAAGAAGCAATGGTGATTATGTGCGGCGCTGCCTTGCACGGCTCCGGAAGTGGCGGCGCTGCCTTGCAGCTGCGGCTCGCCTGCAGTCCATTTGTCTTTTCTTTTTTTGGTTTCTTTTGTCCCGTTGTTGCGGTTTGTTTTGGTTTATTTTAGTTGTGTATGTGTGGGAGGGTGGGAGAAGCATGTTTGTTGGCTCTTCCTTCGGGAGGGATGCGACCTTTCTTGCCGTTACCCCCGTCTCCGTCTCCGTATGTGCTGAGGCCTATCGCGGAGCTGGCAGCCTCCAACTGGGACCGACCTCGGGGCTCGGGAGGCAGAGCCACCCGGGACTTGCCAGCGCGGGGCTGACCGGCTTCGGGGCTGTGGTGGCGTTGCGACCCGACTTCCGACCCGACTTCGGAGCCTCTGAGGCTCGGCGAGGGCCAGTGGACGACATCGTCGGGAGCTCGCAGGTCACAGGTTGGTGAGCTGTTTTTCCGTAGCTCCCGCAACAACAGCTGCGTCCGCTGGACTGGAGGGCGGCAGCTTCGGCAGCATCGACCGCCCTGGGCCGCGGAGTTTGAACCGGCCCGTTCGGATTCAGCCGCGGGACTTACTTACCATCACCCGGCGGGGTCACAACATCGGAGGCCTGGATCGCCTCAGCGCAGAGGGAGAGCAAGGAGGGAAGAGACATGGACTTTGGGACTTTTTGCCTTCCATCACAGTGAGGAGATGCCTGGTGGACTCACTGTGGTGGATGTTAAACTGTGTTGAGTGTGTGTTTTTGTTATTTATTCTATGTTATGACTGCAGGCTAAACCATTTCGTTGCACTGAAAAGTGCAATGACAATAAATTGAATCAAAATCAAATCAAAATCAAATCAAATGTGCAGAGAGGAACTTCGAGTTGAGTGATGGGTGCATATATATTGTTATTTTGCTTACTTTCCCAAAATGGTGAAAATAATGGCATGGACGGAGATTCCTTTGGTTTGAATGCAATCCCTGATACTGCGCTCACGAACAAACATTCCACCTAACAGTGAATTAATCAACTGAGAAACTGTTTGAACGGAAGTGTTGTATGTATAACGAGACTGAAGTTAGTGTTAATCGGGTGCACCTTTCAGATCGGCATTTGCTTCCCGGGTTTGGAAAGTTTGAAGTGGGCGGTGCACAATCGAGATTACCAGCACGCGATGCGCCGGTCTTTCAAGATAGTCCACAGTTAAGATCAACGACATCTAGAGCCGTAAAAAGAGAGATCAAATGGAAACAAAAATAGATGGGGGAAATGCAATGGCCCAAGGTATAACCAGATACAGCCTTTTTTCGCTCAGTTTACTTCGACTGTTAATTCACTTGGCAATATGCAGTAATAATTCTCGACCAGTCCCAGTAAATGGCCAACGATCAAATATATTATTAGCATGAAATAACTATTATTAACTGGTTGTTGCCCTAACATCATGCCATGGGTAAAGCCTAGCATGCAGCACATGTCATCACACTATTGTCATTTGATCTCCAACATTGCCGTTCCCCGTCACGGTTATCTCACATACAACCTTCAAGTGACATACCGGGCACTCCAATTGATGCTACGATTTGGTAATAATAATATTCATCGGAAACGTGCTTCATCCAACATACTTCATGTGTGTGACTGTATGTGTGTGTCAGTGAGTGTGTGAGTGTATGTGTGTGACTGTGTGTGTGTGTGTGAGTGCGAGTGTGTGTGTGAGTGTGTGTGAGTGTGAGTGTGTGTGTGAGTGTCTGTGTTTGTCTGTGTTTGTGTGTGTGTGTGTGGAGTGTGTGTGTGTGTGGATGGTGTGTGTGTGTGTTGTGGAGGGTGTGTGTGTGTGGAGGATGTGTGGGTGTGTGTAGTGCAGGGTGTTTGTGGGTGTGTGTAATGGAGGGTGTGTGTGTGTTTGGTGGATGGTGTGTGTGTGGTGGAGGGTGTGTGTCTGGTGGAGGGTGGTGTGTGTGTGGTGGAGTGTGTGTGTGTGGTAGAGGGTGTGTGTTCGTTTGTGTGTGTGTGATGGAGGGTGTGTGTGCGTGTGTGTGTGTGGAGGGGTGTGTGGGTGTGTGTAGTGGAGCGTGTGTGTGTGTTTGGTGGATGGTGTGTGTGTATGGTGGAGGATGTGTGTGTGAGTGCGTCTGGTGGAGGTTGTGTGTGTATGTGTGTGTGGAGTGTGTGTGTGGTGGAGGGTGTGTGTGTGGTGGAGGGTGTGTGTTAGTGTGTGTGTGTGTGTAGGGGTGTGTGGGTGTGTGTAGTGGAGGATGTGTGTGTGAGTGTGTCTGGTGGAGGGTGTGTGTGCATGTGGTGGAGTGTGTGTGTGTGGTGGAGGGTGTGTGTTCGTGTGTGTGTGTGTGATGGAGGGTGTGTGTGCGTGTGTGTGTGTAGGGGTGTGTGGGTGTGTGTAGTGGATGGTGTGTGTGTGGGTGTATGTGGTGGAGGGTCTGCGTGTGTTTGGTGGAGGGTGTGTGTGGTGGACAGTATGTGTGTGTGGTGGAGGGTGTGTGTGTGATGGGGTGTGTGTGTATGAGTGTGTGTGGTGGAGGGTGTGTGTGTGTGGTGGATGGTGTGTGTGTGTGGTGGAGGGTGTGTGTGTATGGTGGAGGGTGTGCGTGTGTGTGTGGTGGAGGGTGTGTGTTGGAGGGTCGGTGTGTGTGTGGTGGAGGGTGTGTGTGGTGAAGGGTGTGTGTGTGTGTGTGTGGTGGAGGGTGTGTGTGTGGTGGAGGGTGTGTGTGTATGTGTGTGGTGGAGGGTGTGTGTGGTGGAGGGTGTGTGTGTATGTGGTGGAGGGTAAGTGTGTGGTGGAGGGTATGCGTGTGTGTGTGCGGTGGAGGGTGTGTGTGTGTGGTGAAAGGTGTGTGTGGTGGAATGTGTGTGTGTGTGGTGGAGGGTGTGTGTGTGGAGTGTGTTTGGTCGAGGGTGTGTGTGTGGAGGATGTGTGTGTGTGTGGGTGTGTGTTCTGGAGGGTGTGTGTGTGCGTGTGTGTGTGTGGCGGAGTGTGTATGTGGTGGAGGCTGTGTGTGTGAGTGTGTGTGGTGGAGGCTGTGTGTGTGTGGTGGAGTGTGTGTGTGTGTGGTGGAGTGTGTGTTTGTATGTGTGTGTGTGTGTGTGTGTGTGTGTGTGCGTGTGTGTGTGTGTGTGTGTGTGTGTGTGTGTGTGTGTGTGTGTGTGCGTGTGTGTGTGTGTGCGCATTCGTGCGTGCGTGTGTGTGTGTGTGTGCATGTGTGTGTGTGTGTGTGTGTGCGCGTGCGTGCGTGCGTGCGTGCGTGCGTGCGTGCGTGCGTGCGTGCGTGCGTGCGTGCGTGCGTGCGTGCGTGTGTGTGTGTGTGTGTGTGTGTGTGTGAGTGAGTGTGTGGATTTGCTGGCCTGCACTCTGCTTGAAGAGATGTGAAATGTCTTTCTCTGCCTGCACTCTGCTTGAATTGCTGTGACATTGGATTCGCTGCCTGCACTCTGCTAGAAGTTGTGACATTGGATTTGCTGCCTGCACTCTGCTAGAAGTGCTGTGAAATTGGATTTACTGCCTGCACTCTGCTTGAACTGCCGTGACATTGGTTTTGCTCCCGCAATCTGCTTGAAGTGCTGTGACACTGCCTGCACTGAATGATGACTTTTGAGGTAAAATCTCAGATTTTCTTTGTTAAAATTTGACTGCTCAATCTCTCTGTATTAAAATTGTCTCTTTTTTTAGTGAACAGCAAAGAGGCATCAAGCGGCAGTGAGCAGCAGAACACAACAAGAGACACGACAAGAAAGAACTGAACTAAATCATCTTTAACATTGTAATTGTTGTTATAGTTTAAGATTGATTCACATTTTAAATATTAATACATCCTTTTTCCACTTGGGGGAGGGGAATGGCAACGAGCAGAGTGGAGGGTGAAGGGAGGAGGGGTGTCTGAGTGAACTGCCACCACACCAGCCATCAGTGACTGAACTGCCAGCCCACCCGCCACGAGTAAGTGAGCTGCCAACCCACAAGCTGTAAGTGACTGAAGTGCCAGCCCACCAGCCATGAACTGCCAGCCCACCAGCCATGACTCACTGAACTGCAAGTCCAACAATCCATTCAGTCCACACTGTCCATACTGCCCTCTAGAAACCAGTCCCTTCAGCCTACAACACCCGTACTAGCGTTCCAGAGATCCACGCAAGGATAGACTTTCCTCTTTCATTGCTGTGATCTAAAAAAATATGAAAATGTCTAACATTGGATGTTCACCCTCTCCCGCTTCTCTCTCATAGAGTCTGACCTGTTTTCGGCAGAATTTCTGGCAGTTTCTGAGCTGCCAGCCCGCCAGGCCTGAGTTACTGAGCTGACGGCCTGCTAGGCCTGGGTGGCTCAGCTGCCAGGCCTCAGTGACTGAGCTGCCAGGCCTCAGTGACTAAGCTGCCAGCCCAAGATCCCATTCGGCCCAAAATGTCCATACTAACCCTCTGGAAACCAGTCCCTTCGGCCCACAACACCCATTCTAGCTTTCCAGATAGCCCCCACCCCCCCAACTGGCCAGCAATATTGGAATTGGTGGAGAGGTGGAATATTGCGCTGGGGGACCAGCCCTCCCGTGTGAAGCTGGGACTTGTTGAGATCACCTCCCTGTGGACATATATTACTGATTTTGCTCCCTTGTGATGTTATACCAAAACACACATTAGTGTGGCCGCTCATCCCCTGTGCACCAATTGATCACGTACAAAACAAAGGAATTGTAAAGTAGGATAGCGAATAATATTTCTAAATTTAAATATATTCCCCGAGGTTGCAGCTGTAGGAAGGTCATACAGAAATATCAGTCAACAACACAGGGTACTATGAAATAGTTTGTCGAGACCTTGAACTACAGTTCCCAGACACTGACCTAATCCGTACACATCTACCCATTATCAATTTTATCCCAGGTTTTTTCAGGAGGCCCTGTTGAAATATATAGTTAAAATGTTTTTGTGAGTGGTCTTATTTACATTCTGCAGGTAGGTGGGGGCAGGTGTTGAATCTTATACAGTCGTATTGGCAGAGAGTCATACAGGCCATCGGGCCGAACTTGTCCACGCTGACCATCGTGCTCAATTTACGCTCGTCCCTCCACCCAGGCTCGATATATAGCCCTCTAAACCTATCCAACTCATGTAGACCCACATGTATCTCAAACGTTATTGTTTTACTTGCCTCAAGTACCTCCTCCGTTCCGTATGCACACCATCCTTCATAGGAGGTTTGCTGAGGAAGCTTGGGCGACCCCATCTGCATGAAAAGTTAGTTTTAAATGTTACTAGACCAAGTGCAGACCCGTTGGGTCTGGTCCCCGAAAGTGCTTGACACCCAGGGGTGTTGTTCCCGAACGTGCTTCAGACCCATTGGTGAAAATCGACGAATAAAAGATGGCGTCGTTTTTTGAAAAATTCGGGGAAAAAAAGATGGCGTCGTTTTCGGAGAAAATCGGAGACATTCGGAGAAAATCACATTTGGGTTGGGGGGGGGATGGATTTTATTAAAAAAAACGTGTACATAAACAGGACAGAATTTAATCAGGAGTGGCTATTCGTAAAGATAAATGTCGTCTCTTTGGAAATGGCGAAAAAGGTGGGCCTTTCCGCGCGCCGCGTGGGCCGGGGGCCGTATCAAAGGCGGCGCGGCAAAGTCAAGCAGGCCGTCGGACGTAAAGACGGACGACACACACAGAGTTTTAAAAGTATATAGAAGATAGATAGATAGATAGATAGATAGATTCCGATGGCGCATTGTCCTTTACATCAGCGTTGATGAGGGGAGGACCTCATTATAATTATCGAATTGTGAAAGGTCCGGATAAAGTGGATGTGGAGCGGATGTGTCCACTAGTGGGAGAGTCTAGGGCGAGAGACCATAGCCTCAAAATAATAGGACGTTCCTTTATAGAGTATTCAGTATTCAGTATTCAGTATTTCTTTAATATCATTTCACTGAGTACTCGCATACACAGAGGAAACGAAAAAACGTTGCTCAATCGGTTTCCATTCAGTGTAAAAAACAAAAGGATAATACATAGAGCTTTAAAATCAAATTAAAATGACCATTCTTAAAAAAGAAAGTAGGCCTAAAAATTAACAATATAATAAAAACAGTCATTCTGATCGACCGTAGCTTCACAGTGGCTTTACTTGACAGGTGCCTAACTGTCAAAGTAGGGGCGCGGTTGGTTGTGTGGATGAGCGATGTTTTGGGAGGGGACAAAGTCCGTTAATCAGTCTTATTGCCTGTAGAGGAGTCTTATTGCCTATGGAGACGAGGATACATTTCTTTAGTCGGAGGATCGCGAATCTGCGGAATGCATTGACCTTGAAGGCTGTGGGGGCCGTAAATGGATATTTGTAAGATACTGATTGATAGATTATTGATTAGTTCAGGAGTCTGGAGTTATGGGAAGGCTATTTACAAGAACCTTGAAGTCACCATTATTGCAGATAGATAAAGGACATGGAACATGCTCGAGAGCAGATCTTTCAAGTGAGAGGTGCAAAGTTTACAAATGTGCTGGCAAGTGTTTTACGCATGATGGTGAGCGCCGGGACGTCGCTGCCTGGAGTAATAGTAGAGGCAGATATCACAGTAGCTTTTAAGAGTGTTTTCGATAGACACGATGATATGCAGGGAATAGAATGATATGCAATTTGTGCAGGCAGGTATGTATTAATCTCCGTGTCATGTTCGGCATTGTGGCCTGAAGGAGTGTTCTTGTGTTTTATGTTCAATGACAGTGTAAAACAGTAAAATGTTATTTAGCGCATTATGACTGTGCGGACCTGGGTGGTAACCAATTGAATTGAATAATTTGTTTAAATGTCATGACTTTCCTTTGACCTACAGAATGAACGGGAATGAACTAGACGTCACGCCACGATAACAGCCAGGAGCCTGTGTCAAAATGGCGGCCAGGACCCTGTGTCAAAATGGCGGTCTGACAATGATACCATGATGCCCGCTGGCTGGTGGGCCGCTACAGATTTATACGCACCCCCCCCCCCCCCCCGCGTTTGAATAGCCTCAAAACAAACATTGAGCTGGACAATGTGACGACACCATGCAAACGAGCTATTTCTAAATGGACTAAACCTCCTGCAGTGACATTTCGGATAGAATATAAAATATTGGATATTCGACACTTTTCTCAGTGTACACTTCACCCATAATCCGATACAATCCTTCGCTCTCAATATCCTGCGAGCACCAGCCAATATTATTCAATTTAAATATTATTCACGAGCCATTCCCAAATAGAAGCAAATTAACATCCAGATGTTCATACGTTCAACTGTGCCATTTGATCTCTTACCCCTCCCTTTGATTCACCAAAATAGAGCAATTTGTATTTCATCAGTGCAAGCCTCTTCCTGCATGTTACACGTCCTTCATGCCAACAAAACAAAACGTTTCAGTCAACGAGAGAGGATGTTGAAGTGTAAGGACTTTATGGAGAAAGTGTTAAGCGCTTTAGCTCTCTCCATGTATATACCTAAGTACATGTGTTTTCGATGAGATTGGTAACAATAAGTTCCTGGCTTCCTATAACGCAGTTCCGAATCCAGTTGCGGGTACCATTTGGAGTATCAAATTAATGTTATCGCATTTTCCTCTTCTTTTCCTCAATTCTGGTCATCCCTCGGATTTAGTAATCAGACAGGTGTTTCATGCGCCCCTATGAGCGAATGGTATGTTGGCCTTCATAGCAAGAGGATTTGAGTATAGGAGCAGTGAGGTTCTACTGCAGTTGTACAGGGTCTTGGTGAGACCACACCTGGAGTATTGCGTACAGTTTTGGTCTCCAAATCTGAGGAAGGACATTATAGCCATAGAGGGAGTGCAGAGAAGGTTCACCAGACTGATTCCTGGGATGTCAGGACTTTCATATGAAGAAAGACTGGATAGACTTGGCTTATACTCGCTAGAATTTAGGAGATTGAGAGGGGATCTTATAGAAACGTACAAGATTCTTATGGGGTTGGACAGGCTAGATGCAGGAAGATTGTTCCCGATGTTGGGGAAGTCCAGGACAAGGGGTCACAGCTTAAGGATAAGGGGAAAATCCTTTAAGACCGAGATGAGGAAAAACTTTTTCACACAGAGAGTGGTGAATCTCTGGAACTCTCTGCCACAGAGGGTAGTTGAGGCTAGTTCATTGGCTATATTTAAGAGGGAATTAGATGTGGCCCTTGTGGCTAAAGGGATCAGGGGGTATGGAGAGAAGGCAGGTACGGGATACTGAGTTGGATGATCAGCCATGATCGTATTGAATGGCGGTGCAGGCTCGAAGGGCCGAATGGCCTACTCCTGCACCTAATTTCTATGTATCTATGTATGTATGAGCGGGGAGCGCGGAACATCTAACGGCATAGAATGCAGCACTGTACCAGCTCCGAATCTAGCCTGCCCACGCCCTTCAATGTTGCTGCTACACCTGAGGAGTTACTCTAGCGCATTGTTTTTCATTTGTTTATGATTATTGAATCTGCAGTCCTCTGTGTCTCGACGGGATTTTCTTTGCATTGGTTGCGTGGCTATCCCACCACCACTCTCCGTCTTACATAGCCAACCCTCACCCGGCAACAATGGGGTTACAAGTAGGCAACGTGAGAGCCTCGTGAAAAGTGGCAGTGGATTTTGACGGAGGGCATCGGACTAAGTTGCTTCAAATCCCTAACTCATCATTTACGGATGGAGAAACATAATGCAGCTCCTCGGTATCTGGGTTGTTAGTAAGCATGATTGGATGGATTAGATGTGGGGAGTATTGCTGACTGGTATTTCTGAAGCAGCCTATTTAGCTCCTCTCTCCTTCCTCAATCTGTGAAGTAAAGTTGAAGTACAAACGCGTGTTGCTTTCTTCATCTAACCCATCTAATCCATCTAAGATAAATAGACTGCATCAGAAATAACTGTCAGCAATACTCCGCACATCCAATCATGCTTACTTTCAGATTGGTGTCAGGGAGATTCTCTCAATCAACCCCTGTCCTCTGGAGTAAAGGCTGAAGGAGACCTCATGACTTTAAACCATAATAAAATAGCGAGTACGTATCATTTATTCCCGTACTGGTAATGCCTGGAAACAGAGGTCGATTTGTTGTGGTCCGGTGGCATCACCAACAAGCAACGAGAATTCGTTTCTCAGAAGAGGTCCGCCCGTGACTAAATTCAGCAGCTTGACCATCTCGGCGCTGCACCTGCGGGTCTCTGCAGTTTATTACTGCGCTCTGAGTATATGAATTGGGAGGTCATGTTGCAGTTGAATAAAACCGTCGGTGACGCCCCATTGAGAGTATTATGTGCAGTTCTAGACACCATATTATAGGAAAGATGTCTAAGCTGGAAATGGTACAGAGAAGATTTACGAGGATGTACCCAGGACTGCAGGGTCTGTAATATAGGGAGAGGTTGGGTTGGTTGGGACTCTATTCCTTGGAGCGCCGGAGGATGAGGGATTATCTTATGGAGATCTCTAAAATCGTAAGAGGAATATATAGGGGAGATGCACAGAGTTTCTTGCCTAGATTAGGTGAATCAAGGGCCGGAGAAGAATCCGGGGCTGCAAATATACAGTTTTGTGAGAGTGGCGCGGAAGTTAGATCGCGCGAGGAGTACTTTAACATTTATCGTTCAGGTAATCGATTATGGCACGTTGTGGTGCTCTTGCAGATGCTAATACTCTGGGAAGAGTTCAGAGACGATTTACAAGGATGTTGCCAGTATTCGAGGATTTGGCATCAAGGGAAGATGTTGGGCAGACAAGAACACTATTACCTGGAGCCTAAGAGGGGTGATGTTACTGAGGTGCGTTAACAATCATGAGGGCGATAGATAGGGTGAATGCACCGAGTATTTTTTTTTCCAGAGGTGCGAATCAAGAACAAGGTGGTATGGGTTTCAGGTGCGACGGAACATATCCAATAGGAACCTGAGGGCAACCGTTTCACGTTCTATCGACAGGGCTGCCAGATTAAGTGATTGAGGCACGTAAAATATAGATAGTTAAAATACATTTGACCAGCTACATTAATAGGACGAAATAGAGGATAATGGCCTAAATCTGGGCAAATGGGGCTAGCTTCGATGGGGCATCTCGGCCTGCATAAACAAGTTGTGCTGAAACGCCGGATACCGTCGTTTATGACTCCACGACTCTACGACAGAATATGTTTGCTCTTTGCTCTGTTTGTGGCTATTCGCCATGCTACTAACATGCCAATAATTACTTCCGATGTGGGTTGGATCATTCTGTGCAGGGAGGCCTTTGGTGTTGCTGTCAAAGGCCGCGAATCATATAATGAATCTCAATCAGCGTATTGGCCACGCTCTGTGGAGGTTTTGGGAGTTCTTAAATAATTTGGCAGGAAGAGCTGGAAATCGGAACGGGAAATCTGGGCATAGATTTGAATGTTAACTCTACCCCTTAATCTGCCGGTACGATCTGCCCTGCACAATATTTGAAACGTTTCATGTTTGCATTGTGAAACAGGGTGTCTGAAATGAGTACGAATATGGTGAAACCACGTTGTGTACATCACTTCACTATTTTCTTGGCAATAAGTTCAGTATTATGTCAGGAGTAGTGGGAGTCAATGAGGCAAATATCTTTGCAGGAATACGTGGGCCAAGGATAATGTTAGATTTTGATAATTGTCCAACTTAGATAGCTATCGGGGCCTTGTGAATAACATATATCTATACATTGGACATATTTCCCAGACGTACCCAGAGCTCTGAAGTAACAAGGACATGTAAAACCGGGTGTTGTAGTGGGCACCACGACGACGGAATGTTTCTCTATTTACTTCATCGGTACTTTAAAACAAGGTCCAATCCGTGCTCATCGCGTTATGCCCCTATAATCACCTTTCAAATGATAATATGCTTACATGCATAAAGCCAGCAACATTTGCCATTTACGATATCATTTGGCCCTTTATGGACATTTGTGCCTGTGACAGCAGGGCCAATCGCCATTTACATTACCGTCCACAATCACAGTTCACATTGAATGTATTACCTTTAAGATAGTTCTACTTTGCAAGTATGTTCACGCGTTTTTGATAGAATTAGCCATTTTCCATACATTTTTCAATGAACTATAATCCTTGTTTGGGATAATGGATACTCTCTCGTTATCTCACCATAATCCCGTTGCTCTGTGTATTTCCGTGGGTCCTGTTCTGTCTCATGGAGTTCACCTCATACGTGAAGATCTGATTTTGCCGTTGGTCCAGGAGAACTGTTTATCGTTGCAGGATCGATCTCTTCTTGCAGTGAATCTGTTCGTGTATTATATTCTAACGGAAGTGTGCACGCAATTGGTGAATCTGTTTAACATTTGCACGGACCGTTATTCAGGACACTATTTGACAACGTGCACTCTTAGATACAGCGACAGCCCGCCAGACGAGAGAAATTGTGCCGTCACCCGTCGGCCATGATCGGCTGGACGCCGGTGGGCCTTTTTGACGTAGGTTCCTGCCGGCATTTTCTAGTGACGGAAGTGCGTTTTGTAGCAGAGCGCCCATTTGTGCTTTTGTCGGAGACACAAAATGCTGGAGTAACTCAGCGAGAAAGGCAGCATCTCTGGAGAGACGGAATGGGTGACGTTTCGGGTTGACACCCTTCTTCAGACTCATAGCTTACGGGGGTCATAACAATCACTGGATTGTCAGCTCAATGCAACTCACTTGATTGCGAGAAAAATGAATCGCGTTTTAGGAATTCTAAATAAGTACTTGTATTTAATGGTTATGAATGCAATAAAGCAAATGCTGGCATGTACAATTAATTATCCTGTCATTATCTTATTGTCTTAAATGTCGTTTAATTATGTGAACATTTATAATCTGTCAACTCGTGCGTACTCGTCTCCACTGACCGGTTGCTGGCTATTCGGAACGAAATGACGTCATGCAGTCGGCCAAGGCCGTGCCACGGTTTGTCTTAATGGAGTCCCAGCAGCGTTTTAATTTTGCATCAATATTCGAGCACCAGTAGTCTATTGTATCTCAGCGATTTGCAAGATGTATTGTTTTATGTATTGTATGACACACCTCCTTGTAATGTCGTGAGAGGATCAGGGCGCAATACGGAAAGAGCCCCCTGCGAGTGTGTTAACAAATCGGGCATAACTTCCTTGTACTTCGGTTCTGTACTGTGGGACCTTCAGCAGAAGTGATATCAACAACCATTCGCAACAAGCCGCATTATGGCATTCAATAGCGGAAGACAAAAGACTTGCAGACGGTATACATTTTATTGGGGTTCTCATCCTCTGTCCGTTTATTTACCTACCCGCGCCTTACGATGCCTGTGTTTTATATGCATGTCCACACACCTCTACCAAACTCCCATCTTATTTGTTGCTGTCAGACGTGGTCGTGCCCTCCATGCTACCGACGACAAACTATTCTGCCGTTCTGAGGACCATTTGGGACGACGAGTGAGCACACTCTGCCGTACCTGCTTGCTAACCGTCCGTTGTCAATTCCCAATCGAATCTCGATTATAACGCTCTAGGCTGTTTCGCCCGCATTTTGGAGGCGTATAATTATTATTCAACCTGATCAAAATATCCGGCTACAGTGATCATCTTACTGTCGTTATATTGTTAGGTTATAATACAGAATTCGGAATGAAGTACAAATGGATGAGTGAATTATCCAGCATGATAATTATGCAATAAAGGTATACTCTCTAATAAACCGATAAAATAAATACTTAGTACAGTAAAGAACCAACTGCCTCAACCTCTCCTTCGTTAAGGTCAAAGTCAAAATGAAAGTCCATTGTATTCGTCATATGCACCCGAAGGTGCAGTGAAGTGATTTTGCCAGCAGCGATACACTCAAAAAGAACACACAATGCACAATAACATTTAACACAAACTTCCACCACAGCATTCTTCACTGTGGAGGAAGGCAACAAAGTGAAGTCAGTTTTAAGGCAATCGTTTTATTTTTATTGACTGCTCTGATCAGTGTGTGTTTCAAGAAAACAGCCACCCGGGTGGATACAGGAATACATTCTGTTCGCAAGAAGCAGTCATGAGTTAATAAACGCGGAGTTTGACCGCAAGATCAAGAACATGGGTCACTTAGAAGCATCTGCATTCTATTTTTGGTCACCGGCCTCCTTTCTGTTCCCCTAGCGATAGATACTTTAAGAAGTATTTATTCCCTCATTGGACGAAAGTTTATCTTTTGCGAAGTAGCGGGTCTCCTAAATGAACGAGTTTGGCGTCAATTTATTTTCAATGGAAAAGTGGTTTCTCCCGATATCTCGCAGAAATAGGCAGGCAAGACGCTGTGTCAATCCGGCTCTGACTGCTTCTGTTACCCGCACACAAGTGTGAGCTTCGCGGCAGCTGCCCAAGCCGCAATGAACCAAATCATCCACGGGATAGCAGCTGTGCGCTTGAAATTCTCGCCAATCTCAACACTATGTGATGCACTGCGCAGAAATATACTGTCGTATCAGTCTGACGCGTCCGAAAAACTATTTCGAGCGAATTCTGCCTGGTATGAGCCACCGTTAGTGTATCGCCGAACCGCAAACTCGGCTGTCCGGGTGAATACTGGCGATACCAGTATAAGTAATAATTATCCTTAGAATAGGTACACGTGAAAGTGGCGCTTTGACCCTCTGTATGTGTGAGCGGACCCTCCTCTTGGGTGCTCAAATCTGAATCAACCAGACCTGGAACACTTTATAGTGAGTGAAGATTTGATGATACAATGTAAACGCAACCGACTTTTGGAATACTGAGCGAATCTTAAATTCTGAAACGATTGTATATGCTAGATGCAGGAAAAAGTTCCCGATGTTGAGGGAGTCCAAAACCAGGGGTCACGGTTTTAGAATAAAAGGAGCCCATTTATGGCTGAGATAAGTTAAAACATTTTCGCCCAGAGAGCTGTTAATCTGTGGATTAACGGGAAGGACGTGTTAGCCAGTGAGTTGCGGAGGGAACGGTCTCTGCCGAAAACTGATAGGGTTGAAGATGGGAAGATATGGCTCGTGGTAGGATCCCGTTAAATGTGGCGGAAATGTCAGAGGGCTATGTGGTGTGTGCTGTGGGATATCGAGAAGACCCTAATGAGGGACAGATGCGGCATAGACGGAGGAATTGGGTGTAGGGGATAGAGTCTTGGCTGGAGGGAGGGTGGGAAGAAATGTCGTCTAGGTGGATGTGGGAGTTAGTAGATTTATAGTAGATGTCGGTCGATAGTGTATCTCCTGTGATGGAGACGGATAGATTAAGAAACGGTAGGGAGATATCGGAGATGTTCCAAGTGAATTTGGGTGCGGTATGGAAAATAGTTGTGACGCTAATTAAATCCGGGAGTTCTACGTGGGTGCAGGAGGTAGCCCCGAATCAGTTGTCAATGTTTCAGGTGGTAGCCCCTCTGCCCTCTCGGATGTTATTATGGATTCAAAGCAGCAAAGGAACGTGACGGGACGGGTTCCCTTCTGATTTTCACCAATAGTTAATCGTCAATCAACACATAAAATGTATTCAACAAATACAATCTTAAACACTGAGAGCAATTTTAGATATTTGGTTCTGGGCAGACTTCAGTCTTGACTGTCAAAGGGGACATTGAACAAATCAATTTGAATCGACATTGAAATGAACAGTAGTCAACGATGCAGGTAAATGTCGTTACTTTCCATTAAGAGCTGTAAATTCGCTTCCTTCTGTCACTGCATTTTTCCAAGGAACTGCCTGCAACTTCCTGAGATAAAGGGAGTGATCACATATAAACAATAGCTTAAATATTACATATTTGCTTAATTGATAACAAGAGAAAACGTCATATGTCAGTCATGGGCTTTTAATTCCTATGTAATATGAGTTATGTGAGCTGTTGAACGGGACCTTGCAGAGCATGTCAAAACGAACGAACAACTAATCTGGAAAATATTGTGCGAAAACGACCGCTTCCTTCCCGAAGTCACAGTTTCATGTAAATCGGCATCTCGTGGAGCACATTTGAAAAACTATTGATAATGAAGCAGGAATTAACATTTCAATATAACTCCATGACTGTTCGAAATCTCATTAGATTTTACGTAAGTCAATTGAGTTAGCTGCAGGTAAATATGCACTTAGGAAATCTGCTGGAGAATTTTGAATTCAGTCGAACAGTTCGTTTTGTCAATTGTTTGAAACGCTGCAGCTGGGCATGGAAACGTGAACGAGGAAGAGTGCAATATATGGTGAACACTATCTAATCCATCACAGATAATGACATTCCCACCATCGATGTGATCTACAGCAGACGGTGTCCGTAAAATTCAGCCATCCCCACCAGGTACCGTCACCACCCAGATTCTCATTTCACACCTGCCATCTGGAATATTAAAACTTCACCTCCTAAAGGTTCGGGAGCAGTTCCTTCCAAATAACCATCGGGCTAATAAACAATACAAACGATAAATAAACTCCGAACTCTGTAGACTTGGCAGGGGTAGGGCGGGATTGTTTTATATACCGTTTTTTGCAGAGTACGATGTTTACATCTGTTGTCGTGCTGCGAGCACGTCTTTCATTGTTCCATTTTCGAACAGAGGATAATAAAACCCTCTTGACTCTTGGAAGTTAACTTGTCCTGTGTCACTGGCCAAAAGGCTGACAATACCTCACAGAATCTCGCGTCACTTTCTTCCAGGTGTTATTTGAATGCCGTGAGGCTCTGCCAGGATTCGTCCATCTGGTCCACATTTGGTTCCTGAATTTGAATGCTCAGATTTGACGTGCAATATTGTAAAATATTTGAAGAATGGATAATATAACCAGACAGTATCCATTCAGCAGATAAGAGACAGCGACAGAGCCAATCTCTACTTGGGAGATGCGCCCTTTAGGTATATAAACCGTCAGATCTTCTGCACATCAATCGTACATATGCATATTACCGCGGTGGAATCGGTAGACTGTGAATATATAGATTATGTAGCTACGCTGGCTTGTATGAACACCAGCAGTTCTCGTTACTTTCATCTGCTGCTTCGTTAATTAGTGTAATGTAATCCGAAAACGCCTCGGAATGGGAATAACCGGTTCTGTTGAAAGGAAGCTCCAAGAATGCAATGAAACTCCCGTATAGCTAAATGTTGTAGCTGGAAAGTTGGAGACGCACTCTACTTTAATGTCATCAAGTAAATTTGTGACTTGGGCACCCACATGAGTAATCACGGAATACTTCGAAGAATTATAGTGCGAAGGACGTGGAACGCATCGGGAAACTTAGAGGTTTGGCATTTAGAGCCGAATGGGGCGGCCGCTGGATTGAAAGGATGTCGCGGAATTTTTCAACTGGAAATACTGGACATCCGCTCCAGTAGAAGTGAACATCGGGTCCCCGCCGACCGCCCTACCCGTAAAGCAATAGGGAAACAGGCGGTGTTCATTTTAAAGGGAAGGGAACGGGTCTGGGGAGCGGGGGGGGGACCTCGGAAACGGTCATACGCCGTCAGGTCCGGGAGATGTTATTGTTTTTAGCTGAATATGAGTGACATTTCTTTGAAATGTTTTGGAAAGAAATGTGAGATTTTCGTTCACTGCTCCCTCTTCACCAGAGATCCATAAAGTCACACTCGGGAACACTTGTAACCTGATGTAATTTTAAACATGATTTGATAAGTTTCAATAACTTTCCAGGTAGCGCGACGGCCATTGAAGTGCGTGAAGGAGCTGCTCTCTGAACTTCCCCTGGGTGACGGTGTAAATCAGTGTGTTTGTACAGGTGTTCAGCAGCTGCAGCAGAACTCCAGTTTTTTCGAATGTTGCAAATGGGTTTGTCAACCCTCTCATCCAAAATCCGTTGACGCATCGATAGTAAACAAAATGACATACAGTTGTGACCCAGAGCAGGATAAAGCTGCTGGAGATTGCAAAAAGTAAAATTACTGACCGTTTACGGCTTTCCGTCTCCGGGTCTCCACGACTGAGATCGCGGAGCCTCCTGCGGACCCGATTGGCCATTAAAATACGTCTCGCCGTGTGCGCATTAAAGAACAAAATCAAACAGAATGGAATCACTGGGGTCACCAACGGCTCAGACCAAGAAAATGCGATCCATGCGGGCAGGTAATAGAAGTCCGATCGGATTCGGCAGCCCCACAGTAAACCATTATTGTTGAACAAAGAATTATAAGCGAAAGGCCAGGGAGTGTTCTGTAAACAGCAGAAGGTACATAGGGTCACCATAACCACCGCCGCAGTTCTGTCGGTACAGTATCTGGAACTTAGATTCTGTTTGGAGATGGCCACAAACCTATCAAATGTGAAAGCGACCGTGAGCCAAACGGAACAGTCTACGGCCGTGTCGGACAGGAAGAGAATAAACCTGCACACAGGAGTGAAGTACAGGATTGTGTTCCACCAATAAATAACGGCAATCCGATTTAAACTCACTTCGCAGACAATCACCGCGAGGTCCGCCGTCGCCATAGCCACCAGATAACGAGTGATGCATTTAGAGAGACCGCACTTTCCTCGGGTCAGGACCACAATCGCCAGTAGATTCACTAGGGGAGTAAGAAAGAAGCAATGGTGATTCTATGGACAGAAGTACTTCGAGTTGAGTAATGGGTGTGTATATATTATTACTTTGCTTACTTTCCTAAAATTGTGAAAAGCTTGGCATGGACGGAAATTGAAGGCAATCCCTGATACTGCGCTCACGAACAAACATTCCACCTAACAGTGAATTAGTCAACTGATAAACGGTTTAAACGGAAGTGTAGTATGAACAACAAGACTAAAATCAGTGTTAATGTAGCGCACCTTTCGGATTAGCATTTGCTTACCGGGTTTGCAACGTTTGCAGGGGCGGTGTATAATAGAGATTACCTGCACGCGATGCGGTCATCTCACAGTTAAAAGTAACGAACTTTAAAGCCATAAAATGGGAAACCAGATGGAGACAAAAATACATGCGGGAAATGCAATCGCCCGAGGTATAACAAGATGCAGCCTTTGTCGCTCAGCTTACTTGGCTGTTACTTCACTGCAGCCAAAATCATCAAAGACCCACACCATCCTGGCCACACACTTATCTCACCACTGTCATCAAGAAGAAGGTACACGAGCCTGAAGACTGTAACGTCCAGGTTCAGGAACAGCTACTTCGCCACAACCATCAGGCTATTAAACACACCGAATAAGCTATGAGCTCTGAACTGCAAAATACTATATTATTATGTGCTATTTGCACTATATTTGTTATTCATTGAACTTTTTCTTTTTTCACCATTATATAGAATTATTACATATTCACATATTCTGTTGAGCTGCAACAAGTAAGAATTTCATTGTCTCTTCCGGGACATATGACAATAATACACTCTGGACTCTTGACTTGACTCTTAACAATAATGCAAGAAAAATTTTATACCAGTCCCAGTAAACGGCAAACGATGAAATATATTTAAAGCATACAATAACTTCAGGTTATTCCCCAAACCCTGTTCCCAATCAAATGTCGTCAAGACCATCCAACTTTCAACTGTCAAGTGACCTACCGGGCACTCCAATTGTTGCCAGGATTGGGTAATAATAATATTCAACCGACAAGTGTTGCAGGCGACCCATTTCTCCTTCACAGCGACCTCGGAAATCCAGTACAAAGCTTACAGATGTTATATTGGGAGGTTAAACTACTGAACTAAGCCAAGGAAAAGATAACGATTTATTGAGATTACCTCCCTGTGGACATTCGTTACGGATTTTGCTCCACAGTGATGTTATACGACATCAATCACGAGGGTAATCGTTCATTGCACATGCACCAATTCAGCACGTACGGAACAAACGAACTGTAAAGTAGGTTTGCTAATAATATTTCTAAATTTAAATATATTCCACGAGGTTGCAGCTGTCGAAAGGTCGGACAAATATATCAGTCAACAACGCACGATACGATGAAATCATTTATGTAGAGTGTATATGAAGGAATTGCAGATGCTGTTTTAAACCGAAGGCAGATACAAAAATCTGAAATAACTCAGCGGGACAGGCAGCATCTCCGGAGAGAACGAATGGGTGGCATTTCGGGTCGAGACCTTTTTCAGTTTTTGTGTCTATCTTTATTTTATTTGGAGACCTTGAACCACAGTTACCGTACACTGGCCTAATCCCTTTACCCATATTCAATTTCGTTCCAGGTGTTACTTCTCGGTCCTGATGAAAAATAAAGTAGAAAGTTATTTTTGAGTGGACTTACTTAAATTATTCAGGGGAAAAGATCAGGGGCAATCCTATGTCCTCCGGTCCCCGATGCAACTATTCTAGAAAGACTTTCAGGAGACTTTCGACAATGTCCCACGTAAGAGATTAGTATACAAACTTGAAGCACGTGGTATTGGGGGTTCAGTATTGATGTGGATAGAGAACTGGCTGGCAAACAGGAAGCAAAGAGTAGGAGTAAACGAGTATTTTTCAGAATGGCAGGCAGTGACTAGTGGGGTACCGCAAGGCTCAGTGCTGGGACCCCAGCTATTTACAATATATATTAATGATTTGGACGAGGGAATTGAATGCAACATCTCCAAGTTTGCGGATGACACGAAGCTAGGGGGCAGTGTTAGCTGTGAGGAGGATGCTAGGAGGCTGCAAGGTGATTTGGATAGGCTGGGTGAGAGGGCAAATGCATGGCAGATGCAGTATAATGTGGATAAATGTGAGGTTATCCACTTTGGTGGCAAAAACAGGAAGGTAGACTATTATCTGAATGGTGGCCGATTAGGAAAAGGGGAGATGCAGCGAGACCTGGGTGTCATGGTACACCAGTCATTGAAAGTAGGCATGCAGGTGCAGCAGGCAGTGAAGAAAGCGAATGGTATGTTAGCATTCATAGCAAAAGGATTTGAGTATAGGAGCAGGGAGGTTCTACTGCAGTTGTACAGCGTCTTGGTGAGACCACACCTAGACTATTGGGTACAGTTTTGGTCTCCAAATCTAAGGAAAGGGTTCCTAAGATTTGGAGCCCAGAACTTAACAACATATTCTAAATGCGCTCACCAACGTCTTATACAACTGCAACATGACCTCCCAACTTCTATATTCAATACTATGATTGATGAAAGGCTAAATTGCCAAAAACCTTTTTGTCCACGTTTTAGTGACAGATTTTCATATCGTTCAAGGAATCTTTCCACTAGTCACTATGATTGAAGACAGGGGATAATCGAAACGCATTTATGAGCTCTCCACGAGACATTTAATGCCTTCGAAATATAAATGTCCCAAACACAGCCTCTTAATTAAAAGTCTCTGAAGAAGGGTTTCGGCCCGAAACGTTACCTATTTCCTTCGCTCCATAGATGCTGCTGCACCCGCTCAGTTTCTCCAGCATTTTTGTGTACTAAAGGTTAATGGTAACTGTTTATAGTTATAACATACTGCGTTAAGCTAAATGGCTACTACATACCGGCCCCTAATTGTTCTGAGTATATAACGAGGCAATTACTAAAATATATTTAAAAGGTAGCTATAAAACATTAATATATTTCAAAAAACAAAAAATATCATGCATTACATATCAGCATTCAGACTTCTTTAGCGATTCTTCCATCTTCACCGCGTTCTAGAAGCAAGCATAACTTGGTTATTAGTCTTATTAAAACATTATTCTTAGTCTGAAGTCGTACTGTACGTACCAAACCCGGTAACATCAGGCATGATACCCAGTATATAGCCCAAAACACAAAAGTCCAAAGTTTTGACAGCATGAAACGTCTTCCTCCATGTCCGATCAATTCATCAATATATCTTAACAATGATATTGAAATGTGAAAATCCTTCGAGAGAATAATGCGATTTTTAGCAATGAAGTTCACTGTGATGTTTTGTTTAATATCCGCTTAATTAGCTGAGATTTCAAATCCCAGCTTAAGCTTTGGCCATATTCTGTCTGACTTACAGAGAAATTCCGGTCCATTGAGCCATGGCTTGTTGATTAAGAAGCGGTCTGCTGTTGTCCTCTCGAATCTTCATCCGCAGGATTTTCATTTGTGTTAACATATTTCCATTGTGGCACATTAGTAGCACCTAACACAAAAGAGATTATGTTTGCTACAAATGTCAAGAAACGTTTGTTCTTATTGTTGATGTATTTAAGCATTGTACTCAACTCCTCTTGTTACTAGAATTTAGGAGATTGAGAGGGGATCTTATAGAAACGTACACAATTCTTATGGGGTTGGACAGGCTAGATGCAGGAAGATTGTTCCCGATGTTGGGGAAGTCCAGGACAATGGGTCACAGCTTAAGGATAAGGGGGAAATCCTTTAAGACCGAGATGAGAAAAAACGTTTTCACACAGAGAGTGGTGAATCTCTGGAACTCTCTGCCACAGAGAGTAGTTGAGGCCAGTTCATTGGCTATATTTAAGAGGGAGTTAGATGTGGCCCTTGTGGCTAAAGCGATAAGGGGGTATGGAGAGAAGGCAGGTACGGGATACTGAGTTGGATGATCAGCCATGATCATATTGAATGGCGGTGCAGGCCCGAAGGGCCAAATAGTCTACTCGTGCACCTATTTTCTATGTATCTATGTATCTATGTTATGAAGGCCAACATGTCACTAGCTTTCTTCACTGCCTGCTGTACCTGCATGCTTACTTTCATTGACAAGAACAAGGTCCCCAAGATCCCGTTGTACTTCCCCTCTGGCTCTCGCTCCCTACGATTCATATTTTCTCCTCCTGAAAATCATTCCCGCATTCAGTTGTCAGTTGCTTGGAGTATGTGCTGTTTACGCGGGGATTTCCGACTTACTCACAGCTCAGCGTCTACCCTATCAACTTTGCTCTGTGGATTGTAAACAATAAAGGGATTGCATCCAGTATTCTCACACTCATAGAGCACGTGGACCCATCCTAAAACCGTTCCCCATTGGACACCCCTCACATCAGCAATCTCTTGGATTTGAGAACGTTCAGAATCGGTATGTCTTACCCGTTCCCTAAACAACCCCAGCTGGGGAACTCGTATAAGCCCATCATTTTCTGCTAATTATAATAATAATAATATAATATAATAATAAGTTTATTTATATAGCACATTTTCCAGTTGATTTAAATCAAAAGCCAAAGTGCTTTACAGTTACTAACCAAACAAATAATAAAAAGAGATAGAAAAAATGACAACACACTATAAGAGCTTTTACACAAACACGAACATCCCCCCACAGTAGAATCTACACTCTCCACTGTGAGGGAAGGCACTAAAATGTCCAGTCCTCCTCCTCCTCCTAGTCCACCCGAGGTCGGGGCCAGTCTGAGGCCACTGCAGCCAGTCGCCGCAACGGCAGCCCGATGTTGTTTGCCCACCCGCATCGGGTGGAAAAGTCCTCAGCAGCTTAGAAATGTCTGGAGCGGCCGCTCCTTCCCCGGAGACTGCGACGCCCGCGGACTTCAGGCCGCGCCGGTTGGAGCTTCGACTCCGCGGTGTTTTTGATCCAGCGCCGCCCGCCCGTGGCGGGATGCCCTCAAACCGCAGACCGCAGACCACGGCTGCTCGATGTTGGTAGTCGGCGGTCACAGCACTCCGGAGCGGCGACCCGACAAGGCATCGCCCGCTCCCCGTTGGTGTCCCAGCGCTGTGCCGCCGAAGCTGTGGTCCCCGGCAGGAAACGCCGCTCCAGCCCGATGGAAGGCCGCATGGGGAGACCGGAGACGCGATTCGGAGGAAAACCGCATCTCCGACCAGGTAGGACTGGGGTTAAAAAAGTTCCCCCCCCCCACATAGAAAGAATAGACTCCAAATAATAAAAAATAAAAAATATTCAAACAATAAAAGAGTTAGACGACGGACTGCAGGCAGGCTGCCATACAAACGGCGCCCACTCCTGCACATCCGCCATCTTGGTGTCTAATTATCACTTGGGACGAACATCAGTGTGCAGCCCAACGCTCTGGTGCTCCGTTTATTTTTTTCCTTTTACTGGTGTGCGTGCATGGCTGACATGGCTGTCATTTATTGTCCTCAAAATCCACAATCCTTCTGCTTCAGAAGTGCACCAGTCTGCTCTCTCGGGTCTCGCACCAGACCTGTCGCCCTCCGCCAACATACCCATGGGCCATTTTGCAAGATGAATTTAGAAATTGGGATTGCTTCACTTAGAAGGACATTGATGTCACACGATCCCAATATTAGACTACACTGATTATTCCTGGGCAAGGGATATAAAGACCGCTTTTAGGATGCTTTCCGGCCGTGAAAGTCATGCTTGTCCCGGCTCCATTTTTATAGTAAGCACAGCAGTCATACACAGTGATCCAGCCCTCAGTCTTCCCGGTAGAATAAAAGTGCTCACCCCAATTTGCCCGGAAAGCAACAGGAAACGCTGCCCAATTATTCCAGTGCTTCAGAAGAACAAGTAATATTCCGTGTTTCCCAAACGCCTAGTGGATGATTTTGTTCCCATTGACTAACGGAGCTCTCAGAATAAAATGGTTTAGATAAGGTTAACGTCGATGCCGACGTTATCAGGAACGTCGGAACCAAACGGCAAAGTTAAATAACTTAGAAAGAGAAAATTACAATGAAATTGAACTTGATTGCAAGGTTACTACAACTAATACAAACAGGATTGGCCATCAGAATAATCTGATGGCCGATCCCGATCATATAGCGCTTAAATCTACCACGTTATATGCGCCCTTCCATTCCAATGTGCATATTCAAACCCCATGCGATCCAGCTATCTGCAGCTTGACATTGATAGTTGGCGCTGTCACCAACTCTCATGTCCCGAATTTCCAGCGTAAAGGTCATGTCCGCTTTACTGGTCGACACGACACATGGCCCCCCTACGATGACCCGCTGCAGCTCTTCCACGGGCCGGGTCTGTTAGAACACGGGTCCAGAGTTAAAACGGTTTGAACTTAGCGAACAAATCCGAAAACGGCAGGAGATTGTAAAGGAGTGACACTCTTCCCGGTCACCCCAGTCGGACTCTGCGTCACCGAATGCCTGAAGGAGTCTGGCGATTATACACTAGGAGAGATGTATGGGCATCAGAGGCTAATAACTGAACTCGGATAGCGATTCAAGATCATTTCAAAAATAGACTCGGACAAATGTACACCAAACCGCAGCAGTGTGGAAGTGTGTGAGCCGTACTCAGGGGATTAGCAGAGACACAGGGTATAAGCCAAAACGATCCCCATCGTTCCGCCACCGGAGTAGAGAGGGGGGTGATTTTGTGTCGCGGGGACACGATACCTGGACAGCCCCAGTCGGCTGCTCCTTGAATCAGATGGCGAACACCGCTAATTGCACACGGTGTCTTGGAACTTATTGAAACATTTCTGTACGGTGAACACATGTCGGGGCAGATGAGACAGTGTGAGGCTTGCAGAATGTGGGAGCCCAGGGACACGGATGGTGCATCTGGCTGCCACAACCATGGCAATTACGTCCAGCTTCAGCTCCTAAAGGGCCGTGTTAGGGCACTGGAGAAGCAGCTGGATGACCTCAGGATCATCCGGGAAAACGAGAGTTTCCTGGACAGGACCTACAGTGAGGTGGTTTGGTAGAGGATACGGGAAGAACGAAGGTGTGTGACCGAGAGAAAGGGTGGTAGGAGAGTGCAGGAGACACAGGTGGCTGTGGTTAATGAAAACAGGTACGCCCTCTTGGGAACTGTCGGGGGAGACGACACTTCCAGTCCAAGCAGTGGACACGTAGGTGGCTCCAATCCTAGAGATGGGACTCGACCGGCGAGACCGACGTCGGGCAGAGCCATAGTGGTGGGTGACTCCATTGTCCGAGTTGCGGACAGGAGATTCTGTGGATGCAGGCGAGACTCGAGGATGATCTATTGCCTCCCTGGTGCCAGGGTTCAATATGTCACGAACCGAATTCAGAACATCCACGAGGGCAGAGGTGAACAGCCGGCAGCAGTTGTGCACGTCGGCACAAACGACATCGGGAAGAAGAGGAAGGAGGTTCTGCAACGTGAGTTCAGAGAGTTAGGAAGAAGACTGAAATGCAGGGCTTCTTGGGTGGTTATCTCTGGATTGTTTCCAGTACCTTGTGCTAGTGAGGACAGGAACAGGGAGATAGGGGGTCTGAATGTGTGGCTGAGGGGCTGGTGCAGGGAGCAAGGATTTCGATTTATAGACCACTGGGATCTATTCTGGGGTAGGGGTGACCTGTACAAAAGGGACGGGTTACACCTTAACTGGAGGGGGGCCGACATTCTGGCGGGCAGGTTTGCAAGGGCTACACGTGAGGGTTTAAACTAAATAGTGGGGGGGGGTGGGATTGACAAATTGGGAGTATAAAGATGGAGTTGAATGGGAAGTGGCTACAGGAAAAATTACAAAAGATTCTCGAATTAATGGGAAGGAAAGCTTGAGAATGGACAACGGAGTAAGGTCAGGGCCAATTGCGAGGGGGGAGTGAATACGGAGATCAAAGTGCTGTATATGAATGCGCGAAGTATAAGGAATAAAGTGGACGAGCTTGAGGCTCAGTTAGAAACTGGCAAGTATGGTGTTGTGGGAATTACTGAGACATGGCTGCAAGAGGGCCAGGGCTGGGAACTGAATTTTCAAGGGTATACCTCCTATCGAAAAGACAGACAGGTGGGCAGAAGGGGTGGGGTTGCCGTGTGTGTGACGAATGAAATTCAGTCCCTTGCAAGAGGTGACATTGAAACAGGAGATGTGGAATCAGTATGGATAGAACTACGGAATTGTAAGTGTAAATATACCCTAATGGGACTAATCTACAGGCTCCCAAACAGTAGCCTGGACATAGGGCGCAAATTGAATCAGGAGTTAAAATAGGCATGTAGTAAAAGTAATGCTGTGGTTGTTATGGGAGATTTCAACATGCAGGTAGACTGGGAAAATGAGGTTGGTACTAGACCCCACGAAAGGGACTTTGTAGAGTGTCTTCGTGATGGATTCGTTGAACAGCTGGTATTGGTGCCTACCAGGGAGAAGGCAATAGTAAGATTAAACGAGAACTTACCAGTTTGAAGTTTGATCTGTATTTTATGAGGAGTTACGATGAGGGATTACGTGAAGAACCCGTCCAGCACGCATGCGCGACATACTTCAAAGCAGCGATGTGGAATCACAGGAAACACAAGAATTGAAATAAACATAGTAAAGAAAAGGAGAACTAAGATACCAGTTGATCTCTATAATTGAGGGTGGGAGCGGAGGGCACGTAATCCCTCATCGTAACTCCTCATAAAATACAGATCAAACTTCAAACTGGTAAGCTCGTTTAATCTTACTATTTTACTTCGGAGTCACGTGAGTGACTACGTGAAGATTTTAAAGCTCTGTGATTTCAAACCGTGTAACAGTTCATACTTCACTCGCTGCCGAAGTCCTTCATGGGAGGAAGTATGTTATCGTAATCAACCATGAATCTGTTTGTAAACAATAATGGTTTCTATTAAACAATACCAAAAGACAAAATGCTCCCCTGGGCTTAAATTATATATTTGCAGATTCTAAATTCTTTCTGCAAATAACATAGGTTCTGCTAGCGGCTTGTTGTAGAACGTTTGGAACGTTTTCTCCATGGACCACCCCGCTGTAGCCAGGATGTGGTCCAGTGGTACGTACATCCTTTTAGCCGCCGATGTGGATGCTGCCCTGGTGGAGTGAGATGTATATACATCAGTATCTACTCCAGCAGCTCCCAGTAGCTGCTTGAGCCATCTTGAGATGGTTTGGCTTGACACCCGACCATGAGGTATCTTGTGGCTGACCCATAAGGTTTTTTCTCTCCATACATAGATACATAGATACATAGAAATTAGGTGCAGGAGTAGGCCATTCGGCCCTTCGAGCCTGCACCGCCATTCAATACGATCATGGCTGATCATCCAACTCAGTATCCCGTACCTGCCTTCTCTCCATACCCCCTGATCCCTTTAGTCACAAGGGCCACATCTAATTCCCTCTTAAATATAGCCAATGAACTGGCCTCAACTACCCTCTGTGGCAGAGAGTTCCAGAGATTCACCACTCTCTGTGTGAAAAAGTTTTTCCTCATCTCGGTCTTAAAGGATTTTCCCCTTATCCTTAAGCTGTGACCCCTTGTCCTGGACTTCCCCAACATCGGGAACAATCTTCCTGCATCTAGCCTGTCCAACCCCATAAGAATCTTGTACGTTTCTATAAGATCCCCTCTCAATCTCCTAAATTCTAGCGAGTATAAGCCAAGTCTATCCAGTCTTTCTTCATATGAAAGTCCTGACATCCCAGGAATCAGTCTGGTGAACCTTCTCTGCACTCCCTCTATGGCTATAATGTCCTTCCTCAGATTTGGTCTGAGGAAACTCTTGTTGGGAATCTCTTGTTGTGTTGATGTAAGTGAGTAGGTGAGTCATGACACAGGACCGTGGGTCAGTTGGGTATGCCCGGAAATCCATAACTAGGCCTGAAATTCCTGGCCTGCTCTGCTTTAGTAGCTCCTGAATGGTGAATGAGACCCGGTCTGGTGTTATAACCATGTTGTCCAGTCGCAGTAAGTGGAGGGACTGGACACTTTGTGCTGAGACTAGTGCCATCAGCATGACCGTTTTCAGGGTTAGCTGTTCCAGGGTGAGAGACCTGGCTGGTGACCATCTCCTTAGGTATGTCAGGACCACACTGACATACCAGATTTGGGTGTACCTAGGTCTAGGGGGGGGGGTTGGAGTTGAATATACCCCTCATGAGTTTGATCACCAGCGGGTGAGACCCTATGGCCTGTTGTCCTGGTACTTGTTTTAAGTAGGCTGACAGAGCACTTCTGGCAGTATTGATGGCGCTGTAGCTCCGTCCTTCAATATGGTGAAGGCCCCCCAGGAACTCCAGTACATTGGTTATGGTTGCAGATGAGTATGTTGTCCCAGTAGTCGAGCAGTATCTTTCCCACTTCCTGATGCTCGATAGGTAGTGTTTCCTGGTGGACATACGGTGGTACGCTGTCATCGTGTTGATGGTCCTGTCAGACAATCCCAGGCCCAGCAGTTGTCTTTTGATAATCTGCAACCCAGTAGGTTAATTTTCTCATGGCATGGATGACCTATGCCTGATACCGGGTGCGTCAATAGGTCTGGGCTACTGGGAAAGTTCATAGGAGTTTCGATGACCATGTCGAGGACCACTGGGAACCATGGCTGTGTAGGCCAGTTGGTACTATCAAAATACCTGAAGCAGAGTCCATCTGTATTTTGCGTAGTACCGTACTGATGAGGCAGAAGGGGGAAAAGCATAAAATAAATAGTTTCCCCAGTTCAGCGCAAATGCATCTATCGCTGCTGCCTCATCTCTGGTTCCCAAACGACATACATTGGTAGCTGATGATTTAGTCTGGATGCAAAGAGATTTATATCTGGTGTGCCATATTGCTTTGTAATTTTAGCAAAAGCTCTAGGATTTAACACCCATTCTGTGTTTATCATTGAATTTGCGTGACCTGGTGTCTGCCACTGTATTTAGCTTACCTGGTAGGTAAGTTGCTGATAGCCAAATATGTCTATCGACACACCATTGCCAGATTTTGTTGACCAAATTGTCACATGATATCGATTTTATTTCGCCCATATGGTTTAACATAGGCCACCACCGTGGTATTATCAATTTGTAACGAACATGCAAATGGTGCATATTTGTAGAATATGCTTTTAAACCATAAAACGCACCCAACATTTCCAAATAATTTATGCCCAGTGCTTGTAGCAAAGATGATTCTAGGTTAGTCCATCTACCACCTGTGCTGGATATGGCATTAGTTGCTCCCCAGCCTTGAGCACTGGCATCTGTTTGTATAGTTAATGTTGGGTTATTGATGATGATAGGGCTGGAACAATGCCAAATGTGCTCTATCCACCACTGGAACTCTGATATAACTTCAATGGGTAATGTCATGATCCGGTCAAAGTGACCTGCATGTCGTTTTAATGCCTGTACTTTTGCCCTTTGTAGGTTTTGATAGTGCAGGGTCCATATTGTGTAACTGGAAATGCTGCTACCATTTTGCCAATTACTCTTGCCACTTGTCGGATGGTTGGTCGATTGCTAACCATTAAATTGTTACACGTCTGTGCCAATTCTGATGCTTTATCTTTTGGCAACGATACGGACATGTGGACTGAGTTAATCGTGAATCCCAGATAGTCCATAGTTGTAGATGGCGTCAACTTAGATTTATCTGGATGTATGACAAATCCCAGGGTTTCAAACAATTGTTTGGTAGCTAATACAGCTCATTTAGCCAACTACATGGTTTTGCCTACTATTAGAATATCATCAAGATATACCATGACAATATGTCTTTGTTTTCTCAATGTTGCCAAGGCCGGTTTAATATCTTGGTAATAGTCTTGGGCTGATGTTAACCCATTTAGGCAACGCTTTAAACTGCCATATTTGTCCCATCCAGGTAAATTTCAGGTATCTGCGATAACCCTTTTGAATGGGTACTGTATATTAGGCATCTTTTAAATCAATACCTGCCATAAAGTATCCTTTGGAAATCAGTTGTTTGGCAGTTACAAATGTTTCCATTTTGAAATGTACATACTTAACAAAGGTATTTAGTGAAGTCAATGATGATGCGACATCCACCATCCTTTTTGTCTTTGGTAAATATATTTGAGACAAATTCCAAAGGTTCATGTTTGGATTTCTCAATGATACCCTTTGTAAGTAACCTCACCAGTTCTGCTTGACCCTCTAGTTTTTCTTTGACTGAGAGGGTGAAGACCCTTTGGGGTACATGCTGAACTGGTGGCATATTTTCTTGATTGAACACTATTTTGTATCCACGAATATTGTTAAGTATATAACTATCATTCGTGACAGACCTCCATGCTTCAATGAACAGGTGTAATCTCCCCTGTTAGTACAGTTCCCCCACTTTTTATATGCTGGTAGGAACCAGACCCACCTACCTCCATAATTATGGAAGTGTTCCTTTCTTCAGTTTCTTCATCCGTCGTTGTACTGCTGGATGTACTGCTGGTTGGGGGTGGCGCGTTTTCCATGGGGTCCGCTCTGGGCCCTGGTCTAAAAAAGGCTTTCGGGGATGGTATGCGGACCCCGAGCTTTCACCAATCCCATAAGTTTGACGTCGACTGGTGGACGTGGTGGGGTACTGCCGTCGGGGTTGTGTGGGTCTGCTCGTACCGGGGCCTGCCCTCATGAGGCCAAATGCTTTGGACTCTTCCTCCAGGTCTTTCACTTGTCAAGTCCTTTCCAAATAACAGGCTCTGCGGCTCTGAGGCGGGTGTTGTACACAGTCCTGTATATTTGGGGTTGAGGGCAGGTCTTATTCTCTCCTTGCGGAGGTTGTTTATCTCATGTTGAGTGTTGCACAGCAGAGCCAGAGTGTCTTGCTGGTTGGTGGTCATGCACCGCATCCACGGAACGAGCATAGGATGTTATCCTTGTCGTCAGGAGCTTGAGGATACGTGTAATTTTAGCTCCAGTTTCCCGATACTCTGTCCAACATACCCCCAGATTTCTCTTCTTATAGGGGTTTGAGGGACAGGTGGTTAATGCTGGCCGCCAGTTTTGGCTGCAACGGCCGCCCTGCTCGTGGTGTAACCACGTAGCGATTCACCACACCCAGCAGCTCTTCCTGATCCTGTACCCCAAGCGTACTCCCGACATCTTCAGCCAATGACCCCTGTTCCTGACCAGCCCAGCCCTGGTCGCCAACGCTGCCCTCGGCTGAGGGGGAAGCGATGGCCAGTGCATTGTAGAGCACTGATGTGGGGGTGCCTGAGTTCCCTTGGCGAGACTGCTCCAGCTCCCGAAGCAAGTCTCGCTGGAGCATTTGCTCCATGAGCCTTTCCATGCAGCTCAGGCGGCTAGCTCTGCCGCTCTAAGGCGGAGAGTCCTCCTCATTGGAGTCAGAAATAACCGGCCGGTCCGTTTTTTGTCTTGATTTGCCTCCAGTCCGCTGCTGTTGGTCAGGCTGTGCTAGCGGTACTGGGCTCGGCTCGGTCTCAATGAGGGTGTGCCGGAGCATGTGCGGTCCAGGTGCCGCCTCTCGCCCCCCAGTGATGGGACAATCCCGTTCTGTTGCAGTCGAACGGGGGGCGGTCTTTTTCCCTTGCCGTGCTTTGCTCAGTTTCCCCAGCTTCTTGCCTGGAATTGACAATGCAGAGCAAATGTTCTTAAATACGACCTCAGAGTAAGTACTTACCTGATGGTCCGTTAAAACTTGTAGCGGGAGCGCCTGTACTCCCGTTCGTCGCTGTTGCACTGCGTGAACGCTAATGTCGGGCATGCGTGCTGGACGGGTATTTCACGTAGTCACTCACGTGACTCCGAAGTAAAATTCTGGGTTTAGTGTTATGTAATGAACCGGATTTGATAAAGGACCTCGATGTTAATGAGCCATTAGGAGGCAGTGACCATAACATGGTCAGGTTTAATCTACAATTGGAGAGGGAGAATAATAGATCGGAGGTGTCAGTGTTGCAGTTGAATAAAGGGGCCATGAGGGAGGAGCTGGCCAAAGTTGACTGGAAAGATACACCAGCAGGGATGACAGTGGAACAAAAATGGCAGGTGTTTCTAGGAATAATACAGAATGTGCAGGATCAGTTCATTTCTAGGAGGAAGAAAGATTCCACGGGGAGAAAGGGACGACCATGGCTGACAAGGGACGTCAGGAACAGTATGAAAAGTAAAGCGAATAAGTACAACATAGCAAAGATGAGCGGGAAGCAAGAGGATTGGGGAATGTTGGAAGAACAACAGAAGATAACCAAAAATACAATACGGGGAGAAAAGATGAGGTACGAAGGTAAGCTAGCCAAGAATATAAAGCAGGATAGTAAAAGCGTCTTTAGGTATGTGAAGAGGAAAACAATAGTTAAGACCAAAGTTGGACCCTTGAAGACCGAAAAAGGTGAATTTATTATGGGGAACAAGGAAATGGCAGATGAGCTGAACAGGTACTTTGGGTCTGTCTTCACTAAGGAACCACAAACAATCTTCCTGATATAGTAGTGGCCAGAGGATCTGGGTCGACAGAGCAACTGAAGGAAATCCACATAAGGCAACAAATGGTGTTGGATGGTCCGATGGGACTGAAGGCTGATAAATCCTCAGGGCCTGGTGGTCTGCATCCCAGTGTACTTAAGGAAGTGGCTCCAGAAATCCTGGATGCATTGGTGATAATTTTCGAATGTTCTATAGACTCAGGATCAGTTCCTGTGGATTGGAGGGTAGCTAATGTTATCCCACATTTAAGAGAGAAAACGGGGAATTATAGACCAGTTAGCCTGACATCGGTGGTGAGGAAGATGCTGGAGTCAATTAGCCGCACATTTGGATAGCAGTAACAGGATCGGTCCGAGTCAGCATGGATTTACAAAGGGGAAATCATGCTTGACTAATCTTCTGTAATATTTTGAAGATGTAACTCGGAAAATGGACAAGGGAGAGCCAGTGGATGCAGTGTACCTGAACTTTCAGTTTGGGGGAGTGGGGAGTGCATGGCAGATGCAGTTTAATGCGGATAAATGTGAGGTTATCCTCTTTGGCAGCAAAAACAGCAAGGCAGATCACTATCTAAATGGCGTCAAGTTGGGAAAAGGGAAAGTACAACGGGATCTGGAGGTCCTTGTACATCAGTCTATGAAAGTAAGCATGCAGGTACAGCAGGCAGTGAAGAAAGCGAAAGGCACGTTGGCCTTTATAACAAGAGGAATCGAATATAGGTGAAAATAGGTCCTTCTGTAGTTGTACAGAGCCCTAGTGAGACCACAGCTGGAGTATTGTGTGCAGTTTTCGTCCCCTAATTTGAGGAAGGACATTCTTAGTGTTGAGGTAGTGCAGCGTAGGTTTACAAGGTTAATTCCCGGGATGGCGGGACTGTCATATGCTGAGAGAATGGAGCAGCTGGGCTTGTACACTCTGGAGTTTAGAAGGATAAGAGGGGATCACATTGAAAAATATAAGATTGTTAAGGGCTTGGACGCACTAGAGGCAGGAAACATGTTCCCGGTGTTGGGGGAGTCCAGAATCAGGGGCCACAGTTTAAGAATAAGGAGTAAGCCATTTAGAACGGAGACGAGGAAACACTTTTTCTCACAGAGAGTGGTGAGTGTGGAATTCTCCGCCTCAGAGGGCGGTGGAGGCAGGTTCTCTGGATGCTTTCAAGAGTGTGCTAGATAGGGCTCTTAAAAATAGCGGTCAGGTGATATGGGGAGAAGGCAGGAACGGGGTACTGATTGGGGATGATCAGCCATGATCACATTGAATGGCGGTGCTGGCTCGAAGGGCCAAATGGCCTGCTCCTGCACCTATTGTCTATTGGCCCATATTTCACCTTTTCTACACTACCTAAACGCGTTTTCTTGTATTGTCTTATGTGAAACATGAAGGCATGTGTCGCAGATTATGATTAGCTCACATAGAAAGTAGTGGGGAGGGATTCTGCATTTGTGCGATGACAGAAGGTTTCCCGGATGCTAATGCATACATTTAAGGGAGAATGTTGAAAAATCGTCTCGCAGCTCGCCTCGGCATCATAACATGCCTGGGCAAAAAGTCCTTCCCTGGTAAATTTCCTCATCTTCGGAACATCAGTTAAGACCAGTGGAATCGGTTAAGCATCCAGCCTGTTCGTTTTTTGTAAACATCTCCTCCAGGTTGCCGTTGATCGCTTGCATAAATACTGTCAACCATTCATGGTAAGGGAGATAACAACGATACTTACATACAACTGTTTGAATGAGGCGTCTGCCGGTATTTTTTCCTGGATGTAAAATGCCGATGAAGCTCTGGCATTTTATACGCCGTTCCATGTGAACATCAAGGGCAGATTGCAAGACAATGTTAACCTTGAAGACGTTACCTATATGTACTTTGGCAAGGCCAATGACAAGATGCCGTGTGGTAGACGGGTAGGGAATGTTATTTCAGGTGGGATCTCTGGCAAGGTAGTTGTAATGAGTCAAGTCAAACACACGTCAAGATACAACACCTATTTATTGAATCTACATACAGCAAGGATCTGCACAAAAAAAGCTCCTCGGCCCACAGCCTATATGGACATTATTGCCTGTGACAGCAGGGCCAATCGCCATTCAAATCACCATGTTCGATCACAGTTCACATTGAATGTATTACCTTTAAGGTAGTTCTACTTTGCAGGAATGTTAACGCGATTTTGATAGAATTAGCCATTTCCCGTAAATTTTGCAATGAACTATAATCCTTCTTTGGGATAATGGATACTCTCTCGTTATCTTACCACAATCCCGTTGCTCTGTGTATTTCCGTGGGTCCTGTTCTGTCTCATGGAGTTCACCTCACAGGTGAAGATCTGATTTTGCCGTTGGTCCAACAGAACTGTTTATCGATGCCGGATCGATCTCTTCTTGTCGTTCAATATACCTTGATTCACTTTTGTCAGAGAGGATTCTCCATTTGATTTACAGATCGCTCTTTCGTTTTTACATTGCACCCGGCGCTATCATTCTTTTAAGTACACAATATATTAAATATACACTCTCCTTGATTACACTACATCACCCGAGTCATCTTTCAATACACCAGTGTGTGGCTGTGTGTTCTTAGGACTTTCCAGACGCTTGGTATTCGTTGACCTGCACGTGGTTATATTTCCCACAATGCCATTTCTACTTATGTACACTACGCAGCGACGTTGTTTGCATTGCCATTGAATGTTCCCCATGCTCTGCATTTTACAGAGTCTCGATAGAAACTCTATCGGATCTACCTGTGTTGCCTAAAACGTATGTTGTTACTCGTGTCGTGAATATGTTCGTTCATTATATTATTACGGAAGTGTGCACGCAGGATGGTGAATCTATTTCACAACGTGCACTCTTACATACAGCGACAGCCCGCTAGAGGAGAGAAATTGTGCCGTAACCCGTCGGCCATGATCGGCTGGACGCCGGTGGGCCTTTTTGACGTAGTTCCTGTCGGCATTTTCGAGTGACAGCAGCGCATTTTGTAGGTTAAAGCAGAGCAGCCCATTTGTGCTTTTGTCGGAGACACAAAGTACTGGAGTAACTCAGCGAGACAGGCAGCATCTCAGGAGAGAATGAATGGGTGACGTTTCGGGTTGAAACCCTTCTTCAGACTCCTGGTTTACGGGGGCGGTGCGTCATAAAATGGATTGACTGGATTGTCAGCACAATGCAACTCACCTGATTGCGAGAAAAATGTATCGTGTTTTCGGAATTCTGAATAAGCACTTGTATTTAATAGTTATGAATGCAAGAAAGCAAACGCTGGCATTTACAATTAATTATCCTGTCATTATCCTATTGTCTTAACAGTCGTTTAATTATGTTAACATTTATAATCTGTTAAGTCGCGCGTACCCGTCTCTACTGACCGGTTGCTCGCTATTTCGGAACGAAATGACCTCATGCAGTCGACCAACGCCGAGCCACGGTTTGTCTTAATGGAGTCCCTACAGCGTTTTAATTTTGCATCAATATTCGAGTACCAGTAGTCTATTTATCTCAGCGATTTGCAAGATGTATTGTTTTATGTATTTTTGGTTTAGTTAACTCTCCTTGTGTGAATCATATTCGTTTTAATGTTCTAATGTTGTAATCTGTGCAACAGATGCGAAGCATGTTTTGAATGTGGTCCTACTCCAGCACGTGCACCCAAGTGGTCAAGCAGAACCTTCGAAAGGAAGAAGGACGGATGGAGGAAATTGAATTTAAAATCAGATCATTCTGGAGATCGTCAGCAGGTCCCGGGGCATTTGCGGAATAAAATGAAATCATGCATTTTTGTTTTTATCTCAGGATTTCGCATTTCGGTAAAATACCTCAGTTCACTACCGCGTCGATCTACTCTGCTCCTTGAAGCCTCGCGACTCCCCACTGTTTCATTCTGTACTTCCCCGCCTCATAGTTTGCCTCATAGAGTCCCAGTTTGCCTATTCTACGCCGTCCATTGTATGACACATCTCCTTGTAATGTCGTGAGAGGATCAGGGCGCAATACGGAAAGAGCCCCCTGCTAGTGTGTTAACAATTCGGGCATAACTTCCTTGTACTTCGGTTCTGTACTGTGGGACCTTCATCAGAAGTGATATCAACAACCATTCGCAACTAGCCCCATTATGGCATACCATAGAGGAAGACAAAATACATGCTGACGGTGTAAGTTTTATTGGGGGTTCTCATCCTCTGTCCGTTTATTTACCTACCCGTGCCTTACGATGCCCACGTTAGATATGCATGTTCACACACTTCTACCAAACTCCCATCTAATTAGTTGCTGTCAAACATGGTCGTGCACTCCGAGTTACAGACGAAAAACTATTCTGCAGTTCTAAGGACCATTTGGGACGACGAGTGAGCACACTCTGCCGTACCTGCTTGCTAATCGTCCGTTGTCAGTTCCCAATCCAATCTCCATTATAACGCTCTAGGCTGTTTCACTCGCATTTTTTGAAGTTTATAATTGTTATTCAACGTGATCAAAATATCTGGCTACAGTGATTATCTTACCGTCGTTATATTGTTAGGTTAGAATACGGAATTCGGAATGAAGTTCAAATGGATGAGTGAATTCTCCAGCATTATAATCATGAAATAAATGTATACTCTCTAATAAATCGAAAAAATAAATACTTAGTACCGTAAAGAACCAACTGCCTCAACCTCTCCTTCGGTAAGTTCAAAGTCAAAGTCAATGTCAATTTTATTCCTCACATGCACCCGAAGGTGCAGTGAAATGAATTTGCCAGCAGCGATACACATAAAAGAAACACACAATACACAGTAACATTTAACACAAACATCTACCGCAGCATTCTTCACTGGTGGAAGACAACAAAGTTCAGTCAGTTTTAAGGCCATCGTTTTATTTTCATTGTCTGCTCTGCTCAGTCTGTGTTTCAAGAAAACAGCCACCCGAGTGGATACAGGAATACATTCTGTTCGCAAGAAGCAGTCAGGAGTTAATAAACGCGGAGTTTGACCGCAAGATCAAGAACATGGTTAACTTAGAAGCATCTGCATTCTTATTTTGATCATCGGCCTCCTTTCTGTTTCTCTAGCGAGGGATACTTTAAGAAGTATTTATTCCCTCGTTGGACGAAAGCTTCTCCTTTCCGAAGTAGTGGGTGTCGTAAATGAACCAGTTTGGCGCCAATTTATTTTCAATGGAGAAGTGGTTTCTCCAGATATCTCGCCGAAAGCAGGCAGTCACTACCAGAAATAGACAGATTCAAGACACTGTGTGAATCCTGCTCTGACTGCTTCTGCTCCCCGCACATTACCTGTGAGATTCGCGGCAGCTGCACAAGCCGCAATGAACGACATCCATCCACGAAATTGCAGCTGTGCGCTTAAAATTCCCTCCATTCTCAACACTGTGTGAACCACTGCGCAGTATTAAACTGCCGTATCAATCAGACCCAGTCCCGAGATTGTCAATCGATACTTCTTCACCGACTGCTGGACTGCGTCCGAAAAACGATTTCGAGCGAATTCTGCCTTCTGGTCAGAGCCACCGTTAGTTGTCGCCGGACCGCAAACTCGGCTGTCCGCCTGGATACTGGCGATGCCAGTATAAGTAATAATTATTCTTAGAATAGGAACATGTGAAAGTGGCGCTTTGACCCTCTGTGTGTGTGTTAGCGGACCCTCCTCTTGGGTGCTGGAATCTGAATCAACCAGACCTGGAACGCATTATAGTTAGTGAAGAATTGATTATACAAGATAATGACAACCGACTTTGGGAATACGGAGCGACTCTTAATTTCTTAAACGATTGGACAGGCTAGATGCAGGAAAAAGTGTTCCCGATGTTCGGGGAGTCTAGAACCAGGGGTCACGGTTTAAGAATACGAGGAGCCCATTTAGGGCTGAGGTAAATTAAAACATTTTCACCCAGAGAGTTGTGAATCTGTGGAATTATCTGCAACAGAAGTGAGTGGAGGCCAATACACTGGATGTTTTCAAGAGAGAGTAAGATTTTGCTCTTAGAGTTAAAGGAATCAAGGGGTATGGGAAAAATGCAGGAACGAGGTACTGATATAGATGATCAGCAGTCACCATATTGAATGGCGGTGCTGGCCCGAATGCCCGAATCGCCTCCTGCTGCACCTATTTTTCAATGTTTCTATGCTTCCAATATAGGCAAAAAAGTAACAATGATAAAGACAAAAAGACATTGTTAGCTGTTTCTTAGTTTTGAACGAGGTATAGACAATGAAATAGATTCCAATATAACTTGGAATCTAATACGACCTAGGTGAGGTGGGGCTGGGGAGAGAGAAAATGCAGAAGTTACTTGAAGTTAGAGAAATCAATGTTCATTCCTTTGGGTTGTAAGCTGTCCAAGCGAAATATGAGATGTTGTTCCTCTTATTTATGTTTGGCCACGCTCTGTCAATGGACGAGGCCTAGGAGCCAAAGGATAGTGTGGGAATGGGATGGGCGTTAACGTGTTTGGCAACCGAGAGATCAGGCACGTCCAGGCGGACTGAGCTAAGGTTTTCAGCGAAACGATCGAAGAGCCTGCGCTTGGTATCGCCTATATATAGGAGTCAAAACCTGGAACAGCAGATACAGTAGATGAGGTTGGAGGAGATGAAAGTGAATCTCTGCCTCACCTGAAAAGACTGTCCGGGTCCTTGGACTGATTCAAGGGAGGAGGTGCAAGGACAGGTGGTATAGCTCCCGTGGTTGCAGGGGAAAATACCTAGGATGGGCAGGGGAGGGGGGTATTATCCGGAAGGACGTGTACACCAGTGAGTTGCGGAGGGAGAGGTCTCTGCGCAAAGCTGCTGGGTTGAAGATGGGAAGATATGGCTCGTGATAGGATGCCGGTAAATGTGGCGGAAATGTCGGAGGATTATGTGTTTTATGCGATGGCTGATGGGGTGAAAGGTAAGGTCTGCGGGACACTGCCTCTGTTGTGGCTGGGAAAGGAGAGCAAGAGCGGAGCTGTGGGATATCGAGAAGACCCTAGTGAGGGACAGATGCGGCACAGACGGCGGAATTGGGTGTAGTGGATAGAGTGTTAGCAGGAGGCAGGGTGGGAAGAAATGTCATCTAGGTAGATGTTGGAGTCAGTAGGTTTATAGTAGATGTCCGTCGATAGTCTATCTCATGTGATGGAGACGGTCAGATTAAGAAACCGTAGGGAGATATCGGAGATGGTCCAAGTGAATTTGGGTGCGGGTTGGCTGCAGCTAAATATGCACTTGGGAAATCTGCTGGGTATGAAAACGTGAACGAGAAAGAGTGCAAAATATGGTGAACACTAACTAATCCATCACAGATAATTACATTCCCACCATCGATGTGATCTACAGCAGTCGGTGTCTGTAACATTCAGCTATCCTCACCGGAGACCGTCACCACCCAGATTCTCATTCCACACCTGCCATCTGGAACATTAAAACTGCACCTGCTAAAGGTTCGGGAGCTGTTTCTTACAAATAATGGCGTGGTTTTCAATACTCAAAATTAACTCAGGCAACGCGGAGAATTCTTCAAGAAGTTTAAACCTTTATTTGCAAATAAAAGCTGGATCACCCCACGTCATCCGCCCACGTGGAGCTCTCTGAGCCACAAACAAAGGATCATCTATTTTTATAGCATGTTCAACTCTGCATGCCCCGCCACTGTTACATTTCCAAATCCAATCATTTGCCGACATTCCCTCATCATCAGCCAATCACTTGCTCCCACTTATCTACTCCTTCCCAGTACATTTCCATATTTGCAACTGATGTAGTCACATGACTCCCTTGTTATGGCCTCTGCCAGCCATGTGCGTTTGACTTCTTTTTTCACTCCTTTCGTTTTAAAAAGTGAAATCAAAGAAAAGTGGACTAAATTCCCAGAACCCACTTCTCAAAATATAAGAGATACAGTGGTCACTCAATTTATATAAACAAGACACATTGTTCCCATTAAACTCTGTACGTCTCGGGGAAGAATGTTATCTCTTAACCTATCAACCTAAATATAGCGTCCTAATGGTTATAATCCTTTCAAACACAACATACCTCATCCCCAGAGCACACATGGATTTATTATAGATCACATAGTTCGAATATAATTAACTGTATTATTAACCTTAAAAGTATGAATTTGCTTTATCCTTGCAAAGTCTACAAAGTTGATTCCATACACACACCTCCAAACACACAGGGGTCCTACAAATGTCACATTTGATAAATGATTATTGCTTCTTCGCTAGCTTACACGCAGCTTCATGTTATCACGCCCTCCCCTTGTCTGCTACCGCGAGGGAAAAGTGAGCTTCAATCTCAGCCGAGGGCCTCTTTTATGGCTCTGCTTTCACACTAACAGCATTACACAAGGAATGTTACAGCTGCAGCCCACAATCACTATCTCAGATCAAAACAAAGTTACTTTCTTAGATACATATATATACAAATAAAAGATACAACCTGCGCAAATGTATTATCTCTTATCTCAATATATGTGTAATTAAACGTAGCAAATTTAATACAGAATTCGTTATTATTCCAGCAAGACTGACAATACCTCACAGAACCTCGCGTCACTTTTTTCCAGTCGTTTTCAGAATGTCGCGAGGCTATGTCAGAATTCGTCAATCTGGTCCACATTTGGTTCCTGAATTTGAATGCTTGGATTTGACGTGCAATATTCGAAATATTTGAAGAATGGGTTATATTTAAGCAGACATATCCATTCAGCAGAAAAGGAACAGCGGGGCCAATCTCTACATGGGAGATGGGCCTTTTAGGTAAACAAACCATCAGATCTTCTGCACATCAATCGTATATATGCACATTACCGCGGTAGAATCCGTAGACTGTCAATATTTCCTTCCTCTAAAAATATAGATTATGGTGTTACGCTAGCTTGCTTGAACATCACCAATTCTCGTTACTTCCATCTGCTGCTTAGTTAATTAGTGTAATGTAATCCGAAAGCGTCTCGAAATGGGAATAACCGATTATGTTGAAAGGGAGCTCCAAAAATACAATGAAACTCCCGTTTAGCTAAATGTTTCAGCTGGAATGTTGGAGACGCACTCTACTTTAATGTCATCAAGTAAGTTTGTGACTTGGGCACCCTCATGAGTAAGCACGGATTGCTTCGAAGATTTAAAGTGCGAAGGACGTGGAACGCATCGGAAACTTAGAAGTTTGGGCATTTAGAGCCGAATGGGGCGGCCGCTGGATTGAAAGGAAATCAGAGATGTCGCGGATTTTTTCAACTGGAAATATTGGACGTCCGCTCTAGTAGAAGTGATCATCGGGTCCCCGCCGACCGCCCTACCGGTAAAGCAGTAGCGAAATCGGCGGTGTTCAATTTAAAGGGCAGGGGACGGGTCAGGGGAGCGTTGGGGGCCGCCGAAACGGCTATACGCCTTCATGTACGGGGGATATTATTGTTTTAGCCGAATGTTAGTGACATTTTTTGAAATGTTTTAGAAAGATAGGTGAGATTTTCGTTCAATGCTCCCTCTTCACCAGAGATCCATAAAGTCACAACCGGGAAGATTTGTTACCTGTTGTCATTTTAAACATCATTTGATAAGTTTCAATAACTTTCCAGTTAACGCGACGGGCCATTGAAGTGCGTGAAGGAGCTGCTCTCTGAACGTCCCCTGGGTGACGGTGTAAATCATTGTGTTTGTACAGGTGTTTAGCAGCTGCAGCATAATTCCAGTTTTTTCGAATGTTGCAAACGGGTTTGTCAAACCTCTCATCCTAAATCCGTTGACACATCGATAGTAAACAAAATGACATACAGTTGTGACCCAGAGCAGGATAAAGCTGATGGAAATTGCAAAGAGTAATATTATTGACCGTTTACGGCTTTCCGTCTCCGGGTCTCCACGACTAGGATCGCGGAGCCTTCTCCGGACCAGATTGGCCACTAAAATACGTCTTGCCGTGTGCGCATTAAAGAACAAAATCAAACAGAATGGAATCACTGGGGTCAACAGCTGCTCAATCCAAGAAAATGCGATCCATGCGGGCAGGAAATAGAAGTCCGATCGGATTCAGCAGCCCCACAGTAAACCATTGTACCTGTAGAAAAAAGTACATATGAAAGGCCAGGGAGCATTCTGTAAACAGAAGAAGGTACATAGGGTCACCATAACCACCGGCGCGGTTCTGTCGGTACAATATCTGGATCTCAGATTCTGTTTGGAGATGGCCACAAACCTATCAAAAGTGAAAGCGACCGTGAACCAAACGGAACAGTCTACGGCCGCGGCGGACAGGAAGAGAATACAACTGCACACAGGAGTGTAGAACAGGACTGTATTCTGCCCATAAAGTACGACAATCCGATTTAAAATCACTTCGCAGACAATCACCGTGAGGTCCGCCGTCGCCATAGCCACCAGGTAACGAGTGATGCATTTGGAGAGACCGCACTTTCCTCGGGACAGGACCACAATCGCCAGTAGATTCACTACGGGAAGAAGCAATGGTGATTATGTGGAAAGAGGAACTTCGAGTTGAGGGGTGGGTGGGTATATATTGTTATTTTGCTTACTTTCCCAAAATTGTGAAAACGATGTGATGGACGGAGATTCCTTTGGTTTGAATGCAATCCCTGATACTGCGCTCACGAACAAACATTCCACCTAACTGTGAATTAATCAACTGATAAACGGTTTGAACGAAAGTGTAGTATGAACTACAAGACTAAAATCAGTGTTAATGTGGCGCACCTTTCGGACCGGCATTTGCTTATCGGGTTTGCAACGTTTGCAGGGGCGGTGTATAATAGAGATTACCTGCACGCGATGCAGTAATCTCACAGTTAAAATTAACGAACTTTAAAGCCATAAACTGGGAGACCAGATGTAGACAAAAATAAATGCGAGAAATGCAATCGCCCGAGGTATAACCAGATGCAGTCTTTGTCGCTCAGCTAACTTGGCTGCTACTTCACTGCAGCCAAAATCATCAAGGACCCACACCATCCTGGCCACACACTTATCTCACCACTGCCACCAGGAAGAAGGTACAGGAGCCTAAAGACTGTAACATCCAGGTTCAGGAACAGCTACTTCCCCACAGCCATCAGGCTATTAAACACAACGAATAAGCTATGAGCTCTGAACTGCTAAACACTATATTATAATTTGTTATTTGCACTATATTTGTTATTTATTGAACTTTTTATTTTTTCCCATATATATAATGTTTACATATTCACATATTCTGTAGTGCTGCAGCAAGTAAGAATGTCATTGTCCCGTCCGGGACATATCACAGTAAACACTCGTGACTCTTGACTCTTACCGATAATGCAAGAACAATTGTACACCAGTCCCAGTAAACGGCAAACGTTGAAACATATTAAAAGCATAGAATAACTACATTAAGTTCAGGTTATACCCAAAATACCGTTCCATGGTGCAACCTAGTATTTAGCACATTTTGTCACACTATTTTCACTTTATCTTCAACATTACCGCATCCCACGGTTATCCCACCTTCAACCGTCAAGTGACATACCGGGCACTCCAATTGATGCCAGGATTGGGTAATAATAATATTCAACCGACAAGTGCAGCATCCGACCCATTTCTCCTTGAAAGCGACCTCGGAAATGCAGTACAAAACTTACAAATGTTATAGTGGGAGGTTAAACCGATGAATATTTATAACCCAAGAAAAAGATTAACGAGTTGTTGAGATTACCTGCCTGTGGACATTCATTACGGATTTTGCTCCCGTGTGCATGTAATACGACAACAATCACGAGGGTGGTCGTTCATTGCACATGCACCAATTGAGCACGTACAGAATAAAGCAACTGCAAAGTAGGATTGCGAATGATATTTCTAAATTTAAATATGTTCCACGAGGTTGCAGCTGCAGAGAGGTCGGACAAAAATATCAGTCAACAACACACGATACGATGAAATAGTTTATGTGGAGGGTGTAAGAAGGAACCGCAGATGCTCGTTTCAACCGTAGGTAGACACAAAATGCTGGAGTAACACAGCGGGACAGGCAGCATATCTGGAGAGAAGGAATGGGTGACGTTTCGGATCGAGACCCCCTTCTTCAGACTGATGAAGGACTCGACTAGAAACGCTACCTATTCCTTCTCTCCAGAGATGCTGCCGGTCCCGCTTAGTTACTCCAGCTTTTTTGTATCTAAACTTAGTTTATTTTGAGACCTTGAATTACAGTTCCCAGACACTAACCCAATCCATTTACATCTACCCATTCTCAATTTCATCCCAGGTGTTTCAACGTGGCACTGTTGAAAAATAAAGTAGAAAAGTTCTTGTGAGTTTTGTTATTTACATTCTTCAGGGGGAATCCTATGTCCTCTGGTCCTCGATGCACCTATTCTTGAATGAGACTTTGCGCATCTAACCGATCTTTCCTCCTCATGATTTTGTACACCTCTATAGGATCACTGCTGATCCACTTTCGTTCCATGGAATAGAGACCCAGCCTACTCAACATCTCCCTATACCTTACATCCCCCTGGCAAAATCATCGTAAACCTTTTCTGAACTCTTTCAAGCTTGACAATATATTTGACAATATATGATACCCAAACTTAACAAAATATTCTAAATGTAGTCTCACCAACGTCTTATATAACTGCAACATTCTACCCATAAACTCTGACTCGCGTGCAGTCTGGAAGGGCCAAATGGCCTCCCCCTGCACCTATTTTCAAAGTTTTCTATGTTAATCAAAAATCTATCTAGGCCTTTAAAATATCCACTGACTTGGCCTCCGCAGCCTTCTAAGGCAAAGAATTCCACAGATCCACAATTAAATCTCCTCCTCATCTCCTTCCTAAAAGTACGTCCTTCAATTCTGTTGCTATGGCCTCCAGTCCTGGACTCCCCCACTGGTGGAAACATCCTCTGCACATCCACTGCATCCAAGCCTTTCACTATACAGTGTACTCCATCTCGTTGATGCCGAATATGTTTGCAATCAATGTGAGTCTATCTGAGTGGGGAAGATAGGATAACCCTCCCCTCATTCAGTTTCTGTTTTGTGATTATTTTGCAACAGCGGTCGCACCCAGTCGATTTCAAGTGGAGTTTAATTTTAAAAAAACGCATAACATTCATCACGGAGTACCGACGGAGCTGCTTGACATCAAGGGAAATTGAGCGCTTAATATTCAAAACAGGACGTTGGTGAAACGGTGTGTGGAATATTGTCTAGGTCAGAATTTCTTAGGAAGCATAAAATTAAGTGGAGAGCGGCAAAATATATTCAACAAGGATTTTATCAGGACTGAAGAATTTCAATTGTGACAGACTGGATAGGTTGGGATTTATTTATCTTGATTAGGCACTCAATGCCCAAACATTAAAAAATTCAGACCCCGAACCAGACCACGACTTTCTCACTTCTCTTCTTTGAAGCACTCCGTGATTACTCAAGTTCGTGCCCATGTCAAAAATTTCTGACATTAAAATAGATTGCGTCTCCATCATTCCAGCTACAATATTTAACTTAAACGGAGTTTAGTTGTATTCTTGTTTCTCCTTTTCAACGGAAAGCTTTATTCTCATTTAGAGGTGCTTTCCCGTTGCATTAAATTAATAAACTAAGCAGCAGATGGATGTAATGAGAATTGCTGATGTTCATACAATATTGCGTAACGACATTATTTATATTTTTAGAGCAAGGATATATTAACAGACTACGGTACAGACCGCGGTAAAGTACATATATTTGCTTGGGTGTGGTGTCTATCCTACAGACTAGAAACAATTTACTGAAGCCAACAACTAACCTGCAAGCCGGAGTACCCGGAAACATCCCACGCGATCAAAGGGAGAGCGTGCAAATTCCGTGCAGATGGCACGCGTTTTGAGGTTCGATCTCCGGTCTCTTGCACTGCAAGGCAGCAACTCTATCGCTGCGCCACTGTTCCGCCCCTTTTTCATAATTATTTTCATAACTCTATTTAACAATAAACTTACTGCAATGTGCGGGTTAAATTTCAATGTAACTTGCGATGCCTTGTGCAGTAGAGCTGAGGGTTTGTAACCTAAATGCCCCATCTCTCAGCCGGAGATAGGCTCCGCTATCCCCTTTCTGCTGATGGATATTGTCTAGTTATATAACCCATTCATCAAATATTTTACAATATCACTCGTCAAATCTGAGCATTCAAATTCAGGAACCAAATATGGAGCAGATTGACGAAACCTGACAGAGCCTCACGTCATTCGCATAACAGCTGGAAGAAAATTACACGAGGTTCTGTGAGGTATTGTCAGCCTTTTGCCAGTGACACAGGACAAGTTAACTTCCAAGAGTCAAGATTGTTTTATTATCCTCTGTTCGAAAATGGAATAATGAAAATCTTGCTCGTAGCAGCACAAAAGATAAGTAAATAACGTAATCTGCAAAAAACACAATATAAAACAATGCCCCCCCAATTGTATAGTGTTCGGAATTTATTTATCTGTAATTTTGTTTAACAGCCCGATGGTTGTTTGAAAGAAACAGCTCCTAAACCTTTAGCAGCTGAAGTTTTCAATGTTCCGATGGCAGGACTGAAATGAGAATCTTGTGGTGTTGGTCTTTGATGGGGATTGTAGCGTCAGATTATTATATAGTTCAAGAGATTACTCCCTCTAGCCACTTAAGAGACAACATGGCTTTCGGAGAATGTTGTTATTACGCATGTGAGCTTTCCCTGAGACTTTCAGAGCTTCTCTGGAGATAAATCTTCATAACATACTTTTGATTAATAGTTTCTTTATTGTCGAAGAAAAAAGTAAGATCTTCATCCAACCTTCTTATCTGACTCGTACACTTTAATCTTTGTCCAACTGCAGTTTATGCTTTGGAAAACTCCTCTTGTCTCGTCAAAACTCCACATGGTCAAACTGTTTTTCTTCCAGCCAGGACGAGCCCTAAACCTAAACTGACAAACTAAGCTTCTGCGCAAAAGTACCCAGCAGCAAACACGCCACTGACTACATAATAAATCACACCCACATATTCACGGCCAGACTAAAATTTAAAGGCAAATGCCATATTTAATGACACACAAAATAAAGCCAAATGGCCACTACATATCGGCACCTAATTGTTCCGAGTATATAACGAGGCAATTATTAATTACCATCAAAAAGTAGCCATGAAGGCTTAAAATATATCAAAAGCAAAAAATAGCATGCATTATATATCCGCATTCAAAATTCTTCAGCGACTCTTCCATCTTCCTCTTCACCTTCTAAAAGCAACCATACCTTGATTATTGGTCTTTACAAAACATTGTTTGTAGTTTAAAGTCGTACCGTGTGCACCAAATCATTAACATCAGGCATGATACCCAGTGTATAGTCCAAAACACAAAGTCCAAAGTTTTGATAGCATGAAACTTCTTCCTCCATGTCCGAGCAACTCATGGATGTGTTGTAACAATAATGTTGAAGTGTAACAATCCTTCGAGGGAATAACAGACTTTTTAGCAATAATGTTCACTGTTAGGTTCGGTTTCATTTCCAGAATATTAGCAGAGATTTCAAATCCCAGCTCAAGCTTTGGCCATTCTCTGTCTGGCTTACAGAGAGACTCTAGTTCATTGATCCATGTCTTATCGCTTAAGAAGCAGTTCGCTGTCAGTTCTCTAGAAACTTCATCCACAGGATTTTCTTTTGTGTTAACATATTTCAATTGTGCAACATTAGTAACTACCAATTCTCTTTCCAATGGCAATTTGTCTTTGTCCAAATCCAATTCTCTGGTATCTTTGGCTCGATCATCTGGTGGAATGCTTTCCAATACATCACAATTGTTGCTGATCCACTTGAAAAGCGTGAATCCTCCATTATTGCAAAGGGAAATTAGATGTTTTACCATTTGAATCGCTTCCTGCTCAGTAGACATGGATTTTTTTTAATTTTTTTTAAAAATATTTTTATTAGAAGTACGGTAAATTACAGTAATACACAACACTTATACCTTAATACATTTTTTATACCGCTTCATTTTTTTGAGCTTTAAGAGAAAGATAGAAGTAAGAAAAGTAAAGAAAGTGCGCAAGAGTCGTGAGGTGCAAGAGAGTGTTGTGAAAAGAAAGCCCCTTAGAAAAGAAGTTAGAGAAGGAAGTAAAGTAAGAAAGTAGATCCTAGAAAAGAAAGAAAAAGAAAGTAGGAACAATCGCAGAAAGGGAACCACCAACCAAGTCTGTTTTTATTGTTTTACCTCCCATTACCAGGTCCTGATACCATTTCTTTCTTTATTTATTTTTTAAATTACTATTGCACCTCATGCTTGTAATAGGTCCAAAAACGTAGACCACGTCTTTTGGAATTGGTCTGCTTTCCCTGCTAAGAGGAATCTCATCTCTTCCAGATGTAATGTTTCCAACATATTTGATGTCCACATTTTTATTGTTGGTGTGGGCGCATTTTTCCAGAATTTAAGTATGAGCCTTTTCCCCATTATTAGCCCGTAATTGAATAAGTTCTTCTGATACACGTTTAATTCAGGGATACCTTCCGATATTACAAAAATGATCCATTCTGGTTTTGGTACCAGTTTTATTTTAATTAATTTTGAGAAAATATCAAATATTTCATACCAGAATTTTTGGATTTTTGTACAAAAAACAAAAGAATGCGCTATGGTAGCTTCTTGACATAGACATTTATCACAGATTGGTGAAACATTAGGAAAGATTTTATTTAATTTAGTTTTTGAATAATATGGTCTATGTAATGTTTTGAATTGGATGAATTTGATATTCTGCCCAGCAGGTGGACTGGATTATAATGGAAAAAGGGGACTGTTCCCCGAGTAATATAGGAGCGATTATTCTCTCCAATAAATTTGAATAATAAAAATTATAATAAAAACCCAATTATAAATAGCACAATTAGAACATGGAAACAAATAAAACAGAATCTAAAATTAAGAAACCTATCTCTCTCAATACCAATAGTTAATAACCCATCGTTTAAAACTTCAACCATAGACAAATCATTTATACAATGGGAAAGAATGGGAATCAAAACGCTCGAAGATCTGTATGAATTGGGAAAATTACTATCATTTCAACTACAACTGAAATATAATCTGAAAAATAATCAATATTTTAAATATCTACAAATTCGTGATTACCTGAAAAAATACACAAAAGACTATCATAATATGCCTTCCGACTTACTAGATGAAGCAATGAAGACAAAGGCGGAATCAGCTAATCTAATATCGTACTTATATAATATCATTTTAAACATAGAAATACCCACAACAGAAGGAATTAGAAGAGACTAGGAACAAGAATTAGCTATAAAAAATTCAAAAGAGAGCTGGGATAACCACTTACTACAGGTGCATAAATGCTCGATCAACGTACGACATACGCTCATCCAAGTAGACATGGATTTTAAGCAACCATCCACGTAGAAATTATTTTTCAAAGTGATTATTACTTCATGACATTTAGTATTCTTGCCAAACATGCGTTTCAAATTCTGGGTGCGTAGCTCTGCCATACGACGATTATCCGGTAGACTAACACTTTCTTGTTTGAAAGGTAAGTCCAGACAATAGTGTTCGTCAATCTTTACTGAGTAGTTCATAATATCCACGAACTTTAACTCTTCCCTAGTCATTTCCTCAGATTCCTTATTGGTACTTTCATTGAAGTCATGATTGTATTGCATCATCACCAGCTTTTCTAATTTATCAGTAGATATTTGACTAATAGCAATGGCAGGGCAGTACTTCTTGCTCCCAATTTCGTTGTTCCTTCTCAAGGAGCCATAGATAACCAATCCAAGCCGGGTTTTCTCAGCATACGGTCCACACCTTGGCTGCTCACAATCTGTATAGGTCCCTATGCCTTCAAAACATTCGTTCCGATAAGTAGGTCAACACTAGAATGTATTTTAGATATTTTGACATCCTTCAGGTAAGGCCATTTCATTCAAGTCTTCATATCTGGGTATATTTTGACTACCAACAGGCATGGTTTCATGTGTAAACACTTCAGATGTTGGTATAAAATTATCTTCATCCAGACTGGATATCTCCATACGTAATGCAATGACATGCTCTCTTTATCTTCATTCATTCCACCTGTCGTTCCCACAGGTATTATCGTGGTAGCGAAACTGCTTCTCTTATGTCCTGATCTTTATTCCGTTTTGGTAAAGGTACAACCTTTGTCAGTTGCAATTGGTTTATGATCTTCAATAGTCATGTGGTGTGGCTCTAACGTTCCGTACTTGCTTTTCCAAGAAAACCACCATTTCTGGTAGCATGGCTACTCGCTTCCTCTCATCCAATATTTGACCTGTTCATCTCTCCACTTTTCTATCTGTCTTCTGGGCAGCTTAGTAATGATTACAAATATTAATATTACTTGCAAGGTTCATTTCGTCCATGTGGCCGAGATTTTTCATCGAGCTGCAACACCTCCAAGAAATATTGCATAATCACTCAATGCCTCCCCATCTTCTGGCTTGATTTCTTTCCAAGCAGGGGCCTTCACCATGTATGCGTTAGCAATCCTCTGTTCATTACCAAAACGTTACTGGAGGATGCTGGCGGACATCGGCCGACAACTAATTTTTCCACCTGAAATTGCTTCCACCACCCTCAGGCCAGACTTGGTGTTCTGGTCCCCTTCACAGAAGACTGCTACATCATAGAGCTCACAGTTCCATGGGAGAACTCTGTTGAGGAGGCCTATGAGCGTAAGAAGCTGCGCTACGCAGAGCTTGCAGCAGAGGCAACGCAGCGTGGCTGGAACACCAAAGACTATCCAGTTGAAGTGGGATGCAGAGGATTTGTTGCGTCATCTACCATCAGACTGCTGAAGGAGCTTGGAATCCACGGTCAGGCTCTGCGGAAAACCATAAGATCACTCTCAGAGGCGGCTGAAAGAAGCAGCCGGTGGATTTGGCTCAAGCGGAAAGACCCATGCTGGGCCCCAAGTATGTCGGGGTGAATCTTTGGGACGGTTTGACACGGGACATGCGCTGAGGGTTGATCATCCTGCAGCGGGCCGCCCTTGTGGAGGGTGTATAGTGTTAAAAGGCCGAAACACCCAGTGATGCAAGGGTACACTACTGATGATGTGTCCTGTGCCCAACTGTCCTGAAGGTTACCCCCCCTCACCCCCCCACCCCGATGTTGAGCGTCTACCACTCTCAACAATCAACGAATGTCGTGAAATGGCTCACGGATTGATAACACGGTTACAGACCCAGGAACGGAAACGACTACTGACAAGGAGAGCATGGCACATGAGACATCCACAACAGCTGCGGGACACAAACTTCAGGTGTGCATCTGTGGTTGGGAGAAATTAACATCAGTGAAGGGCTTGGAGATCCACCAAGGGAAGAAAAGGTGCTTGAGAGAGCAGAAACATGGGCCTCGCATTGACCAGTACTTCTTACGAAGCAACCAGTCAAATCAGTCGAGTGAAGCACAGCGACGGGACACAAACCAAAGTTCGCAGAGCATCAGCACCCATGTCACTGAAGAGGGTGATACAAGCACAGAAATGCCGGTGGAGGAGCCCACGCAACAACTACAAAGACCTCCATTGGAGGGAAAGATCAAAGGGCACAAACCTGGAGTGAAATGGCCCAAGGCTGTTGAAAAGAAAGAGTGGGAGACGGTCAACAGTGACCTTATACATATCTTGGAGCAACAAGCGGGCACAGCAGTGGAAAAGCTTGAAAGGATGGGCAACACAATCTACAGCTATGGAGAAGAACGGTTTGGGGTGAGTAAAGGGAGAGGTGGAAAGAAATTACCAACACCAATCAAGTCCAGGAGGCAGCAGGAGATCGAGAGGCTAATCAGAGAGAGGAGACAGTTGAAAAAGCAATGGAAAAAAGCAACTGACGCAGAGAGAGAAGGTCTCATGCTACTCCAAGAGGACATCAAGAACCGATTGGCAACCTTGCGAAAAGCAGAGAACTTGAGGAAACTTCGCAAGAAGAAAGAACACACAAGAACACGGTTCTATAAAAACCCTTTCAAGTTCATCAAAGACATCTTCGCAATGGAAAAAAGTGGAACTTTGAAAACATCAAAACAGGAATTGGAGGAACACCTGGAAAAGGCCCACAAAGACACGAAAAGGCATGAGCAGTTGGTCATCCCACATGACATCCCGCCTATTCAACCACCGGTATTCAACATGGACACCAGCCCTCCGAGATGGAAAGAGGTGGAGAACACGGTCCGGCGAGCAAGAGCAGCATCAGCACCGGGGCCAAATGGAGTACCATACAAGCTCTATGATAACGCACCGGATGTGTTACGCTTTCTATGGAAGCTCATGAGGGTGGTGTGGAAGAAGCAAACAATACCTAAGGCGTGGCGAAGGGCCGGCGGCGTGCTAATACCTAAAGAAAAGGATTCGTCAGACATCAGCCAATTCCGGCCAATATGTCTCCTCAACGTCGAGGGAAAAATCTTTTTTAGCATGGTATCACAAAGACTGTCCACCTATCTGGTAACAAACAAGTACATTGATACATCTGTACAGAAAGCAGGAATTCCAGGATTTTCGGGCTGCTTGGAGCATACAAGCATGACCTGGCACCAGATCCAAGCAGCTAAGAAGGACAAGAGAGACCTACATGTGATCTTCCTCGATCTGGCCAATGCATTTGGTTCAGTTCCCCATGAACTCCTTTGGGAATCTTTTGCCTTTTTCCATGTACCAGAGCTCATCACCACATTGGTCAAGAAATATTACCAAGACCTGCAGCTGTGCTTCACAACAGCTGACTTCAGTACAACATGGCAGCGCTTGGAAGTAGGCATCATGGCAGGCTGCACAGTCTCACCCTTGGCCTTTACAATGGCCATGGAAGTCATCATCAGGGCCTCAAAATGGGTGGTGGGCGGTGAACGAACCAAGGCTGGGCTCCGTCTGCCACCCATCAGGGTATACATGGACGACATGACAACACTAACCACTACTGCAGCATGCACCAAGCGGCTACTTTGAAAGCTGCAGGAGAACATCAAGTGGGCCCGAATGAAAATCAAACCAAGTAAATCTCGAAGCATCTCCATAGTCAAGGGGGTGCTTAGAGACACAAGGTTCTGTATCGGTGACGACCCAATACCAACAGTGTCTGAGCAGCCAGTTAAAAGCCTGGGAAGATGGTATAACGCAAGTCTCAAGGACAAAGAGCAGGTGCAACAACTAAGGCAAGAAATTGTCAATGGACTGGAGAACATCAATCAGACCATACTGCCTGGGAAACTGAAGCTCTGGTGCCTACAGTTTGGACTCCTTCCTCGGACAATGTGGCCACTGACCGTTTATGAAGCCCCAATAAAAACTGTGGAGAAGATGGAGCGAACCATAACTTCATACGTGAAGAAATGGCTCGGTGTCCCACGATGTCTAACTAACATCGGCCTCTATGGCAAAGGGGTCCTGGAACTACCTCTCACTAGTCTAACAGAGGAATATAAGTGTTCTAAAGTAAGACTCCAGATGACACTGAGGGACTCTAGAGACAAGATCATCAGTGCTGTTGCGCCGCCCCTAGCAACTGGCCGGAAGTGGACACCATCTGATGCAGTACAGCAAGCTTCATCAGCCCTGAGGCACAAAGACATAGCGGGGCAAGTCCAGCAGGGAAGAGGAGGCTTTGGCCTTACGACAAGTAAACCAACTTGGCGAAAGGCCACAACATGGTGGTTGAGGAGGTGCGGCGACAGGAGGAGGCCGCAAGGTGCAAAGGCGGTCTCTCTTGCCAAGCAGGGGCAACGGATGCAGTGGGAAGGTGTGGAGCGGAGGAAGATCAGCTGGAAAGAACTATGGGAAATGGAAGCAAGCAAGATCAGATTCATCATCAGAGCGACATATGACGTGCTTCCATCACCAAAGAACCTCCATCAGTGGTACGGCGAGGATCCAACCTGTGCCATCTGCCCAACTCCAGCGACCCTCAAACACATCATGGTAGGCTGCAAGACCAGCCTCACGCAAGGGAGATACACGTGGCGGCATAATCAGGTACAAAAAAGCCTGGCATCAGCCCTTGAGAACAGGCGGTGTGCGACCAACTCCTTGCCTCCGAGAGCAAGCAACCCCCCTCCCCTAAGGGTAATAACCTTTGTCCGAGAAGGACAGAAAACTTCTAAACTTCCTTCCAGCAGATCAGAAGGAAGCCAATGCAGGGCCCGTGACTGGAGGATGCTGGCGGACATCGGCCGACAACTAATTTTTCCACCTGAAATTGCTTCCACCACCCTCAGGCCAGACTTGGTGTTCTGGTCCCCGTCACAGAAGACTGCTTACATCATAGAGCTCACAGTTCCATGGGAGAACTCTGTTGAGGAGGCCTATGAGCGTAAGAAGCTGCGCTATGCAGAGCTTGCAGCAGAGGCAACGCAGCGTGGCTGGAACACCAAAGTCTATCCAGTTGAAGTGGGATGCAGAGGGTTTGTTGCGTCATCTACCATCAGACTGCTGAAGGAGCTTGGAATCCACGGTCAGGCTCTGCGGAAGACCATAAGATCACTCTCAGAGGCGGCTGAAAGAAGCAGCCGGTGGATTTGGCTCAAGCGGAAAGACCCATGCTGGGCCCCAAGTATGTCGGGGTGAATCTTTGGGACGGTTTGACACGGGACATGCGCTGAGGGTTGATCATCCTGCAGCGGGCCGCCCTTGTGGAGGGTGTATAGTGTTAAAAGGCCGAAACACCCAGTGATGCAAGGGTACACTACTGATGATGTGTCCTGTGCCCAACTGTCCTGAAGGTTACCCCCCCTCACCCCCCCCCGATGTTGAGCGTCTACCGCTCTCAACAATCAACGAATGTCGTGAAATGCTCCCCACCTATTGGCACAAGGGACTTCTTAACATCTTGTCCTGTGTATTTGATTCTCAGCACAATTAGAACATGGAAACAAATAAAAAAGAATCTAAAATTAAGAAACCTATCTCTCTCAATACCAATAGTTAATAACCCATCGTTTAAACCTTCAACCATAGACAAATCATTTATACAATGGGAAAGAATGGGAATCAAAACGCTCGAAGATCTGTATGAATTGGGAAATTTACTATCATTTCAACAACTACAACTGAAATATAATCTGAAAAATAATCAATATTTTAAATATCTACAAATTCGTGATTACCTGAAAAAATACACAAAAGACTATCATAATATGCCTTCCGACTTACTAGATGAAGCAATGAAGACAAAGGCAGAATCAGCTAATCTAATATCGTACTTATATAATATCATTTTAAACATAGAAATACCCACAGAAGGAATTAGAAGAGACTGGGAACAAGAATTAGCTATAAAAAATTCAAAAGAGAGCTGGGATAACCACTTACTACAGGTGCATAAATGTTCGATCAACGTACGACATACGCTCATCCAAGTAGACATGGATTTTAAGCAACCATCCACGTAGAAATTATTTTTCAAAGTGATTATTACTTCATGACATTTAGTATTCTTGCCAAACATGCGTTTCAAATTCTGGGTGCGTTGCTCTGCCATACGACGATTATCCGGTAGACTAACACTTTCTTGTTTGAAAGGTAAGTCCAGACAATAGTGTCCGTCAATCTTTACTGAGTAGTTCATAATATCCACGAACTTTAACTCTTCCCTAGTCATTTCCTCAGATTCCTTATTGGTACTTTCATTGAAGTCATGATTGTATTGCATCATCACCAGCTTTTCTAATTTATCAGTAGATATTTGACTAATAGCAATGGCAGGGCAGTTCTTCTTGCTCCCAATTTCGTTGTTCCTTCTCAAGGAGCCATAGATAACCAATCCAAGCCGGCTTTTCTCAGCATACGGTCCACACCTTGGCTGCTCACAATCTGTATAGGTCCCTATGCCTTCAAAACATTCGTTCCGATAAGTAGGTCAACACTAGAATGTACTTTAGATATTTTGACATCCTTCAGGTAAGGCCATTTCATTCAAGTCTTCATATCTGGGTATATTTTGACTACCAACAGGCATGGTTTCATGTGTAAATACTTCAGATGTTGGTATAAAATTATCTTCATCCAGACTGGATATCTCCATACGTAATGCAATGACATGCTCTCTTTATCTTCATTCATTCCACCTGTCGTTCCCACAGGTATTATCGTGGTAGCAAAACTGCTTCTCTTAGGTCATGATCTTTCTTCCGTTTTGGTAAAGGTACAACCTTTGTCAGTTGCAATTGGTTTATGATCTTCAATAGTCATGTGGTGTGGCTCTAACGTTCCGTACTTGCTTTTCCAAGAAAACCACCATTTCTGGTAGCATGGCTACTCGCTTCCTCTCATCCAATATTTGACCTGTTCATCTCTCCACTTTTCTATCTGTCTTCTGGGCAGCTTAGTAATGATTACAAATATTAATATTACTTGCAAGGTTCATTTCGTCCATGTGGCCGAGATTTTTCATCGAGCTGCAACACCTCTAAGAAATATTGCATAATCACTCAATGCCTCCCCATCTTCTGGCTTGATTTCTTTCCAAGCAGGGGCCTTCACCATGTATGCGTTAGCAATCCTCTGTTCATTACCAAAACGTTATTTAAGAAACCTTCTTGTCACTCTGTAGCTTTGGCTTTCAGGCTCATTTTGGCACCTTTCTACAAGTACCTTAACACTTCCGCTTGTGTATTTCACCAGAAATCATAAGCGCTCCTTTTCATCCATAAATTTCGTTTCTAATACTTCTTATAATGCACTTAGGAAAGTTTCATACCGCAAAGCATCTCCATCATATGTAACAATTTCTACTGGTGAGAGAAAGAGTGAGGGATTTTGTGGTCTCAGCTTGACTATTCACCAATGCCAATAATCCATCCTGATAACCTTGGCTTGGCGCCAATGGACGATAGACAGGCATACAGGAAAGCTCATACTGGCTTGCTCGAGCACGTTTCTTAAGTCTCTGAAAACCATAGTCCGCTATTGGTTTGTCCCGAGCGTCGCCAGTGGCCCCATATGTATTTTGTTTCGGTCGAGCACCCATTTCCTGAGATGAAGTTTTACCGGCCCAATATTGCCCCAATGGGTGTTCAAAGTCGTGAATTCCGGTGGACCTCGATTGTGGAGTTGATCCAACTGACTCACTTGGAGCAGTTTTTCCTCTCAAACCAGAGTTCATTGTCTTCGATGCTATAGAGCTGCATCTTGAACCCTCACTTTCCAATATCACCTTCTTTAATTTGACCATCGCCATCTTTGTGTCTAGTTCCAGCTGTTTTTATCGTCGCCTCATCTCTTCATTCATCTATTACTCTTGTCACCTCATCTCTGCTCCTTCTCGCATCATCTCATTCTTTCGTCGCTCATCTCTGCTCCTTGTTGTGTCATATCTTCTTTCTTTTGCTCAATCTCATGTTTCTTATTTAAGGCAATCGCTTCTATTGAGAGAGCTGATAGATCAGCTTCAACTCCCAATCGAGCAGAAGCCCTCGATGCCGAACTGGCTATAGAACCAAATTTATGTCTTGATCTTCGTGTAGATAAGTTCGAGATACTATCACGGGGTGCAATCTCTTCCAATTCAACACCTTGTTGCATCGCACATCGAGCTATTAAGCACGTAAATTGTGATATAATTTCAGATAACCACTCCTCCGCCGCCTCCATGAAACCATTGAATATTTTCACCCTTGCCTCCCACCACTGGGTGTGTCCTTCGCGTTCTTCCCGATGTGTCTGTGAATACAGCAGCACATCTTGATTCTCTCCAACCTCTTGGCAGAGGTTCCATTGTTGGCTCAGATTTGATTTTATTTTGATCGCGTTCTTAACTGATTCCATTAGTTTCTACTGTTTCTCAATTTATTTGGTAACCTGTTCCCATAACTTGTTTCTCTCCTTCTCGGTTTCTTTCAGTCGGCAGCCTGGGTATTATCTGCATCTTCCCGATACATGAGTTTTCTGCAGCTTTCAATTGACTCGTTCACTTGCTCCCATATCGAGTTTCCCTCCTTCTTGGTTTCATTCAGGTAGGCAGCTTGTCCTTGGCTGAGCTTGACTTCGCCACCTTGTGGTTCCTCTGACGCATATATTTCTTCTTCCTCCATGGATTTAAAACATGTCTTGGAAAATTGCCAAATCTTTAAATTGGACGAACAAGGACTTCTTCGATTTGCCTTAGTCTTGTTGATAAACATCGGGTGCTGTTTTGAAAACATTTTCTCAAGAACAATAACAAATTGGATTTTCATACAACATCCCTCAACATCTACGAAATTAATAATAACGTTAGTTCGAAAGGAATGTGTCTTATCGTGTCTTCAAAACAACTCAAGGTCAGACATCTGGATTTCTCCAGAAAAAGTGACAAAACAAGCCTGTTGGCTATCTTCCAAGCTAGCAGAACTAGCTTTCTTCGTCCACATAGAAACCGTTCAAGTTAAAGATTCCCAGCTTTAAAATTCAAAAGTAGAATAGTCGTTCTACTATAATAACTTCAATCTTCATATAAGTCGTGTTGCTGTCGATAAACCTCTAGGCCAGTATCTGGCCGAGATCTATTGTCTTCGGTTCCTCTTCTGGAAACGGTATTCTGGCCACAGTATTTTTAAACTGTGAGCCCTGGTTTTGGTCTTCCCCAACATCTGTAACACTTTTCCTGCATCTAGCCAGTCCAATCCAGTCCCCCCACCCCCATCCTTCTAAATTCCAGCGAATACAAGCTCAGTCGACCACTTATTTCATCATACGTCAGACCCGCCATCCCGGGAATTAACCTACGCTGCACTCACGCAATAGCAATAATGTTATTCCTCAAATTAGGAGAACAAAATTGCACACTATACTCTAGGTGCGGTCACACCAGCGGTACAACCGCTGTAGGACCTCTATGCTCCTATGCACAAATCCTCTCGCAATGAAGGCCAACATGCCATTAGCTTTCTTCAATGCCTGCTGTACCTGCACACCCACTTGCAGTGACTGATGGACAAGCACACCCAGGTCTCATTGCACATTCCTTTTCCAAATCTGATACCATTACGATATTAATATGCCTCCCTGTTCTTGTCACTAAAGTGGATAACCTCACATATATCCACATTATAATGCATCTACCAAGCATTTGCCCACTCACCCAACCTATCCAAGTAATTCTGCAGCATCATAGCGTCCTCATCGCATCTCACATTACCACCCAGCCGTGTCATCTGTAAACTTGGGGAACACTCATTTAATTCCCTTGTCCAAATCGTTAATATGAATTGTAAATAACTGTGGTCCCAGCACAGAACCTTGCGGCACCCAACTAGTCCCTGCAATCTTTCATT